>CM053030.1:115171497-115579276 GCA_028564925.1 Lithobates sylvaticus | reverse complement strand
AAATATTGAAGGTTTATTCTCTTGAACTATATATTTGTATGTTGTACTTTTATACTTGGCCCATATGTTAAAATTTTGCTCTACCATAAATAAAAAAACTTTTGAAAGTAAAAAAATAATTACTACATTTGTATGCCCTCAAATGAATTTTAGTGTTTTTACAGAAATTTTGCAGTAATATCAAGTGAAATAAAAAATCTGAAATACCACCATTTTATTCTCTTGGGTGTCTGCTTTTTATAAAATATATAATATAATGTTTTGGGGGTTATAGGTAATCTTCAGGCCTAAAATGATTTTTAACATGTGTGCAAAAAAAAATGCAAAAATGGTTTTGGCAGCGAAAGGGTTAATCATCTTATGCTGAACGTGTGATCAACTATCAACTTTACCATGCATACCTGCCAGGGCTCGTACCTGTGTATACTGACATTTTGTGCAACCTGCTGCCACTAGAGAATAAGGTTGGTGTGAACATGAGGGCACTAAGAGTGGAGCTATTGACTGGTTTGTGGTCTTTAAGTGGAGGAACCAAAGGGATAGATGGATCAGTAGAGTATACCTAGTCAGATAGTTACCCTAGGTTCACACTATAGCATTTGGGTGGACACCGCAAGCCCATTAATTTCAATGGGCTGCCGTGCCTGCATTTCCCACAGAAAAAGGTGCATTTTGACAATGCAATTTCCCTGTGATTGGTCCACCTGCAGACCCACTGCGATTTTACATGTGTGGGGGTGCCATTCATAATGAATGGTAGACACCACGCATTTTCACACAGCAGCACGTTTTTACTGCATGTGGTTGCGGGAATCGCTACGATTCCCGCACCTGTAGGCAAATGCATAGGTGTCAACAAAGCCTGACGCTAGGTTCACACCTATGGTTTTCCAAGTGCGTTTTGCAGAAACACATTACAGTCCATGTAACATGGTTTCCTATGGGCATAGGTGTGTGCAGCCTATTGCATTAGGGTGTGCACCCTAAAGCTCAAACACACATGTGTGTGTGTGTCTACATATATATGACCCTGGGACATCAATCTCCCTGCCAGCACAGTGAAAGAGGTGTGCAAACATTTTTCTTATGGCAGAACCGGTAAGAGGGAGATCTTTCCCTTCTTCCTGCCGGCACAGAGCAATAATGCTAATGCGCATCTGGTGATTAGGGTGTTCCCAGGATCACTCAGCACACCCTGTGTTCATGCCTATGGGACATGTTCACATCTATGCGTTTTTCAGCCGCTGCATTTTTGAATAGGGCCAGGGACTTTTTTCCCCTCAGCAGATTGCGTTTTGCAAGGAATAAACTTCAATGGACCCACACCAAAAATGCAATTGTTGCATTTTGATGCATTTTTGCATGCACTTTGTGTCTAATAAAAAAAGGCTCCTTAAACTGTGAATAGCCGGTTAAGGAGTGGGCAACCGCCATGTCCTTAACAACCGATGACTCAGCTGAATGTAAACAAAACAATGCTGGCATTAAAAAAAAAAAACAGTGGGTTCCCAATCCATACCAGGCCCTTCAGGTCTGGTACATAATTTAAGGGGAACCCCTTGTCAAAATTGAAAAAATAAAAAAGGTAGTGGGGTCCCCCCCAAAATCCTTACCAGACTCTTATCTGAACGTGCAGCCCAGCAGCGAGCACCCCCTTCCTGAACCATACCAGGTCACATGTCCTTAACATGGGTGGGGGTGCTTTGGGGCAGGGGGGCTCTGCCCCCCCAAAGCACCTTGTCCACATGTTGAGGACAAGGGCCTTCCCCCACAACCCTGGTGGTTGTAGGAGTGCAGGGGGTGACTTATCGGAATCTGAAAGCCCTCTTTAACAAAGGGGCCCCCAGGTTCTGCCCTCCCACCTTGTGAATGAGTGGGGGTACATAGTAGTGTAAAAAAACACAGGATGTAGTGTAAAAAAAAAGTTTGACCTTTGAGCCACTACCGCCGACCCAAATGTGTGAATAAGATGGGGTAGTATGTACATATTCACATGGGGGAGGTGGATAGCGGGGATCTGGGGATGCCCTGGTTAAAGGGGGCTTCCCAATTCCAAAAAAGCATCCCACAACCACCAAGCCAGAGGGGTTGTGGGAAAGAGGCCACTTCCCAACATGGGGACAAGGTGCTTTGGGGGGTCTGTACTAGACCTAAAGGGCCTGGCATGGATTGGGGGGGCCCCCATGCATTTTTTTATAAAAGTTTTTTAATGCCGACATTCTTTTGTTTACATTCAGCTGTCAGCGGGGGAATCCTGCAGTCAGCTCATGAGTCATCAGTTGTTAGAGGAGCTCCAGCCTGTAAAAATACTGTAGCTGCTGACTTTTAATATAAGGACACTTACCTGTCCAGGGAGCCCACGATGTCAGCACCAAATCCAACCTGTCCACCAGATTCCGGTCCAGGTGCCGGTATCCTTGCTAAGGGAAACAAAGTCAAGCCTTGCGGCTTCACAGCCTGTTTCCTTCTGCGCACACGTGAGTTGTGTTGCACTTTATGAATGGTCCCGCTGTCTTCTGGGACCGTAAATGACGTAGATTGCTGCAGCGCCCTTTCACGGAAGTGGGATCAGGTACCTGTGCTTGATAGATAATTAAAAGATGCCAAATGTGGCACCGCTCCTCAAGAGCTGGCTATTCAGTTTTTTAAAGGAGCCTTTCCTACTAAAAAAAAAAAAAAAAAAACGCATTAAAAACACATGCAAAAATGCATAACAATGTGTGTTCAAATAAGCAAAGCGGACCGCAAAGCGTGCCGGAAAACCACATCAGCCGCATAGATGCGAACTTAGTCTTATAGAACAGCAAACAATTCTCAGACCACACTCTAACTAAAGCTAAAAAATGCATGAATAACAACCCCAATAATACCTGATAAAGGTAAAGAAAAGTAAATGTGGACTTTCCAAACGAGCAGACTTGTGTGCACACGAACGGACTTTCCGGCGGACTAGGTCCGACAGACTTCCCGACGGACCTTCGGCGGAGGTCCGACGGACTTTCCAAATGAACGGACTTGCCCACACACAGACTAAAGTCCGTTCATTTTGAACGTGACTCCAGGTACGATGGGACTAGAGAAGGAAGTCAATCTCGCCACTTTCATCGGCGAGATTGACACCTTGCGAGCCCCGTCGCCTGGTATTGATTTTAAGGGTAACTCCCCCGGCGCAGGGGTCCCCCCAAATACCATATCAGACCCTTATCCAAGCATGCAGCCTGGCCTGTCAGGAAAGGGGGTGGGTGCTTTGGGGAAGGGTGGCGCCCTGCCATGTTAATGAGGACAAGGGCCTCTTCCCGACAACCCTGGCAGTTGGTTGTCGGGGTCTGTGGGCGGGGGGCTTATCAGAATCCGGGAGCCCCCTTTAATAAGGGGGTCCCCAGATCCCGGCCCCCCACCCTATGTAAATTACGCTCTCTGGCATCTTCTGCCGGGCTACTTCGCTATCTTCTTCCAGCTCTTTTACTAACGGTGGCCCGGTCTCCTCCTTGGTCATGTTCTTCCCTCTTCTGTTCTTCCGATGTTGACACAAAGCTCTCTCCCGCTGTAATTCTGTATACACAGTGCGCAACGACTTATATAGGCATGGGGCGGGGTGACCCCGCCCCTTATGACGGCAAGGTCCCAGCATGCCCGGGCGGTAACGTCATAAGGAGCGGGGTTCCGAGGCATGCTGGGACTGTGACACCATAAGGGGCAGGGTCACCGGGTGACATCACCCGGTGACCCGCCCTTTATGCCTATATAAGTCGATATGCAGCATGTCCACAGCATTACAGCGGGAGAGAGCGTTGTGTCAACATCGGAAGAGAAGGAAGAAGACGGCGACAAATGAGAAGACCGGGCCAATGCTAGTAAAAGAGCTTGAAGAAGATACCGGAGAGCGCAGAGAAGAACCGGAGAGTGCAGAAGAAACCGGAGAGCGTGAGAAGTCGGAAGAGACCGCAGAAGTCGGAAGAGCCCCAGAGCTGACTAATAAATTACTTTAAAATCCTGTCTAGTGTGTTTTTTTATTGACACTTTTTCCCCCCCTCAGGTGAATGGGTAGGGGTACGATGTACCCCATACTTATTCACATAGGGTGGGGGGCCAGGATTCTGGGGGCTTCCTGGATTCCGATAAGCCCCCCGCCCGCAGACCTCAACAACCAACAGCCAGGGTTGTCGGGAAGAGGCCCTTGTCCTCATCAACATGGGGACAAGGTGCTTTGGGGTGGGGCCGCAGGGCGCCCCCCTTCCCCAAAGCACCCACCCCCCACGTTGAGGGCATGCGGCCTGGTACGGTTCAGGAGGGGGGCGCTCACTAGTCCCCACCCCCTTTCCTGACCAGCCGTCTGCGTGATCGGATAAGGGTCTGGTATGGACTTTGGGTGGGACCCCCGCGCCGTTTTTCGGCGTAGGGGGTTACCCTAAAAATATTGCAGTGAGCACGCGGTGTACGGTATCCTGCAGCCGAGAACCAGTGCCAGATAGGATCGCGCTTGAAACATTCTCGTGGGCATGTGCTGTAGTTGCCTTGGTCCATCGGACCAGCATACGGACGAGCAGACTTCCCGACAGGTGGACTTTCGGTGGGAAGATTTAAAACATGTTTTATTTCTAGGTCCGTCAGACTTTTGGGAAGAAATGTCCGCTGGAGCCCACACACGATCGGAATGTCCGCCAGATTCCGGTCCGCTGGACCAAGTCTACCGTAAAGTCTGATTGTGTGTACAGGGCATTACAGTATGTCACTAAACTTCCTAACTCTAGCAGTGTTCTGTCCCAAAGAATAAGGGGTCATAGTGTGAAAACTGTTAATGAAGAAACCCAATATGTCTTTTATTCATCAGAAAGAAAATAAAAAAAATTTGCGCTGTAACAAACGGAAACCAGAAAAAAACAGCATAGGATAAGTCAATGTTGGTACTGACCACCACTAACCTAGACAATTTAAACAGAGCATGTGAAAAAAAATGTATTCTGTTCACCACAGCCCTCGGTGTTCAGTGAACCCAGAAACGCTCATAACTCTCTCTATTTATAAATTTCTAATTTGATAATCTTGTTTTCCTGCATGCTATTATAATTTCATTACATATACAATTTTGCTAAAGTTCTGCAATTTGCATATACAATATTAACTCCTTAATCATGTATGTAATTGATGCTTTTTTGTTTTTACAGTGTTTAGAGACAGATACACCTACAGTCAACAAAATAGAAAAAGAATCAGAAATTCAGAAGCTGGTCAATGAGATATTCAATCATATAGATCAGATGATGCCTAAAGTGACTTTTGCCCATATCGACAACACAACAAGTGCCAAAAACAGCAAAATGTTCATAAAAAGCCCCAAAGAAAAGTATTGTGTTGGGGATGAATTAATAGTACAATTTGATGCCTATGATCATTTAGGCCAAAAGAAAGCCTATGGAGGAGATTATCTGAGAGCAATAATTTCCAATCCTGATATACAAGCTAGATCTTCTGGAAGAATTGAAGACTTTAAAAATGGGACATACCATGTTCATTTCACCTTATTTTGGGAAGGTAAAGTAGTGGTAACATTGTTCCTAATGCACCCAAGTGAAGCCATTTCAGCCCTGTGGAAGTCACGAAATAGCTGGTATGGTAATGTTGCCTACTTGTGCAAATTCACTAGTCCAGGCAAAGAAGTAGACACTAAGTGTGGCTTCGATCTTAGTAAAGAAAAAGAACTGTGTGAGTATATAGATGAGAGAGATGAGGAATACTTCTACTCTATCAGACCCCGGAATTTTAGTTGTGATTCATTGACAGGATTCATGAACTGGAAGACACTGGCTACCCAACTATCTCCACTGGAAAACAGTCTTCTTGTCAGGTATGTTACTTTTTTGTTTTTGAGAGGCAATACAGTTTCTTTTTTCAAGTTATGTAACTTAATTGAGCATCCCACATTGGGAAGTGAACCGGTGCCCAGCCTGTGTACAGTAAAGAATTTACATATTTTGAACAAGCAGTATGAGCACTATAAAACAAATCCCTTATTCACTTCTGTAGCTATAGGCAATGTGGAAAAATGTATGTTTAAAAATGTACAACGTCTTAGCTTTTCAGATATTTTTAGAAGCTAAGACACATCTTTAGAGTCTTTGTTGTAATTAAGAATATGTATACAATTTATTGTTCATAGTTTGGATACAGGTGCACTTTACCAATGTAATACAGAGCATTACAGTTGGTATGGAATTGTGTGGGAATAACATGCAGAATATTTTTATTGAGTTAGACATTATTTGTGATAGCTAGGCGCTGTGGTCTCACTAATGTGCTAAATATTGCTGAGAGATCTGGTTGATTATAGTCAGACTAGAGTTGGTCATACACCTCACAATTTTCATACTTGCAATTTGCAATCTCTGGTTAGTCACCTTTAGATTTATTATATATGTACAGGCATACCCCACTTTTAAATACACAATGGGGATTTATTTACGAAAGCTGGAAAGCGCAAAATCAGGCTCACTTCTGCATAGAAACCAATGAGCTTCCAGGTTTTATTACCAAAGCTTAATTGAACAATCTGGGGGTTAGAAGCTCATTGCTTTCTATGCAGAAGTGAGCCTGATTTTGCACTTTCCAGCTTTAGTAAATAAACCCCATTGCGTACTTAAAGCGGTTCTGCACACATCTATGCATGTTGCGCTCTATCGCTTCTATACCATCTAAATACTTCTAAATGCTGGTTTAATTCTCCATCTGGTAAACGTACCTGCTATCTATAGTTCATCTTTTGTTTTGTCCCTGCGGCGGTGGGCGGGCTATATGCGGGGATCCGCATCATTTCCTGTCAAACGCAGTGTCTCCTGTGATCTCGTGTAATTAATCCCATTGCGGAGGTCAGACGCGAAATCTCACGTTATTTCAACCCGCTCGTAGCTGTGAAGCAACTGAGCATGTGCGGGAACCGGCAATGAATGCTGGTTCCTCAGAACGAAGGGAAGGAGGAAGCGTTTGCTTGTGGGCTTCAAATGCCCACAAGCAAGATGACATCAGACAAGATTTATTTTTAGAAGACTTCTTTGCATATAAAAACGGACGGAGAGAACGGGCAGTGTCAATACAATAAGCGGATTATAAGATAGACATTGTTTACAATCATTCACCTAAAAAAAAAGTATTTAAGTCAGTGCAGAACCGCTTTAAAAGTGCAGAATGCCTGCAATGTGTTTTCCTACCCAAGTGTAGCAAGGTCCTGGGGCCCAAGATTCCTAATGGTGACCTCAAGGGTTAGGGAGAGCTGACATCCTTCCTTGTAGAGTGGGTTACCAGGCATGGCGGGTGTAATACAAGATGAAATGATGGGGACCAGACACTTTTTGAATGCAAGAACTGTGGGAGAGAGGGTTCGGGCCAGGACACCCTTAAGTGGATGCAATGACAATTGGCAGACTGAGACTTCTATAGGTAGACAGCTATACAGTGGAAGGCCTCCAGCCGGAAACCACTTCTGTATATGTAGGACTGTTGTCTCCTATGACAACAAATCTTGTAACAGTCACTAACGGTAGTTGTATTTAACTATTGGTAACACAAATAGTTCTCCTCGCAGTGCACTCTACAGTCTCTCACTGTAGGTCTACTCTTCACTCACTGAGCTCCCAGTCTCTCACTAAACTCTCAGACCCAATCACCACAGGATCCCCTAAGCTTTTCCACCTCCATAACTCTGTATCTTCCTCAAGCGTCACCCCCATTTCCCTGCTGGGTCCCTGGCTTGACGCTCAGATACTCCTCAAACATCACCCCTGCTGACCCACTAGGTCCCTGGCTTGGCACTCACTGATGCTCCTCAAGGGTCACCTCTGCTGTCCTGCTGGGTCCCTGGCTTGGCACTTGCTGAGGTTTTTCCACTTCTTCACCGTCCCCTTCTGGTGAGAACACCCACGTTTAGCCGCGTTTTGCATCTGAAACCTGGAAAAGCAAAATGTCTGAACCCATTTTTTTTGCTTCTGGAAAAACGGGGTTAAACGCAACTGCATAAAAACAGGGAAAAAAACAAGACTGTGTACATGGACACATAGGATAACATTGCATGCGTTCAGGGGCAGTTGAAAAAAGTGTCCAACTGCCTCTGAACGCGCGTTTAACAGCATCTCGTGTGCATGGGGCCTTACTCTGACAGACACCTTGTCGATCCCTGGTGCAGCCGTTCATGGTAGCCAATCGTTTTCTAATTTCAACATGTTTAATTAAATTGTTACTAAACTCAGGATCCTGCATTTACTATATCTGGTCTCCCACAGTACACAGAACATGGAAATGCAATAATTTTAGTAAATATAAACTGCTAAATACCTTTTATCATCAGCAGTTATAGCAGTCTTGTGACTTCTATTAGTGCCTGGTTAAAGCTTGTAGGAGGAGTTTTCATACTGCACTGGCTGTTCTATGAGGATGTAGGACCCCTGACCTTCTGTCTGGATAGTGCCGATTGGCCCTGTGCTGATCACATGCACTCTCCCAAGAAAAAAAACTCTAGCAATACACCCCAAACTGAGCATATGCAGACTGACTCCATTAACTCTGTCTTATCAGAAGATGTTTTTGGGGACAATGCAAGAAGGGGAGGCTCTGTGCATACAGGATAAGCAGCCTTTTCACACAGTGCAGAGGATTAACTCCTTGGGTTCCACAGTGAGTATAACAAGCATGCTTTACTGCATATACAGACTGATTTTACTGTTGTGGGTTTAGTAACACTTTAACCTCTTAAGGACCGCCCACCGTCGTTATTCGTCGGCTGTTTGAAAAGGAATACCGTTATGGCAGAAGATAGCTGCCCTAACCCTGGTATCTTCTTCTTCGGCGGGCGGTCTGCTTTCAGATAAAAGTGGTGTCTGCGGTGGATTCGCCGCAAGATCACTTTTACCGGCTGGTTGCCGTGTGAGGGGAAGATGGCCCCCACTCAGCTCCAAAGCATTAACTGGCGGAAGTGATGTCAAACGTCACTTCCACCCAATGCTCTTAACCACTTAAGGACCGCCTCCTGCACATTTACGTCGGCAGAATGGCACGGCTGGGTATATCAACGTAC
Organism: Lithobates sylvaticus; assembly: GCA_028564925.1. NCBI lineage: Eukaryota > Metazoa > Chordata > Amphibia > Anura > Ranidae > Lithobates > Lithobates sylvaticus. Next base: position 115,570,215 of record CM053030.1, on the reverse strand, counting down.
AGGTACATTGCTCTTTAAGAGCCCAGCCGTGGGTGTAAACAAACCTCTCCCCGTGCTTCCTAGTGCGACTGACACAGATCGTCTGTTCCCTGTCATCGGGAAAGACGATCAGTGATGTCGAATGTCAAGCCACGCCCCCCTACAGTAAAAAAAACACACGTCACACTTAACCCCTCCCCCTAGTGGTTAACCCCTTCACTGCCAGTGTCATTTACACTGGAATCAGTGCATTTAAATAGCACTGATTGCTGTATAAATGACAATGGTCCCAAAAATGTGTCAAAAATGTCCGATGTGTCCGCCATAATGTCGCAGTCAATCGCTGATTGCTGCCATTACTAGTAAAAAAAAAATATTAATAAAAATGCTATAAAACTATCCCCTATTTTGTAAACGCTATAACTTTTGCGCAAACCAATCAATAATCGCTAATTGCGATTTTTTTTAACCAAAAATATGTAGAATATGTATCGGCCTAAACTGAGGAAAAAAACATTTTTTATATATTTTTTGTGGATATTTATTATAGCAAAAAGTAAAAAATATTGAATTTTTTCTAAATTGTCGCTCTATTTTTTGTTTATAGCGCAAAAAATAAAAACCGCAGAGGTGATCAAATACCACCAAAAGAAAGCTCTATTTGTGGGAAAAAAAGGACGCCAATTTTATTTGGGAGCCACGTCGCATGACCGTGCAGTTGTCAGTTAAAGCGACGCAGTGCCGAATTGCAAAAAGGGGCCTGGTCCTTTGGCTGCAAATTGGACCGGGGCTTAAGTGGTTAAAGTAGACTTTATTTTTTTTCCAAAATGACATTTATTTATTTTTTATTGCATTTTTGTGTAAATATGAGATCTGAGGTAATTTTGACTCCAGATCTCATTTTTAAGAGGTCCTGTCATGCTTTTTTTCTATTACAAGGGATGTTTACATTCCTTGTAGTAGGAATAAGTTACCCAAATTTTTTTTTTTTAAAAACAGTGTAAAAAAAAAAAAAAAGTAAAATAAGGAATAAAATAATTAAAGCGTCCCATCCCAACAAGCTCATGGGCAGAAGCGAACCCATACGTGAGTAGCGCTCGCATATGAAAACTGTGTTTAAACCACACATGTGAGGTATCACCACGAATGTGAGAGCGAGAGCAATAATTCTAGCCCTAGACCTCCTCTAACTCAAAACCGGTAACCTGTAGACATTTTTAAACGTCGCCTATGGAGATTTTTAAGGGTAAAAGTTTGACACCATTCCACGTGTTGGTGCAATTTTGAAGCGTGACATGTTGGGTATCAATTTATTCAGCGTAACTTTCTTTCACAATATAAAAAAAATATACTGTTTTATTTTTTAATTCCAAACAGTTTGTAAGACAGCTGCGCAAATATGGTGTGACAGAAAGTATTGCAACGGACGCCATTTTATTCACTAGGGTGTTATATATATATATAATATATATATATATAGTTTGGGGGTTCCAAGTAATTTTCGAGCAAAAAGAAATTATTTTAACTTATAAACACCAAGTCTGAAAAATAGGCCCGGTCCTTAAGTGGTTAAAGTGTTACTAAACCGAAAAACTTTTTTTATCTTAATGCATTGTTTGCATTAACCACTTGCTGACCAGCCGCCGTCATTATACGGCGGCAGGTCGGCAGGTTCCCGCAAACCGCCGTAGCTGTACGTCGGCTCCTTCAAGCGGAAAAGCAGGCGGGCGCGCCTGCTGCACTGCAGGGGTGCCGTTGCGCATGGCCAGCAGTCGCCATGACCACTGGCCACGTGCAATCGCGGACACGGGAGCCAGAAGAGGGACGTGTGTGTGTAAACACACAAATCCCTGTTCTGAGGAGAGAGATCATGTGTTCTACTAGCTAGGAACAACGATCTGTCATCTCCTTTAGTCAGTCCCACCCCCTACAATTAGAACACACACGAGGGAACACAGTTAACCCCTTGATCGCCCCCTAGTGTTAACCCCTTCCCTGCCAGTGATATTTATACAGTAATCAGTGGATTTTTGTAGCACTGATCGCAGTATAATTGTCAATGGTCCCAAAAATGTGTCAAAAGTTTCCGATCTGTCCGCCATAATGTTGCAGTCCCAATAAAAAAAAAAAAAAAAAAATCACTGATCACCACCATTACTAGTAAAAAAAAATTATAAAAAGGCTATAATTTCCCCTATTTTGTAGACGCTATAAATTTTGCACAAACCATTTAATAGACGTTTATTTCGATTTTTATTACCAAAAATATGTAGAAGACTATATATCGGCCTAAACTGAGTAAAAAATGTGCTTTTTAAAAATAAAAAAAATTGGGGATATTATAGCAAAAAGTACAAAATATTGTGTTTTTTCAAAATTGTTGCTTTTTTTGTTTATAGCGCAAAAAAAAAAAAAAAAAAACGCAGAGATGATCAAATACCACCAAAAGAAAGCTCTATTTGTGGGGGGAAAAAAAGGATGTCAATTTTGTTTGGGTACAGCGTCGCACGAGTGCGTAATAGTCAGTTAAAGCGATGCAGTGCCGTATCGCAAAAAATGGCCTGTTCATTGAGCAACCAAATCTTCCGGGGCTGAAGTGGTTAAAGTAAAAACATTTTCAATTTCTCTGTGCCCACCCTCCTTGTGTGAAGAGTAAGAGAGGGGAGAAGAGATCAGCACTGTGCACAGCTGCATCTATTCTCCCCTTCCTCTTCACACAGCCAATGGTTCCTGCCAAAGCGAAGTGAAGTTCTAATTCCCACTGCGTAAGGCCTGATTCACACCTTTGCATATTTAGTGCTTTTTGCATTTTGCAGATTTGCACTACAGAACGTGTTCCATAGGAAAACATGTTAAATGGACTGTAGTGCAAATCTGCAGAATGCAAAAAGCACTAAAAATACATTGGTGTGAATCAGGCCTAAGTCTATGAAGCGTGGCTCCATAGACACACAGGTGGGGAGCGTGCAGACTACGTTTCTCCCAATAGTCAGCGGCCGGTTATGGTTGGCCTAAAAAGAGGAGGAGCCAAGATCGCCGCCGAGGAGCATGGGGTCACTCTGTGCAATACCACTGCACAGAGCAGGTAAGTATAACATGTTTGTTATTTTAATTTTAAAAAATCTGACTTTAGTAAAACTTTGACCAAAAAAAACCTGAAAGCTGATCAGTTTCTATGCAGAACTGCACCAGATTAAGCACTCTCCAGTTTTAGAAAATCAACCCCAAAGTATTATCAGACTGTAATGTTTACTGTGAGCTTAAATATGAAATCTAGACAAACATAAATGACACAGATTAATGCAGTTCTGTAATTAACACATCACTAAAGCAGAGACAAAGGGGGGGGGGGGGGGGGGGTCAGGGAGGTTTGAACCCCCCCAAGCAATTTTTGACTGTCTGTTATTGGGGGAGAGGGCAGTAAAACAGGGCGCTTTGCTTCCGTCCGTTATTTTCAATGTTCAAGAACAAGCTTTTGCAGTTCTGATACTAGCAGATTCGTGATTGGCCGAGCTCAGAGCAATGGCAGGCTGTCACGCTGCTGCTCTTTCCCCCTCCCTCCCAGAAGACATCCTCTGCGGAACGTCTCTTCCACATGCAGTCAATCATGGCATCTACTGTGTGGGCCTGAGGCTCTGACTTTGTCATAAAAACAGGGGTGAGTTTCACAGCAACAGGCTGTGTTTTAAAATGTCAAAATGGGCATTCAGGTAGGGAGAAGTTACCAAACATGACTTTATGGGAGGGGGATAGAGAACTTGGTCCTTGGGAGGGTAGAAAAACATACGAAATCCAACAAAATTTTTTTAAAAATCAGCATGGATAGGGAACACCTGAAACCAAGCAGCTGTAATCAGTGTGAGACTGTAGGCATCACTGACCAAGCAGAGACCGAGGATGACAGGGAGCCAGCCAGCTCAAAGTATAGATATTAGTGGCGACGTTCTAGGCTACACACAACGATAACTGTCAAAATGCCCGGTGGATCTTGTTGGAAGGGGTGTGCATGATGCGTTTCCAGGGACTTTGCCCTCTTTTTCAAATGCATGGACAGTGAAGGGAAGTGATGGGCTTATAAAGCCAAAATGGCAGGAAGGGGAGGAACATGGGAGGGGAAGGAGGGAGAAAGCTGGGCTGCTGCATAGAGCCAGAAGGGCAAGAAAGGGAGGAAAGTGGGAGGGGAAAGAAAAGCACAGAAGACATAGCTGAGTCATTAACCCTTGGCTTGCAGACGGCCAGTAGCTGGGAATTCAATGTTACTACTGGAGACAGGGTGTAAAACAAGAAAATACAAAGCAGATAAAACAAAATAGCTGCACTGTAAATATAAGGATCAAGTATTACATTACAATAGTACCATTAATATTGCTAGAGATTATATTCATATATGATTAAAAATGGATATATATTAGGAATAGTGATGAATATAAAACAAATATAAAAAATAAAGGTTTCAATGGACCAAGGGACTTTGCACTTCTCCTAGGAGTGCCGTATGTACTGTGTACACTCTTTGGATTAGCTATAGTGCAATCATCTTCTACAGCTCACACTACATTCATACGGGCACACAGAGCAGATAGTCTGTTGCATTCAGAGGTGGCTAAACCGCACCTCTGGATGCAACAACACTCTGTACTATGGCTGTGCATAAACTGGCTGATTAGCTGGGGTCAATTTGTGTCCAGCCCCCGTTCACATCTAGCAATTTGGGATCACGGGCGGATTTGCTGCGATCCTGCCCACAATTCCAAAATGCCACTGCAAACCTGGAAAAACACAGCACACATGTTTTTGTGCCATTAATTGTTAATGGCACCTAAAATGAGGTGCAGTTTTGCCACAATTGTCCCATGAAGCTTGTCACCCAAATAAAGGAGCTGGAGCTTTTTTTTTTGGGCGATAAGCTTTATGTGATGTGGTTTGCCATACAACAATCGCAGCAAAAGCCACATTTTAGGTGGCATTAAAAATGAATAGCACAAAAACATGCGTGCTGTATTTTGCCAGGATTGTAGTGCAAATTGGAATTGTGGACAAAATTGCTGCAATTCTACCTAAATACTAAATCACTATATGTGGATGGGGCCTGAATGCACAATGTCTGCGTCCAGGGTCAGTCGAAGATTATGTTCACATGTAAGTTACATGTGAACAATGGCATTGGTGGTTGATTTGTACAGAGTAGAGATCAGACAGCTGCTGCTAACAGCCGCTGCTGGTCACACAATGTGGGTGCAGACAGCTTTACAACCGGCACCAATAATCTACTGATTCTTGCTGGTAACTGCCCCTGGATTTAGCCTTATTCTCCCTAAGGCTGGGTTCGCACTTGTCAACCACATTTACATGCATTATGTTAGGGGAAATGATTGATTGTGAATAGGCTGCCAGCAGACTGAACAAAAAAAGTTAACAGAATCCTTCATCCACACAGCTGGGTTGGATTGAGCAATCCTTCAGCACCCCCCCCCCCCCCCCCCCCATTGTATTCTGACAGCAGGGGCCCTCTGTTGTCCTAATACTCTGATCAGTGACTGTGGCTGCGCTGATCACCAAGGGTTTTCAACTTTTTTCCATTAAACAGAAGTTGATCTAACAATCAGCTTCTGTAAAGTAGAGGGCCACACACAAATAAAAATTCATCCACTCCCTGCTGAACCAGCCAGATTTTGCTCTGTCTGTGGCCAACTTTATTGTGTTGAGGTGCCATTCATAATGTAATGTACCAAAGGGTTTTCCAACTTGTCCATTCAACAGAAGTTGATCTAACAATCAACTTCTGTCAAGTTGAGGGCCATCCACTCCCTGCTGAACCAGCCAGATTTTGCTGTCTGTGGTCAACTTTATTGTGTTGAGGTGCCATTCATAATGTATGGCACTGCAGCACACCAACACACATAGCTCGTTACCACAATGCCATAATGTGAACCCAGACTAGCACACCCCAGGCTCACCCAGACCTATTTATAAATATCTGTTCAATCCAAACAATTAAGGCCAGGTCAATCTAACCCCCCACAAAAAAAAATACAAAAAATGGCGTGGGGTCCCCCTCAAAATCCATACCAGACCCTTTATCCGAGCACGCAACCTGGCAGGCCGCAGGAAAGGAGGGGGGACGAGAGCGGCCCCCCCTCCCGCCTGAACCGTACCAGGCCACATGCCCTTTTTCCCCACCCAGGATCCATTGACATAAACTATGTAGCGCATTGTAAAGTCCTGCCAGCTACACTCTAAAGCAGGGGTCTCCAAACTACGGCCCTCCAGTTGTTCAGGAACTCCAATTCCCATCATGCCTAGTCATGTCTGTGAATGTCAGAGTTTTACAATGCCTCATGGGATGTGTAGTTGAAATTTGATATTGGTAGTTGGATTCGAATAATTTGGAGCTGAAATTCGTAAACGGAATTTTTCCTGCAAAAATGACACTTTGTCATTCGAATCCATTCGAATCCATTCGAATTCATTCGAATCATTCGGCGACGAAATTCGTAAACGGCAGTAGTTTGGAGATCCCTGCTCTACAGGTTCAATTCACAAAGTTTTAACACCTGGATAAGGATTTGTATTTAAGGATTTGTATTTAATCCATGTAATGGTAATTTTTCAAAGCTCATTGAACTGGAAATGAGCTGTCAATTTGTTTGAAAATAAGAATTCTTATCCTGCTGTCAGCTTTGTAAATTGAACCCTATATACACCATTTAGTACCTTACAAATACTTTAAGCTGGCCATACAGGTGATACTCAAAAAAATAGAATATCGTGCTAAAGTTCATTTATTTCACTAATGCAACTCATGATTTGTCATAATTGTGATGATTATGGCTTCCAAACCTGAAATCCACAATCTCAGGAAATTAGAATATTGTGAAAAGGTGCAATATTCTAGGCTCAGTGTCCCACTCTAATCAGCTAATTAAGCCATAACACCTGCAAAGGGTTCCTGAGCCTTTAAATGGTCTCTCCGTCTGGTTCAGTAGGAATCACAATCATGGGAATGACTGCTGACCTTACAGTTGTGCAGAAAACCATCATTGACACCCTCCATAAGGAGGGAAAGCCTCAAAAGGTAATTGCAAAAGAAGTTGGATGTTCCCAAAGTGCTGTATCAAAGCACAGTAATAGAAGGTTATGTGGAAGGGAAAACTGTGGAAGAAAAAGGTGCACAAGCAGCAGGGATGACCGCAGCCTGGAGAGGATTGTCAGGAAAAGGCCATTCAAATGTATTGGGGTCTTTCACAAGGATTGGACTGAGGCTGGAGTCAGTGCATCAAGAGCCACTACACACAGACGGATCCTGGACATGGGCTTCAAATGTCGTATTCCTCTTGTCAAGCCACTCCTGAACAACAAACAACGTCAGAAGCGTCTTACCTGGGCTAAAGAAAAACAGACCTGGTCTGTTGCTCAGTGGTCCAAAGTCCTCTTTTCTGATGAGAGCAAATTTTGCGTTTCATTTGGAAACCAAGGACCCAGAGTATGGAGGAAGAATGGAGAGGCACACACTGCAAGATGCAGGGATTTTTTAATACCAGAGTGGTCGTGGCCCTGGATATGGCCAAAGCTGTACCTATGGGAATGTCTTAGTTGTTTTGAAAAAACCCATAGAGGTCTATAGGGACTGAATCTAGTTATTCGATTCTGGCTATTTGTAGTGCTAATAGGCAAGCTATTGTGAAAATAAAAGGTATGGGAAGCCATGTACTACCAAGGCAAGAAGGGGGCGGGAGGCATATACTAATGCCAAAATAAAAAGTTAAAAAATATCTCTCCCTGCATAGACTTGTCAGCTCTCCCTGACAGTACCAACACATGCTGACAATATGGATGATGTGAACCCCCCCCCCCCCTTTTTAGAAAGTGAGCTGATTTATCCATTCACTTGAAGACCAGACCTCACTCCTCCCTACCCATAAGATATGCGCTTTATTTGCTTTTCATATATTTTGATTTCTTTTAGAGAACTACCACACTTTATGATAAAATGTTCAATATACAGTATTCTAAATTAACATACATTCTACTTTGCTTCTTCTTTTCAAGGTCAAATGTCAGATTGGAAATTCCGCAGCAAATTCCTGAGATTATTGTATCCCGGTGTCAGGGTAAGTTTATTTCTCCTACCATAATCAAACTGGTATCTATAATGTATGTAAATTGAGTTCCTTTAAAGGATGTCTTTTGACTTAGTACACACCAAGGGAATTCCATTTTACAGTAGTTGTGAGCGCTGTCTCTAAAATAAAAAGTAATGTATTTTTGTGGAGTAGTCCACAAAAAAATAAATTCTTATGGCAGAGAAAGCAATTTTCTCTGAATCTTTAGCTGAGCAGGTGTAGTGATTATCAACTCATCAACTCATCATGGAAAAATCACAATGTGAGTTTCAAATAAGAAGAAATCTAACATCACCTGTAACAAAAGGTTAAAGTGGAACTAAACCCTCCCAACCTTTAGAGCCAAGGAAGCTACCATCTTAGCCTCTATTTGATCTTCAGTTGCCATGGTGCTGCACATGAGATCAGTTATGACACCATACATTTCATGGGGAAAGCCATAGGGAAGTCCCCGTGCATCAGAGGGGGGTGGGGTCACCAGGTGGCCCCGCCCTCCGTTATATAAGACCTGTCAGAAGAAAAGCGTCACACAGCGGGAGCCTCCCATTGCGCGTAGCGGCCCGAGAAGGAATCGAGGAAGAAGAGACGCCGTGGAGGAAGATGACGGACGAGAACACCGGAGCAAGAAGCAGAGGATCGGAGGAAGAAGAAGATAGAGGAAGAAACCGAAGGATGAAGGAAAGAAGAATGAATAAGATTGAAAGAAGAAGACTTAAATAAAGGAATTGTCAAAAACTGGCTCTTGTCATTTTTAACACTTTTATCATTTTTTTTTTGTGAAATGGTAGGTTACCATTTCACACAGGGGGGGGGGGGGGGGGGGCGGGATCTGGGGGTCCCCTTGTTAAAGGGGGCTTCCAGATTCCGATAAGCCCCCAAAGAGGCCCTTGTTCCCATCAGCATGTGGACAAGGTGCTTTGAGGTGGAGGGGAGAGCCCCCCCTGACCCAAAGCCCCCCCATGTTAAGGGCATGTGGCCTGGTATATTTCAGGAGGGGGGGACGTGGCCCCCTGTTTTCTGGCCTGCCAGGCTGCATGCTCGGGTAAGGATCTGGTACGAATTTTGGGGGGGACCCCACGCTTTTTTTAAATTTATTTTTTTGTATTGCCGGCAATGGCTTGCAGCCGCAATAACCAGTTTAAATGTCATTTATTTTTATATAAGTCAGTTTTGCAACAGCAGGTTCTATACATGGTACCAATGGGCCACTTTACATGCAAACTAAGGTGACCCCCCAGGCACTATATTTAAAGAAATTTTTCATTTTTATTGCTTTATAAATTATATTTTTTATAGTTTGTTTTGCATTGATTCAGTACCCAGGCCCCCATACCCCTTATATGGCCAATAACTTGCATATAAACCTTCAAAATTGGGACTTTTGATTTTCCCATCTGCTCCTATGTGCTTCATATAAACTCACACTTCTTACCTCTTTTTAATAGGAATATTATAGTTATTATAGTTAGTCTGGTATCTCCTCTGCATAATCTCATTGTAATTAAAAGCAACCTCAATATTTAATATTAATAAATATAGTCTGATAAAGGTTAGCAAGAACCAACAAGTGTGCTATTATAAACAAGTGTGCTATTATAAATGAGCTAAATAGGAATACATTTATAGAGTTAAAGAAGAACTCCAGCTTACCTGACCCCCAAATCCCTCCCTCACAACCCCCACCACCATTTAAATGCAGTATTTTAAACTTGGAGTCTTCTGGCCAGCGAGCGGCAGGTTTTACATCTGGATTGAGTGTTGCATTTACCAGGAATAGTGTGAGTCCCCACAGTGGGATGATGTACTCCTAGGGTGTGTGTCATCAGCTGCCTGGACTTCCAGGCAGAGGGTTGAATGATGCTGGCTGTCATTTAACCTGGAGGAGGACTAGCAGCCAGCTGTAGAGGAGGATGCAGAGGCCATTGCTAGATCAAGTTTTTCTTCACCGAGGGGGGTGGAGCATTAAAGGGCGTGGATGGAATTCTGCTTTGAACAAATAAAACAGTATATTGAAATGTCATGGGTGTTTCTATTAGCTTTATTGCTTTAATAACTTTGTTAATGATTAATTGCTTTTGAGTACCGATTGATTGTAACAAATTTGTTGTCTATAATATAAACTATTGCATTAAACATCTCTGAATGTGTATCCCAAAAGTCATTTCAGACATTAACTGAAACCAATCATGAACTGCTAAAGCTATCTCGCATACATTGTGACTGTGCTAGAATCAGAAAATCAATAAAATGTACATTATTCTCACTTCTCTGTAATCCACTGCAGCAAGACTCCAATAAGTACTGCACAGGGTCAGAAACAGGGAGTGTAGTCAGAAACCTGTGCGAAAAAAAACTCTCTTTATCTTTCTTTTTGTATCACCAATCACATCCAAATTTCAAAGTCAGGTTTGACTCTGGTGGGGAAACTACTTAATAAGTCTTTATTTCATTTACTTGTAAACGCTATCATATTATTGTTATATATCCTTCATGTGCTTTTATTTAATATATATTTTCTTTCTTTATTATGGTGACATTTTTTTTTTCTTTTTTAAATATATTTTTAGCCCCCGTACACACGGTCGGAAATTCCGATGAAAAATGTCCGATCGGACCATGTTGTCAGAAAATCCGCCCGTTTGTGGGCTCCATGTGACTTTTTCCGTCGGAATTTCAGACGGAAAAAATTTAAGATCCTGCTCTCAAATTTTCCGACAACAAAATCCGATCAGACTTTTTCCGATCGTGTGTCGAGAATTCCGACGGACAAAGTGCCACGCATGCTTGGATCAAATTAGGAGACCAAAGCTATTGGCTACTAGCCACTACGTAGTTCTGTCGTACGCAACGAACGTCACCACGTTCAGAATGCTCGGATTTTCGGACAACTTTGTCCTACCGTGTGTATGCACCACCAGTGTCAGACAAAATCCATCGGAAAAAATCAGACGGATTTTGTGGTCTTTTATTATGAGCAGTGGTAAAATGCCACATTATAGTCTCTAGATGGAGCTTAGGTGCATAGGAAATACATATGTCTTTGTAACAAGTGATTCTATATAACAATTGTAGGGAATGCTGGTGGTAATTGGCAAATGTAACCATTTACATTTATTGGTTACACTAATTTGCTAATGCCCTCTATGTTTCTCAGCTACATCTAGTGGCCATAATGTAGTATTCTTTCCCTACTGCCCATAATAAGAGAACACTCATTCAGAAGAGAAAACTCTTTCAATTATTAATTTTCACAGAATGCATGTACATGCAGGCTCACTGGACACATTGCTATGCAAATTATACAGGGTGTCTACAAGAAAACAGGTTTTGTTGAACTCTCACTGGGAACCCTGCTTCATGTGTTTGCCTTGTAATAAATGTAGCACCCCCCTGACCTCCAGAGGCGGGGTGGTGACCCCCAGAGACAGGGAGGGCTGACATTGCACCTCAGGTGGCAGGTTGCTAGGCATGGTCAGGGCCGCTGATAAGCCAGTACAACTGACCCTGTTGTATCGGGCCCAGCCAGCAATCTGAGCAGAGAAAGAAAGAAAAAATATTTCTCCAGCCAGCACGAGATGGGGTCTGACCACCAGAGAGGTGACGAGCGGTAGGTGCAGCAGTGCCAACCAGAGGCTGGGGAGGAGGAGGAGGAGAACACTTTCCGGACGGTAAGAGAACTCGGGGCACACAGGTTGGCTTCAGTTTAGCAGCACCGACGGCAAGTAGCCTGCATGTGTGACCTACTCACATCTCTACTCGTGTCCCTTGTGTCAGTGAGGAGAACAGCACCACAGAAGCCTCTCCTACACTGCTATCTACAGATTTTTGCCTCCCAGCAGGGTGTCTGACTGCTAATTCTCCCGAATATAGTTGGAAGCCAATTGGTCTGCTGCGCTGTCACTCAAAGCTGCACCTGCCTCCTCCTGACATCCAGGCTGTGCAGGAAATACAATGTGCAGCCTGGAGATTTAAATGTCTGCTGGAGCAAGAGTGGTAAGAGCCAGTGGCCTCTCTTGTTATAGTTGTACACTGAACACTGTTTACCATCAATGGGGAACATGTGTGCAGAGGGGTGCACTGAGGGAACATGTGTGCAGCGATGACACATATGTACATGAGGGTAAAGCAATGGAACATGTTTACTGTGATAGAACATGTGTGCAGTGATATAACATGTGTGCAGAGGTGTACTGTGATCAGTGATGTAAGTAACTGAGTTAAAATAAACTGAGTTACCTAACGCAGTTACTTTAGAGGGTAACGAGTAATCTAACTGATTACTTTTCCCCTCATGGTAACTCAGTTCCCATTACTTTGGCTTAGTTACCCCAATTACATCTACCGCCACTAGATGGCAGTAGTGTAATTCCGGTGTCCTGCCGAAAAAGTTCCCCCGCCGGATAAGGACCCCCTGTACTGCGCAGGCGCAGGGCTTGCGCAGTACGAAGGACTACGGAGCTTCCCGAAAATTGCAGAGCCTAAAGAGCTCTGAGTGAACTCTACACCGCGCAGGTGCAGTTAACATGTAATTGTACGAGGCGATGCCGCACGCTCCTGATGCTCGTGCTACTCTGCAAGGGGCGTCTATCGTGTAAGTAAGGGGCGGGTCTAGTATTACTGTAACCAAGGGGCGCATTTATTATTATTGTTTATATTGAGCTCTGCCCATTAATTTAACATTCACCCTCTTCTGTAGCCCTTACACGATATAATAATAATAGACCCGCCACGTGCTTACACGCTATAACAGATCTGCCCCTTGGTTAGAGTAATAATAGAGCAGTCCCTTGGTTACACGATATATAACAATAAAAATAAATGCGCCCCTTGGTTACAGTAATACTAGACCCGCCCCTTAGTTACACGTATAGAATATTTAAAAAAAAAGTCAGTTACTTTGCTGCGTAACTAATTACTTTTCCAATGTAGTAACTGAGTTACTAACGCAATTACTTTTTTGGGAGAAGTAATTTGTAACTTAACTAATTACTTTTTTAAAGTAAGATGACCAACACTGACTGTGATAGAACATGTGTGCAGAGGTGTACTGTGATGGAGCATGTGTTCAGAAGTGTACTGTACTTCATATAATGGGGGGGCCTGTGTATCCTGATGACAGTGTACTCATAATGGGACGACCCCCTGTCATGTCATGTGGATGGGGGAGATGTAACTCCTTATATTGAGAGACCCCTGTGTGTCCTGACTCACTGGGGAGGAGCCAGGGGTGGGGCTGAAGGAGGGACCAGGGGCAGGACCAGGGATAGGGCTGAAGGAGGGACAAGGGGTGGGGCTGAAGGGGGCCCCGTCAGGTGGGCTGTAGGGGGCCCCATGATTTCTATCAGCGGCCATGGGCATGGTGAGTAGTGTTCAAGGTAGACAGTTAAAGAAAAGTTAAGCGCCAGTCACTTTTATGCTTGAACAAAAAGGAGTTTTACTCAGAACAGAAAACATTTCAGGGAGAGTGGGGTAGGGCAGAGGACATCCTTAGTCAAATAAAGCAGCAGACTAGCATACTAGCAGACTCCTTAGACAAACATTTAGAAAGGTAGACAGCAGTACAGAAAAAGAGCCTTTAAGCTGCAACTAGCAATCTGTACTTTTGTAGCAACAACTGTCTCTTATAGCAACTGAAAAATAACTCACAAGAAGGTGCAGGAATTCTCTGAATGACTCCACCTCAATGCTTTCCCAGGCTCTCCATGGATCCCTGATCCATGCAAGAGTAACCTCTGGTACTTCATCTCAGGCCTCCATCATTTCCTTCATGCCTCCAGGTAGTGAGCAGGCTCTCCCTTGCAAAGCCTTGAGCCCATGGCTAGGCCTCAGGCATAAGTCCTACCCAGCAGCAGCTGTTCTTCACACATTCACCCCATACTAGGGTGACCAGACATCCCCGGTTTCTGGGAACAAGCCAGGCGGGCGCTTGGGTGTGTTTAAGCACCCCCAAAAATTCTCTGAGCAGCCTCATAGCACCCCCAAAATTCAGATGCCACTATTTGCATATGTCACTATTTTTTTATTTGTACCTGCACATCATCTATTGATGCCAGAAGGCTGGGGACTTTTTTTTCCTGTGGAGAGATACAGCTGCTCCGACCACATAGGCCGATAATCTCTAGTTAGACCCGGCAGTCTGATTTCAGAAGCGGATTAATATACAGCCTCTCTGCTGCTTCCTCAGCCAATGAGAAAGCATTGTACCTGCTGCCTTCCTCAGTCCGCCTGATTTGACTTCAAAGCTAAGCTGTATCAGGAGGAGGTGACGGCAGACCGATAGGAAGGGGGTCAGGAGAGAAGTGGAGAAAACACAGCCTGCTATGGAGGATGGATTACAAGAGGCAGACAGATCATTTCCTAGGCTCTGCAGTGAGCCTGTGAGTCTAAAGAAACAGCTTCTGTCAGCAATCATAGAACAGAGGCTGTTTTCACAGTGTGTGATACAGAAAGTTAGAAGAGCAGCACCAGGACAGGCTATATGTGTGTCTTATCCCTCCCTCCATTCATCAATCCCCCCATCCATCCCTCCTTCCATCCACGCATCCATCCCTCCCTCCTCCCTTCCCCCTTTCCCTCCCTCCCTATATTGCTCCCTCCATCCATTCATTCATCCCTCTATCCCTCCTTCCATCCCTCCATCCATCCCTCCATCCATCCCTTCCTCCATCCCCCCATCCATCCATCTATCCATCCCTCCCTACATCCATCTATACACCAATCACTCTATCCCTCCTTCCATCCATCCCTCTATCCAATGATCCCTCCATCCATCCTCCATCAATCCCTGACTCTATCCTCCATCTATCCCCCCCTCCTTCTATTTAACCATCCCTCCCTCCATCCTTCCCATCCATCCAACCATCCCTCCCTCCACCCACCCTCATATCTAACCATCCATCCATCCCTCCATCCCTCCATCCTTCCAACCATCCCTCCCACCAACTATTTCTCTATCCATCCCTCCATCCATCCAGCCATCCTTTTCTCTATCCATCCAGCCAGCCCTCTATCCATCTAACCATCCCTCTCTCCCTCCCTCCCTCCCTCCCTCCCTCCATCTATCCATCCAAACATCTATTTAGCCCTTAATCCATCTATCCCTTGATCCATCCACCCAGCTATCCCTCCCCCCATCCATCCATTCCTCCCTCCATCCAACCATCTCTCCCTCTATCCAGGCCATCAGGCCAGGGCTTTTGCGCACAGGTGGCTGAGCCCATTCAGTGTAATTGCTGCCCAGGTGCAGTTTAAAGCCCGTCACTGACATGAATAGTTGGGCTGTACATTGCACATGGGCTGCAGTTACACTGAATGGGCTCAGCCACCTGTGTGCAAGAGCCCTGAATCTTAATAAAAGTAATGTCAACTTTCTGTCTGTACTATCTCTCTTGTCATGTTAGTGTAAATTATACCCCGTATTGAGTTTGGTGGGCAGTACCATCACCAAATGCAATCTTTTCAAGAGAATCGGCTAATTCGCAACTCCGTACTCTATGTAGTGCATGCCTGAATGCTACACTCTGTACATAGTGCGCTCCTGAACTCTGTACTGTGTACATAGTGTGCTCCTGAACTCTGCACTGTGTACATAGCGTGCTCCTGAACTCTGCACTGTGTACATAGCATGCTCCTGAACTCTGCACTGTGTACATAGCGTGCTCCTGAACTCTGCACTGTGTACATAGCACGCTCCTGAACTCTGCACTGTGTACATAGCGCGCTCCTGAACTCTGCACTGTGTACATAGCGCGCTCCTGAACTCTGCACTGTGCACATAGCGTGCTCCTGAACTCTGCACTGTGTACATAGCGCGCTCCTGAACTCTGTATGTAGTACACTCCTGATCTCTGCACTGTGTACGTAGCGCACTCCTGATCTATGCACTGTGTACGTAGCACACTCCTGATCTCTGCACTGTGTACGTAGCGCACTCCTGATCTCTG
This sequence comes from Lithobates sylvaticus, assembly GCA_028564925.1. Lineage (NCBI taxonomy): Eukaryota > Metazoa > Chordata > Amphibia > Anura > Ranidae > Lithobates > Lithobates sylvaticus. The sequence continues at coordinate 115,554,170 of CM053030.1, read as the reverse complement.
CACTGTGTACGTAGCACACTCCTGATCTCTGCATTGTGTACGTAGCACACTCCTGATCTCTGCACTGTGTACATAGCGCATTCCTGATCTCTATACTGTGTACGTACCACATTCCTAATCTCTGCACAGTGTACATAGTGCACTCGTGATCTGTCTACGTAGCGTATTTCTGATCTCTGCACTGTCTACGTAGCATACTCCTGATCTCTGCACTGTATACATAGTGCACTATTATATGTAGCGCACACCTGAACTCTGTATGTAGTACACTCCTGATCTCTGCACTGTGTACGTAGTGCACTCCTGATCTCTATACTGTGTACGTACCACATTCCTAATCTCTGCACAGTGTACATAGTGCACTCATGATCTCTGCACTGTGTACGTAGCGCATTTCTGATCTCTGCACTGTCTACGTAGCATACTCCTGATCTCTGCACTGTATACATGGTGCACTATTATACGTAGCGCACTCCTGAACTCTGTATATAGTGCACCCTTGAACTCTGCACTCTGTACATCGTGCACCACTGCACTCTACATCGTGCACCCCTGAACTCTGTACATCGTGCACCCCTAAACTCTGTACATGGCACACCCTTGAACTCTGCACTCTGTACATTGCGCTATTAGCTATTATTATTTATGTTCAAAGGTATTCTTTGTATTGTTACCATGCAATCTTTTACTATTCTGAATTGTTCATTTATATTGTTATTGTTAAACCAAAATTCTTTGGTAAAAATAAAATACAAAATATGCATTGAAAAGTTTTTCTCTTATCTTAACATTTGATATATCCCAAAAAATTATAAGAAGTATCTTTTTTTTTTTATCTCATGGACGAAATGTGAGAAATAACGTACAGTATCTCACAAAAGTGAGTACACCCCTCCCCCCTCCATTTCAACAGGATTTCCCTTCTGGCATAGAATAAATATTTTATTATATTTTTTCCTGTAACAACAATGAAGAAATTACATTTTGCTACAATGTAAAGTAGTGAGTGTACAGCTTGTATAACAGTGTAAATTTACCGTCCCCTCAAAATAACTCAACACACAGCCACTAATGTCTAAACCGCTGGCAACAAGAGTGAGTACACCCCTAAGTGAAAACTGGGCCCAAAGTGTCAATATTTTGTGTGGCCACCATTATTTTCCAGCACTGCCTTAACCCTCTTGGGCATGGAGTTCACCAGAGCTTCACAGGTTGCCACTGGAGTCCTCTTCTACTCCTCCAAGACGACATCACGGAGCTGGTGGATGTTAGAGACCTTGCGCTCCTCCACCTTCCGTTTGAGGATGCCCCACAGATGCTCAATAGGGTTTAGGTCTGAAGACGTGCTTAGCTAGTCCATCACCTTTACCCTCAGCTTCTTTAGCAAGGCAGTGGTCATCTTGGAGGTGTGTTTGGGGTCATTTTCATGTTAGATTACTGCCCTGTGGCTCAGTCTCCGAAGGGAGGGGGATCATGATCTTGCAGTATGTCACAGTACATGTTGGCATTCATGGTTCCCCCAATGAACTGTAGCTCCCCAGTGCCGACAGCACTCATGCGGGCTAAGCCAAGACACTCCCACCACCATGCTTGACTGTAGGCGAGACACACTTGTCTTTGTACTCCTGGTTGCCGCCACACAGGCTTGACACCATCTGAACCAAATAAGTTTATCTTGGTCTCATCAAACCACAGGATATGGTTCCAGTAATCCATGCCCTTAGTCTGCTTGTCTTCAGCAAACTGAGGGCTTTCTTGTGCATCATCTTTAGAAGAGGCTTCCTTCTGGGATGACAGCCATGCAGACCAATATGATGCAGTGTTTGGCGTATGGTCTGGGCACTGACAGTTTGACCCCTCACCCCTTCAACCTCTGCAGCAATGCTGGCAGCACTTATACAACATCTATTTCCCAAAGACAACCTCTGGATATGATGCTGAGCACGTGTACTCAACTTCTTTGGCCAACCATGGCGAGGCATGTTCTGAGTGGAACCTGTCCTGTTAAACCGCTGTATGGTCTTGGCCACCGTGCTGCAGCTCAGTTTCAGGATCTTGGCAATCTTCTTATAGCCTAGGTCATCTTTATGTAGAGCAACATTTTTTCTTCCAGTGACAAGTATGAGAGAGTGAGAGCAATAACACCAAATTTAACACACCTGCTCCCATTCACACCTTGAGACCTTGTAACACTAACAAGTCACATGACACTGGGGAGGGAAAATGGCTAATTGGGCCCAATTTCGGACATTTTAACTTAGGGGTGTACTCACTTTTGTTGCCAGAGGTTTAAACATTAATGGCTGTGTGAGTTATTTTGAGGGGGCCAGCACATTTACACTGTTATACAAGCTGTGCACTCACTACTTTACATTGTAGCAAAGTGTAATTTCTTCAGTATTGTCACATGAAAAGATATAATAAAATATTTACAAAAGTGTGAGGGGTGTACTCACTTTTGTGAGATACTGTATATATCATACAATCATTCCATAAACACATACCACATAGACTTCATATATACTGTAATTTGAGGAAAATATGCTTATATAATAGTTTACCATTTTCCAGTAAAAAAAAAAAAAAATGTCCCCGGATTTAATTTTAAAAATCTTATCACCTTACCCCATACCTCAGTCTGAGTGGGAGGACCTTGATCACTTGACCTTCCCAAAAATGTATACTATTTCCCAGCATGCTCAGTGGCCAGTTTGATTGGCTGAGAAAAGTATGCATATTCATAACCTAGGTTCATTGTAACTCATCATACTAATGCCAAAGGTAACAGTGCCACCTATTAACAGAAGGGAGGAACCACAGCTAAACCAGGCTTAGGAGAAAACCCAAATGATCACTTATGCCGCGTACACACGGTCCGATGGAAACAGTCCGATGAGAGCTCTTCATCGGATTTTCCGACCGTGTGTATGCCCAACGGTCTTTTTCTGTCGGAATTTCCGACGGACTTTGAATTTAGAACCTGTTCTCAATTTTTCCAACGGAAAACCTTTCTATCGGATTTTCCGATCGTGTGTATGCAATTCCGACACGCAAAATTCCAACGCATGCTCGGAAACAATTCGACGCATGCTCGGAAGCATTAAACTTCCCTTTTATAGTGAAGTCGAACGTGTTTTATGCCGTGGTGTTATTGACCGTCTGAATTTGGTGTGACCGTGTGTAGGCAAGACAGTTTGAGCAAAATTCCGTCGGAATTCCGACGGGAAAACCATCAGTGCTTTTTCCGACGCGAATTCCGACCGTGTGTACGCGGCATAAGACTACAAGACTATAAGACTACAAATCAGCCAGATTAACTGCAAACCAGCAAAGCTAAATTTACTTGTAGCCCCTGTTGGGGACAAGGGTGCTACATACATATTATTTGTAAAACAAATATTGTACATTGTACACATGTAAAAAAAAAAAAAAAAACATAATTTCCCTCTCAATCATCTGACACTTTTGCAAACTATTACATTTGCTTGTTGCAAATAAGTGCATAACATATCCATGGTTTGAGCTAGAAATTTTTTGTTGAGATTATCACATGCAATGCAAAAGTAATGCAAGTATTAATGCAAATATTAATGCAAATATGTATATTCTATTTTTGTCAGATTCAAGTTTAGAGACAAAAGAGAAATGCAAACCGGGAGGGAAATTAGAATATCCCAGTGGATATTTTATGAACAATATCTGGTACCCGAAGACTTGCAACATGCAGACCTACCATGAAGTTGAACAACTAAATGCTTGCATGAAGGGAAGGTTCTTCTATATGTTTGGGGACTCAACCATGCATCAGCTGGTAAATTATTTTGAAATTAAATTGAAAAGTAAGTATTGCTAGTATAAAACTTTTTTTTAAATCTACATATCTTGTTCAGGATAAACATTGAGGGTGTACCTAGCCACATTCTCAGTTGATTTAGTAAATAATGGACAGAAAAGAATGCTCCTTCGTGCTTAAGATCTATATCTCCAGGCTATGAACACATACAGTATGTACAGGGCATTTTTTCAGCGGGAACACGGGTGAACGCAGTTCGGCACTTCCAACAATGTATGCAATGGCAAGGCGTGCTGGGGTGTGATGGAGAGTCTACTGATGCTGGCTGCTGGAGTATCTATTGTTGCTGGAGGGGATCTATTTTTTTTGGCAATCTATTGTTGCTGGTGGAGGATCTTTTGTTACTGGGGGTTCAAATGTTGCTGGAAGGTATCTACTGTTTAGGGAGGATCTACTGTTGCTGACTTCTGGAGAGTCTATTGATCCTGGCTGCTGAGAGATCTGTTATTGCTGTTGGGGGTTTATTACTGCTGGCTTCAGGGGATCTATTTTATTGCTGTTCTTGTTATCATTACCAAATTCCATGCAAATGACTTGGCTTACTTACTGACTTACAAATTGATACTTAGCTCTATATTTTCTAAAAGGGGCCGTACTGGGAGCAGGGTAGGGGGTGGAACCAAGGGTCGGTGCTCAGAGGTAGGTAGGGGAGAGGAATTAAGGGTCAGTACTCAGAGGTTAGTAGGGGGCAGAGACACAAAGTGACTTAGAAGGGAGGAGTTCCTGCACCTATTCTGAGAAAAAAAGCACTGCATATGTACAGTGCCTTGAAAAAGTATTCATACCCCTTGAAATTTTCCACATGTTGTCATGTTACAACCAAAAACGTAAATGTATTTTGTTGGGATTTTATGTGATAGACCAACACAAAGTGGCGCATAATTGTGAAGTGGAAGGAAAATGATAAATGGTTTTCAAAATGTTTTACAAATATGTAAAAAGTGTGGCATGCATTTGTATTCAGCCCCCCTGAGTCAATACTTTGTAGAACCATCTTCCGCAGCAATTACAGCTCCAAGTCCTTTTTGGGTATGTCTCTACCAGCTTTGCACATCTAGAGAGTGACATTTTTGCCCATTCGTCTTTGGAAAATAGAGCTTGGGCTATCATATTGGATGGAGAGCATCTGTGAACAGCAATTTTCAAGTCTTGCCACACATATTCTCAATTGGATTTAGGTCTGGACTTTGACTTGCCCATTCTAACGCCATACCATTGTAGCTCTGGCTGTATTCTTGGGGTCATTTTCCTGCTGTAAGGCAAGGCGAACCTCCACCCCAGTCTCAAGTCTTTTTCAGACTTTAACAGGTTTTCTTGTAAAGGTCCGTACACACGATCAGACTTTTTGACAACAAACATGCAAATTAGCTGTTTTGAGGCAACACCCTATCGTGTGTACGCTCCATCGGACAAACTTTTTCGGTTTTCATCTGACTTTTGTTGGCTGTGCGAATGGACAAACTTTCTGGCAACAAAAGTCTGATGGAGCAATGTCCAAACGTGTGTACACAAAACCATCAGACTTTTGTACAAAGTACAAACACGCATGCTCAGAACCAATGCAAAAGATCAGACAACAATACAGAAGTTGGCCAAAGGTGGCGCTGGAGTAATTGAACGTCCTCTTTTGAAGTGTCGTCAGTACGTTGAAACGTCACTACGTTCATGTTATTTGCCTAAAAAGTCAGATCGTGTGTATGCAATACAAATTTACGGCCAACGCCCTTTGTACAAAAATCCACGGGAAAGTTTGTACAAAGTCCAATCGTGTGTATGAGGCTTAAGAATGCCCTGTATTTGGCTCCATCCAGCTTCCTATCAACTCTGACCAGCTTCCCTGTCCCTGCTTAAGAAAAGCATCCCCACAACATGATGCTACCACCACCATGTTTCAGGATGGTGTGTTTAGGGGGATGTGCAGTGTTAGTTTTATGCCACACATAGTGTTTTTCTTTTAGGCCAAAAAGTTCAATTTTTGTCTCATCTGACCAGAGCACCTTCTTCCACATGTTTGCTGTATCCCCCACATGGCTTCTCGCAAACTGCAAACAGGACATCTTATGGCTTTCTTTCAACCATTGGCTTTCTTCTTGCCACTATTCCATAAAAAACAGATTTGGGGAGTGCATGACTAATAGTTGTCCTGTAGACCGATTCCCCCACCTGAGCTGTTGATCTCAGACGCTCCTCCAGAGTTACCATGGGCCTCTTGGCTGCTTCTCTGATTAATGCTCTCCTTGCCTGGCCTGTCAGTTTAGGTGGACGGCCATGTCTTGGTAGGTTTGCAATTGTGTCATTCTCTTTCCATTTTCGGATGATGGATTGAACAGTGCTCCGTGAGATGTTCAAAGCTTGGGATATTTTTTATAACCTAACCCTGCTTTGAACTTCTCCACAACTTTATCCCTGACCTGTCTGTGTTCCTTGGCCTTCATGATACTGTTTGTTCACTAAGGTTCTCTAAAAAAACTCTGAGGGCTTCACAGAACAGCTGTATTTGTAATGGATAGAGGTGGACTCTATTTTCTAATTAGGTGACTTCTGAAGGCAATTGGTTCTACTAGATTTTAGTTAGGGGTATCAGAGTAAAGGGCGCTGAATACAAATGCACACCACACTTTTCTGATATTTGTAAAAAAATGTGAAAACCATTTATCATTTTTCTTCCACTTCACAATTATGTGCCACTTTGTGTTGGTCTATCACATAAAACCCCATTTAGGTTTTTAGTTGTAACATGACAAAATGTGAAAAAATGTCAAGGGGTATGAATACTTTTTCAAGGCACTGTACATGTTCTTACTGTAACTGAGGTCACGCTATGGATGTTAAAGTAAGTCAAAACTCCCACCCCCATTCTAAGCCCTATGCTAACTACAGGAAAGATACATGTACAGTATATAGAATGGGGGTGGGAGTAGGTTTAAGCTTAGTTGAGCTGACTTCTACTTTAAAGTCATTACATGTACTTAACAAACAGTAGATGCACTTTAAAACAAGTTCTCCCTGACCTCTGAAGCTGAAGACACTGTGCCCTTCTGTAGTAGCTCTCTCCTCTGCCTGCATTCACAGTACAGAGAGGCAGCAGTGGGAGCCATTGTCTCCTGCTGCTATTAATCAAATCCTGTGAGCAGAAAGTGTGAGGGTGGGGCCAAGCAAGGCCGCTGTTAGAAATCATTTGGTCCCATAACAGCCTACCTGCCCTTGACCCCACCCTAGGCCCACCCCTGACCCTGCCCCTATCTAAAAAAAAATACAGCTTTGTCTTCAAGTGATACTTATCATCCCTTGTGATACTTTGCATAGTGACAGGTTCTCTTTAGAGAGAGATCTGGGGTTTATTAGACCCCTGATCCCTCCTCTGCCCTCCAAGGCAGTTGATCAGTTTGATTGGCTGCTTTCTTAGCTGGTACCAGCCAGGTAACTGAAGATCCAAAACTGGAAGTGATGAAATCTTTAGAACTTATGGCCTCAGTTGTCAATAAGGGGAGGGAGAAAAAAATGTTCCTCCTTCTCCTTTGTGCACTGCCAATCTGACCTGATGGAATGGGAGAGCCTGGGAAAACAGGAGGGCTGTGGCTGAAGGCAGCGGGAATCATTTTTGCTGCAAAAAAAGCTTCATATATTATCTTCCCTCTTCTGCTTTGCAGTATAAGGGGAAGTGGTTGGAAGCAGTAAAAAGACACGCATGATATTTTTACCATCCTTCCCTCCCTGTGCAAAACGGAAAAATTTGTTTCAATCCGGATAGATTTGTTATGTTACTAATTTTGTTTTGTTGAGGTTTCGGAATTCATTTAGTTTAATTTAATTTTGTTTAACCACTTAAGACCCGGACCATTTTGCTGACCAGTGTACCTTTTTGGGATTCGGCACTACATCGCTTTAACTGCGTGGCTCCCAAACAAAATTGATGTCCTTCTTTTCCCCACAAATAGAGCTTTCTTTTGGTGGTATTTGATCACCTCTGCGGTTTTTTATCATTTGCGCTATAAACAAAAAAGCGACAATTTTGAAAAAAACACATTATTTTTTGCTATAATAAATATCCCCAAAAAAATATATAAAAAAACATTTTATTTCCTCAGTTTAGGTCGATGCGTATTCTTCGACACATTTTTGGTAAAAAAAATCGCAATAAACATTTGGTTTGCACAAAAGTTAGAGCGTCTACAAAATAGGGGATAGATTTATGGCATTTTTATTAATATATATTTTTTTTTTAACTAGTAATGGCAGCGATCAGCGATTTTTATCGTGACTGCGACATTATGGCGGACACATCGGACAATTTTGACAAATTTTTGGGACCATTGGCATTAACCCTTTCCCGCCGAGTGTACGGAGATATGCGTACTCGGCTTTCGAGGGTTATACCGGGATGATGCCCGCAGCTGCAGGCATCATACCAGTACCGTTGTTTAGAGCGGGCGATTGGCTATCCGGGTATAACAACCGATGTGGCTAAAAGCCGCTCGGCTGTTATACTGGAGGAGCGGGAGGGAACGTCCCCCCCCTCCCGCCGCCTCACGCCGCTCTTACCGGGCCTCCCGTTCCATCGGAACACCCGATCGAGCAACCGCGTCTTCTGGCGGCTAGAGATGGACTGGAACGAAGCCGGAAATGGCTTGGTTCCCGTCTCCTGTATGTAAACACGGAAGCGACGTCACAACGTCACTTCCTGTTTACTCGGCTGCCAATGGCGCCAGATTTTAAAAAGTACACAGTATTCAGATACACCGTTTTCGGTGATCTGAATATTTTGAAGTTCAAAGGAGGGATTTGGGGTCTTTTAGACCCCCGATCCCTCCATTAAGAGTACCTGTTACCACCTATTACTGTGACAAGGGATGTTTACATGGGCCGCCACAGCCTTAACAACTGGATAACTCATCAGCTGTCAGCGGTTACCATGCCCTTTGGATCCAGATTCCGATAAGCCCGCCCGCAGAGCCCCACAACCACCGCCCAGGGTACATTTGGACTAAAACGAATTTCACATGTCTATCCCATACACAAGAGTAAGGGCCCATTCACACAGGACATAGACATCCGACCCCTGTGCAGGGACTTTTACTGGCACAGTGTTGTGTGCATCCTCATGCCAACGTCCCATTTTTTTCTATTGAGACGTGCACCTTCATGACATATTGGGACACAGTGTTTGTGTCCATTCAGCCAATAGAAATAAATGGGACACCGGCATGAGGATGCACACAACCCTGTGTCTTTTCTGAGAAAAATAATCCTCTGCAGTCTTGATGGTTCCCACTTCCCTCACTCAGTAGTAACAGTGTGCTGTGCTGTTACTGTGAATAAAGTGTAAATCAATCAGTGCAACCTATCCCAATATAGGATATTCACAAACAATATCTAAATATAAAACAATTAAAGTGGCTTAATCTGAGAAAACAGCCAAACTGCTGCTCGCACTTATTAGTATTTTCCACACCTCACACCTCAGTCCTTATAAATAATATCTGTATCAGTGCTGATAGAAATCCAAAATGTGATGAAATAAACAGTAAGAAATGAGATGCAAAAACATAAAAATAAACATCAGTCTTAGTCTCTTAATGTGTATAAACATGTCCTCACATTCTTTAACGCTGTGTACTAATCGTAACAATAAATCCTCCACAAAAAGTGTTCAGTGAGCCACCACCTCTGTAAGAAGTGTCCGCTGTCAGAAACCATGAATCAGACTGAGACAGAAGTACAGTTAAATCACACTAGTTTAATAATAATAATAATAATAAAAAAGGTAAACAGAGTAAACTTAGTCAAAACATAGCCACAGTTCAGGAACCGGAACCAGATAGTCCGACAAGCCAAAACGTCAGGGAGCCAGAGATGAGTGTAGTAGAACAGCAAGCAGGATCTGGAGCCAGAAGGAACGCCAGCCAAGCAAGTCTTTAACAGGAACACAGGAAAGCGTCTCTAGAGATGTGACCAAGGTGAAGGCAGAGATCATCTGGATTAGACAGCTTAAATAGGCAGGACTGACAAAAAGGATATCAACAGGTGAGTCACTGTGGAGAGATAGGAGCCGCCAATTAGCTGACAGCTGAGTGACCAGCTTTGAGAAGGAGGGGCTGAGTCCAGCCCTGACAGTACCCCCTCCTCAATGACCCCTCCCCCTCGGAGGACCACCAGGCTTGAGGGGAAAACGTCTATGGAAATCACAGAGGAGGACAGGGGCATGTACGTCCGAGGATGGGACCCAAGAGCGTTCCTCCGGACCATACCCTTTCCAATGCACCAGGTACTGTATGCGCCCATGGAACCTACGTGTGTTGACAATGGACTGTACTTCATACTCCTCATGGTTCTCAACCTGTACAGGGTGAGGACGAGGCACCGAGGTGGTAAAGCGGTTGCAGACCAAAGGTTTTAATGAGGAGACATGAAATACATTTTAAATACGCATATTAGAAGGAAGGTCTAATGTGTAAGCCACTGGGTTAACCCTGCAAAGAATACAGAAAGGCCCAATAAACCGAGAGGGAACACGAAGTCGGAGGTTGCGAGATGATAGCCAGACCCTGTCCCCAACCTGGTAGGAAGGCACAGGTAGGCGTCTGCGGTCAGCATGGAGTCTGTACTTATCATTAGCATGTCGCAAAGCCTCTTGGACTTGTGCCCAAGTGGAACGAAGACCACGGAGATGCTCCTCTAACGCAGGAATACTCTGCTGAACAAATGAGTCCATATTTTGCCATAAACGAGGACAATCGTGAAGCAGAATTCAAGGCACTATTGTGAGCAAACTCTGAAAGAGGTCTGACTAGTTGTTATGATGGTCAGAAATATAGCAACGTAGGAATTGCTCCAAGGACTGATTGGCTCGTTCCGCGGCCCCATTAGACTACGGGTGATACGCAGAGGAGAAAGTAAGCTGAATTTCCAACTGTGCACAGAATGCGCGCTAGAATCGGGACACAAACTGACTACCCCTATCTGAGACAATCACCTTGGGTAGCCCATGTAAGCGAAAGATCTCCCGAGCAAAAATGGAAATGGAAGCCAGTTCCTTAGAAGTGGGCAACTTCGAGAACCAGTCAACCACCATAAGGATAACTGTGTTGCCCTGGGAGTTGGCTAACTCCACAATGAAATCCATAGACAGGTGGGTCCAGGGCCTCTCTCCATTGGGTATGGGTTGTAGGAGGCCCACTGGAAGGTGCCGTAGAGTCTTACTCTGAGCACACACGGAACAGGCAGCTACGAAGGCGGTTACATCGGCATGTAGACTAGGCCACCAGAATTGTTGGGAAATGCCCCAAAAGAGTTGATCCTTCCCAGGGTGGCAAGCAGCCTTGGGAGAATGGTAAGTCTGGAGCACAGCAGTACGGAGACTCTCTGGGACAAAGCAGCGAATTTTGTCACCCAAAGGAGAAGTGACACTGGTACGAACCGCAGCAAGAATACGATCAGGAGGAATCGCAGGAACAGGAATCGACTACATATTGGAAGTGGAGGAAAATTGTTGTGACAAAGCGTCAGCCCTTACATTCTTAGTACCGGGTAACACCAGTCTCAGAAGCATCAACCTCAAGGATAAAAGGTAATGTAGGATCAGGATGTTCCAACACAGGAGCAGAAACAAAGGCAGCCTTGAGACTCTTAAAGGCCTTAATGGACTCCGGATACCAACTCTGTGGGTTACGGTCCTTTCTGGTCATATCATTCAGGGGCTTGACCAGAGACGAGAAGTTACGAATAAACTTCTGATAATAGTTGGCAAAGCCAAGAAAATGCTGCAGAGGATGTAAACCCATGGGTAGGGGCCACTGTAGGACTACTGAAAGTTTCTCTGGGTCCATCAAAAAACCAGCAGTGGAAATGACATAACCCAGAAATTTAACCTGTTTTTGATGGAATTCACACTTCTCCAATTTACAATAGAGATTGTTCTCTCTTCGTTTCTGAAGCACACGACAGACATCTATGTGGTGGCTCTACAGGGACTTGGAAAATATGAGGATATCATCAAGATAAACCACTACACATAACTGCAACAAATCACGGAGGACATCGTTAATAAATTCCTGGAAAACTGCCGGGCGTTACAAAGGCCAAAAGGCATTACAAGGTACTCATAATGGTCTATTAAACACAGTTTTCCACTTGTCGCCCTCCTTAATCCTCACTAGAATGTATGCCCCTCTCAAATCAAGGTTCGTGAAAACCATTGCTCCCTTGAGGTGGTCAAATAACTCCGTAATCAATGGAATCGGATAGGCATTCTTAATCGTGAAATGATTGAGACCCCTATAATCAATACAAGGTCTCAGTTCACCACTCTTCTTCACAAAGAAGAAACTAGAACCAGCAGGAGACGAGGATTTGCTGATGAAACCTCAAGAAAGTGCGTCTGCACCTTCTCCTCCATGGCCTTATCCTCCAAGACCGACAAAGGGTAAACCCGGCCACGAGGGGGTATGGCACCTGGTTGAAGGTCAATTGCACAATCATACGACTTGTGTGGAGGCAAACTACTGGCTTGACCTTTGTCAAAGAACCGATGCTAAAATCGTGGTACTTCTCTGGCAGGGAGGAAAGTGAAGAGGTGCACAGGACCTTGGCTACCTTCTGGAAGCATGTCTTACTGCATTGTGGCAAACAGGAGAGAACCTCCGCATGGAGCCAATTAAAAGAGGGGTTGTGCCTCTGTAACCAGGGATAACCAATAACAAGCGGAAACTTAGGTGAGGAAATAACTTGGAATTGGATTATCTCATGGTGAAGAGCCCCTACGGCCATGGACAATGGAACAGTCTCATGAGTCACATGGGCAGGCTGTAGAGGTCTTCCGTCAAGAGCCTCAATGGCAAGTGGTGTGTCACGTAGCTGCAGCGGAATCGAGTGCTTCGACATAAAGCAGCATCAATGAACAGGCCTGCAGCCCCAGAGTCGATAAGAGCCTATATCTCGACGGACGACTCAGCCCAAGAAAGGGTAACCAAAACCAGGTCTTATCCTTCTGGATAACCGGGGACAAAACAACACCACCTATCCGTGACAGGACCTCAAGGTTTGGGCGTTCCCTGGATGGGAAGGACAAGACTTCAAAAAGTGACCTGCCAAGCACAATCTCTCCCTCCTGCTAAGGGTTCTCTCATCCGCAGAGAGACACATGAAGCCCAAGTGCATGGGTTCATCTTCACAGACCGACTTGGTACCAGGAGGCATGGGAGGTGAGGGAGGCACAGGTGGGACTGCAAAGTTTGGAGACAAATGTACAGTAGGGTTATGCAAGCGCTCCTTAAAAGGGAGTCTTTCTCTGAGTCTGGAGTCAATGAGAATGGCAAAAGTGATCAACCTCTCCAGCTCAGTGGGTATATCTCGGGCTGCTATCTCATCCTTGATGGTATCCGAGAGACCATGAGAAAGAGCAGCCACAAGGGCCTCATTGTTCCAACCAACCTCTGCTGCCAGAGTACGGAATTCAATGGCGTAATCAGCAACAGTTCTCGTACTCTGATGGACATGAGGCACTTGGCAGCAGAAGCAGAGCATGCAGGAACGTCAAATACCCTTTTAAAAGAAGCCACAAAGTCTGGGCAACTCAAGACAACAGGTTTTTGCGTCTCCCATAGAGGGTTTGCCCAGGCTAAGGCTCTCTCAGAAAGCAAAGATATCACGAAACCTACTTTGCTTCTTTCCGTGGGAAACGCCTGGGGCAGCATCTCAAAGTATATCTCAACCTGGTTGAGAAACCCTCTGCATTGGACTGGATCACCCCCAAATTGCTGGGGAAGCAGAGTGGAACCAGACATACCTCTTATAGGGGTAATACTCGAGGCGGGTGCCTGCACAGAGACTGGAGCAGCTGCAGGGATGGCCTGCAACACAGGTTGTACCGGAGCCAGAGTGGGAGATTCGAGGTGAGCCATACTACTCAGGAGCATTTGTAACGCCATGGCAAACTGATCCATGCAGTGATCCTGCTCATCCAATCTAGAGAAAATATTACCAACAAGTGTATTCACTGCACCTTCTGAAGAGTAGATAATAGGACTTTAAATACCCCTCCAGTGATCACAAAGATATATATATATATATATATATATATATATATATATATATATATATATATATATATATATATATATATATATATATATATATATATATACCGTATATACTCGAGTATAGGCCGACCCGAATATAAGCCGAGGCACCTAATTTTACCACAAACAACTGGGAAAACTTATTGACTCGAGTATAAGCCTAGGGTGAGAAATGCGCAGCTACTGTAAGTGGAAAAGAGGGTCAACGATGCCCATTTGCAGCCTCACTGTGCCCATGCAGATGGACACAGTTGACCGTTTTGGGGCCCTGTATCTCAGGGTCACTTAGTGCTAGGAACCCCATCTTTAGATATGTTGTAGTGCTAATTCCACTGGGTTGGAATACAACATTTGGGGTTCCTAGCACCAAGTGTCCCCGAGATATGGGGCCCCAAATTCGGGTCAGAAAATCTCAAGCACTTTTCTGCAGCAGGGAATGACATTTTCTGAACCGACTTTGGGGCCCTGTATCTCGGGGCCACTTAGTGCTAGGAACCCCATCTTTGGATATGTTGTAGTGCTAGTTCAACTGGATTTGAATGCCAAATTTGGGGTTCCTAGCTCCAAGTGTCCCCGAGATATGGGGCCCCAAATTCGGGTTCAGAAAATGTCAAGCACTTTTCTGCAGCAGAGAATGACATTTTCCAAACCGAACCCCATATTTGGATATGTTATAGTGCTATGTCCACTGGGTTGGCACACCAAATTTGGGACTCCTAGACCCAAGTGGCCCCGAGATACGGGGCCCCAAAGTCGGGTCGGAAATTTTTTTTTTTGCTGCAGAAAAGTGCTTGACTCGAGTATAAGCCGAGGGGGGCACTTTCAGCACAAAAAAATGTGCTGAAAAACTCGGCTTATACTCGAGTATATACGGTATATATATATATATATATATATATATATATATATATATATATATATATATATATATATATATATATAAAAATAAAACATTTATATCTTCCAATAAAAATTTTAAATAAAACACATATTACATGTTACAGCTTGCATTTTGTTACCAACAATCATCAACCACTATAAAATGCATGGTTAATGGTCGAGATACAGAGCTTTAGGTCGATGCATTTCGTGGAGATCACCGCTTCTTCAGGACCTCCTATCTCTCACATGAATATATATGACCAAAGGAATCAATTCTAAGAACAGAAAACACATAATTTATAAATCATCAGAGAAAATAATTACTTATTCACAATCATCATCGGGGTGAGAAAATGGGGGAGAAGAACAGAAGGAAAAAAAATCATTGTACCTTTTCATGGAAAGGTACAATATTTTTTATTTATTTTCTTCTGTTCTCCTCCTCCCCTACCCCTAGCTTCATTTTGGGGACAGTTATAATGTATTTTCTCAACCCAATGATGACTGTGGATAAGTGTAATTATGTTCTCTGATGATTTGTAAATGTGAGGGTGATATGCAGGCTGGGTTCACACCTCCGACTGATGCAGCTGGCAGCAGCAGTCCGGTGCGTCCCTGTTCTCCATTTCAGCGACAAATTAGGGACGAATTTTTGCCTGAATTCGGCCCTGAAACTGAGCCAAAGATACACAGTGTTCCTGTGAAAGCCGCTCTGCAGCCGCAATGGAGATATGGGAACTGGCTTCATGGAGCGCCGGTCACAATCTCCTGTCATGCGATTTGGATGTGGGAAAATTTGCATAGGTGTGAACCCAGCCTGAGAAGAAAACATTTTTTCTATGATTTTACTTTGGCATTTTTAATTTGAGTATATGGATCACCATATGTTAAATCAGGCAAACTGGCGGATTTTAAGATGTTCTTCTATCTCTGCTTCTATGTTATCTCATTGTTTACATGCTTTTTTGGACCTTGTTGCATAACTTAGATTTTCAAAGCCTACCAAAAGACTCACAGTATAAGATAATTTGTTTTTGGTTTTTTTTTTAGACATAAAATTTCTCAATGTCTATGAAGAACACTGGTCACAAAAGCATTTAGGCATTGACACTGAAAGAAATATCCTTGTTCTTTGGAAACGTCATGCAAGGCCATTTATTCATCTTGTATTCACATCCCTCAAAGAGGAGCGAACCACCCCACGTGAAATTGACTTAATAGGAGGAAACCCATTCACTGTGATTATTGTCAACATTGGGGTACATTTCAGATTATTTCCTGTGCATCACTACATCAGGAGGCTGTACAATATCCGACGTGCCATAGAGCGCCTGCTTCTGAGAAGCCCAGAAACAAAAGTTATCGTCAAGACAGAGAATACAAGTGAGATGGCAGAAGATTATGAATCAATGAGTGATTTCCATGCATATGCTCACTATTTCATTATGGAAATTATCTTTAAAGATATCAATGTTGGTTTTATACATGGTTGGGACATGACTACTGCATTCAATTACAATCAGATTCATCCTCCAGAAGAATATGTGAGAAATGAGGTCAACATGCTGATGACATACGCCTGTAGCTGACCTGTCAGATAAAAAGAGTAGTCATCATTGTAGTTTTATTTTTTAAGTTTTACATCATACTAGAGGTGAAATAGGAATATGTAACTATGATAGCTACTGTGCCATTTGGTAAAATCTGAACGGAATGCGGAAAATCACTGGCACCCTTTACTTCCCAGCATGTGTTCCTGTCTCAACCCAGCTCTATGGTTTTGACTACACTGCATGGATATACCTATAATTACCTAATTGTTTTTTTAGCAGCGGTATTGAGGCCAATTTACTAAAGGCAAACAGACTGTTAACTTTACAAGGGAAGTTGCACTATGCAAGAGAATTTGCCACAGAGCTTAGTGAATCAGGTGAAGTTCTACTGATTTCTATAATCCAATTGTGGACAAGCAAAAATGCTGTTTGTTTTATTTTCTTTGAACATGACTGAGTATTCTTGGCAAAGTGAAGCTTCATCGTATTCACTAAGCTCTGGTGCAAGTTCATTTGCAAAGTGAATAGCTTATTTGTCGCTAATAAATTGATGCTTCAATGCATTTTAACCATAGCTAAATGTGAGTGAATATCAATAAACCTTCACCCACATTTTGTAACTGAGGACTTCAGGCCAAAAGCAGATTTGTGTGGATCAGTTTTCTTACCATGGTCTAATACTCCTTCATTATCAGGCCATTTTGAAGTCTTCACTGCTGTGATCATTTGACTGATCATTACACCATCATGCAAACGCCATACCCAAATTAAGTTTATATACATTTTTTTTCAGACAGGTAGACTTTTCATCTGGTGGTATTTAATGACTACTGAGTTTTATATTTTTTACTATATAATGAAAAAATAGTTTTTCCTTACTTTCTGTTAAAATGACAGGACAGTACAACCACCCCCAAAATTACTCATTTTTGGAAATTAGACAACATCCTAAAGGGACCTAATTTTTTGCCACAATTTTATGGAAAGACAAGGATTGGGATTGAGGGGGAGCTTGGTAAATACCAAGCATCTAGAAGGAGGAGATGAAAGGGTTAATATGTAGGTCACATACAGTGGGAGTATGGGGGTGAGGGGACTAATGTGCAGGAGAATGTTTATTTATTTTTTATATATATATATATATATATATATATAACATTGTATGTGTGTGTGTGTGTGTGTGTGTGTGTGTGTGTATGTATGTGTATATATATATATATGTATATACAGAGGTCAAATAAATTGGTAAGCTGGAGTTGTATAAGAGAAGGAGGCAGGGGGGTGAAAACTATCCTTATATGCTACTACCATGATCTGTGTTTTCTCTGTTGCTTGTGGCAGGATGTGTATTTAAACCCTGCCTATGCTCTACCTTTTTGCATTGGTGTTTTGTCTCCATGTGCCCCTGACGTGCGTTCCAGTGATCCTGTATTCTGATCTTGGACCCTGACCTCGACTCTGCAGCCTGATCTCTTCCTGCTTGCTTGTTTCGTCTCCTGTTACCCTCTCCCTGTCCTGTCTTGCTCTCAGCTCCCTCTGCCTGATCTCCTATGTATGACCCTATGTTACGACTATGCTTCCCATATCCTGTTTTCTGTATATACTTGGTTTAAGCAGTTTTTCATTGTGTGTCACTACTTATTTAGTTCTCTGATTTACAAAGTTTTGGTGTATTAAAGGTGTGTTTACATTTATGTTATCCACTAATTCTTAAATAAATTTGAATTTTACACTTCACTGATAATTCTGATATTCTCTGTGGAAGTCCACACATTTCTGGTCACACCTGTTCCTGACATAACACCAAGGCCAGTCCTGACCAAAAGTGGCTGCACAGGAAATCTATCTTGGCTCTGTTGTCGTTTGTTGCAAGATGCATCCTGAGGAAGTTACATACTTTACTTTGCTAGTGACAGAGGAAAAAGGAATATTGCTGCCAGATATTGAAGGAGTGGGCCGGAGATCAGCTGTTAGAATGCATTTGTCTTGCTCATTACCTAGTTAAGGGCAGGATCAGGGGTCAAGTCCTGGGGAAAAAGTGTGGGAACTTACCCAGGATTCTCCTCACTGTGCCCATCAATGCAGACTCACTGTGTGCATCAACCCAGCCTCACTCTGCCCATCATTGCAGCCTCACTCTGCCCATCATTGCAGCCTCACTCTGCCCATCATTGCAGCCTCACTTAGCCCATCAATCCAGTCTTGCTGTGCACATCAATGTAAATTCACTGTGCCCATCAACGCAGCCTCACTGTGCCCATCAATTCAGATGGTAGACGCACAAACTAGAAATAAAGCGTGACTGGACCTACTGATTACCAACAATACAGACCTGATCACAGATGTGGAAATACGGGGCAATTTGGCAATAGGAAACAGCAATCACAGGTGGTAAATTGGCTTTAGTATAAATCACACAAATAGGAAACTAAAGGGGAATACAAAGACACTGAATTTCAGAAGAGCCAACTTCCCATAACTACGAACCTTGTTAGAAGGCATGAATTGGAATAAAATCTTAGGAGCAAAGAACACGGAGGAGAGATGGGTTTGCTTTAAGAGCATATTAAATAAGGGCATTAGCCAATGCATCCCATTGGGTAATTTAAAAAAGCGAACAAAAGTCCTGGATGGCTTAACTCCAATGTAATAAATTCATATAAAAACAAGGGAGAAGGCCTTCAAAAAATACAAGGTTGAGGGATCATCAGCATTCAGACTTTATAAAGAATGCAACATGAAATGTAAGGGTGCAATTATGGCGGTTAAGATAGAACACGAAAGACACATAGCGGAGGAGAGCAAAGAAAAACCCAAGAAATTCTTTAAGTATGCAAACAGTAAAAAAGGAGGACAGACCATATTGGCCCTATAAAGAATGAGGAAGGACATCTGGTTACAAAGGATGGGGAGATGGCGAAGGTATTGAATTTATTCTTCTCAGTCTTCACGAGGGAATCGGGGGGGCTTCAGTAACCAAAACTGTAGTGTTTTATCCTTATGACACATCACAGGAAGCACATCCATGGTTAACAGAGGACAAAATTAAAATTAGACTTGGGAAACGTAACATTAATAAATCACCGCTACCAGATGGCTTGCATCCAAGGGTACTTGGGAAACTCAGTCAAGTAATTGTCAGACCATTGTTCCTAATTTTTACTGACAGTCTGCTGACTGGAATGGTACCAGGTGATTGAAGCTAATGTAGCACCAATATTTAACCACCTGAGACCCAGGCCAATTCTGACATTTCTCTCCTACATGTAAAATTCCAAATTTTTTTGCTAGAAAATTACATAGAACCCCCAAACATTATATATGTTTTTTTAGCAAAGACCCTAAAGAATACAATGGCGGTCGTTGCAACTTTTTATCTCGCACGGTATTTGCGCAGCAATTTTTCGAACGCGTTTTTTTCAGAAAAAAAACAGTTTCCTGCTTTAAAAAAAAACAAAACAGTAAAGTTAGCCCAATTTTTTTTGCATAATGTGAAAGATGAAGATACGCCGAGTAAATAGATACCCAACATGTCACGCTTCAAAATTGCATGCGCTTGTGGAATGGCGCCAAACTTTGGTATTTAAAAATCCCCATAGTCGACGCTTTAACATTTTTTACTGGTTACATATTTTGAGTTACAGAGGAGGTCTAGGGCTAGAATTATTGCTCTCGCTCTAACGTTCGCGGCGATACCTCACATGTGTGGTTTGAACACCGTTTTCATATGTGGGTGGGACTTACGTATGCGTTCGCTTCTGCGTACGAGCTCGCGGGGACAGGGCGCTTTAAATTTTTTTTTTTTCTTTTTATTGTTCATTTTATTTATTTTTTTAGTTCAACAACTTTAAAAAAAAAAAAAAAATATTTGATTACTTTTATTCCTATTACAAGGAATGTAAACATCCCTTGTAATAGGAATATGACACGATCGGACCTATTTACAGTGAGATATGGGGTCAATAAGACCCCACATCTCACCTCTAGGCTGGGAAGCCTAAAATCAAAAAAAAAAAAAAAAAACGATCACCGCTTCCCAGCGGAGGCGGCGCCGTTTTTTGAATGCAGAGGCCGGGCGTGACGTCATAACATCGCGCCCGGCCTCCGAACGATCATAGAGACTCCGGCGACCATCTGGTCCGCCGGAAATCTCTATGTGCATCATCCGGTGCCGGCGGATCCCGAGTCCGACTCACCGATGGAAGCGGTGAGTCGGTAGAAGCACCGGAGGGCGGCGGGAGGGGGGGGGCATCCCCTCCCGCCGCCCGTAAGAATGATCAAGCGGCGGAACAGCCGCTATGATCGTTCTTATGGTGCAGGGAATCGCCGGCTGAAACCGGCAATATCTGAATGATGTCTGTAGCTACAGGCATCATTCAGATATACCCCTGAGACCAAAAAGACGTCATATGACGTATACTGGGTCTCAGGTGGTTAAAAGGGGCCTAAAATACATCCCTGGGAATTACAGACCAGTTAGCCTAACATCAATAGTATGCAAGCTCTTGAAGGGGATGATAATGGACTATATACAAGATTTTAGTTACGAGAACGGTATCATTAGCAGTAATCAGCATGGATTCATGAAGAATCGTTCTTGCCAAACCAATCTATTAACCTTCTATGAGGAGGTGAATTGCCATCTAGATAAAGGAAGGCTCGTAGACGTGGTGTATCTGGATTTTGCAAAACCATAATTGGTTACTGTACAAAATAAGGTGAGTACATGGATTGAAAATTGGCTACAAGGGCGAGTTCAGAGGGTGGTGATAAATGGGGAGTACTCGGAATGGTCAGAGGTGTGTAGTGGGGTCCCCCAGGGTTCTGTGCTGGGACAAATCCTATTTATTTTGTTCATAAACTACCTCGAGGATGGGGTAAATAGTTCAATCTCTGTATTTGCGGACAATATTAAACTAAGCAGGGCAATAACTTCTATGCAGGATGTGGAAACCTTGCAAAAATATCTGAACAAATTAATGGTTTGGGCCACTACATGGCAAATGAGGTTTAATGTAGAAATCTTTTAAATAATACATTTGGGTGGCAAAAATCTGAATGCAATCTATACACTGGGGGGAGAACCTCTGGGGAATCTAGGATGGAAAAGGACCTGGGGGTCCTAGCAGATGATAGGCTCAGCAATGGCATGCAATGCCAAGCTGCTGCTAACAAAGCAAACAGAATATTGGCATGCATTAAAAAGGGGATCAACTGAACTTATTCTGGAGAAGAGACACTTGAGAGAGGATATGATTTCAATTTATAAATACCTTACTGGTGACCCCACAATAGGGATAAAGCTTTTTCATGGGAGGGAGTTTAACATGTGGCCACTCATTAAAATTAGAAGAAAAGAGGTTTAACCTTAAACTCCATAGAGCGTTCTTTACTGTAAGAGCGGCAAGGGTGTGGAATTCCCTTACACAGGCGGTGGTCTCAGCGGGGAGCATCGATATTTTCAAAAAACTATTAGATAAGCACCTGAACGACTGCAACATACAGGGATATACAATGTAATACTGACATATAATCACACACATAAGTTAGACTTGATGGAGTTGTCTTTTTTCAACCTCACCTACTATGTAACTATGACAGACGGAACACTGATCCAATGCCGGGAAAATTAATCAGTGTTCTGTCTATCACAGGAGCTGGTCTAAGGCCGAACATTGCAGTGTGAAAGGTACACAAGAGGAGGAGGAAGGAGGGGAAGACTCTGCACCTGAGCCTCCCAGGATCCGCCCTGGGTGCCGCTGCAGCCACAGTGCAAATCTGCCCCAGGGCAGGCGGCCTGCCGGGAAATTTCACGGTAACCCGGTAGGCCAGTCCGGCCCTGCTGCTAATGGGAATGGTGTTCCTGCTGTGGAAAAAAACACAGGAATGTGTATGCGCAGCTGCGATTCCCCTTCTTTTTAACATACGACAACGTTGTCCTATTTTTAAACTACCTGTAAATTACTAGTCTCTCTTTCATTAATTTGTTGTGTGTTTTTTCAATTTAATAAAAATTTCAATTTTTTGAATCAATCACTGTGTCCTAGAAGTGGCCCTCTTGGGAGAACTAAATTCTCTCTTTTTTGTTGTATTGCTCCCCACCACAGCCAGCTTTCTTCTCCACCAAGTACTACCAAACATCTCCCAGCTCATTACAATCCACTGTGGAATGTCATCCTCTCTCTCCTCCTCATCCGCTTGTGAGTTCAATTTGTTTTATATGGTATTTTACTTAATAAATTGTGCTACACTATACCGGTTTGGAGTTTTCTTCCCTTTCCTCCATTGCCTTTTGCCTTCCTTCTTTGTTCAGCTATTTGTATAGCCTCTTTGCTTTCTTGCATTTCTTCTTCTTTGGGGTGGTTTTCATTGCTGCATCTTGTATGATAGTAAGGGTAATTACAAGTAAATAATTTCAAGATTCAAACATTATTGTAAAGACCATAAGGGTCCTGCGTAAATACCATGAATAAATATTACTAGAAGTATATGCAAATTATTGATAAAATAAATAGTACACAAATAAAACACAAATAGACCTATGCTACATAAGGTATAAGAGAAATGAAGATGAAAAAAGGAAGAACAAAAGAAGGATTAAGGAAAATATGGATAACTAATTTCCTGATATGGAGGGATGGCCACTCCCTTGGCCTGATGAAGAAGCATACATGCTCTGAACATGTACCATGCCCACCGCTTCCTCCTTCAGTGCTGACATCAATTCTGCCAGGATCCAGACCTACCAGGAAGTGCTTGTGCCCACCAGCACAGTCAAGGTTTTGGCTCCAAATCAATCACAGTGGGACCAGCAGGACCAGACCGGCTCACCACAGTGGTGTTACCTAGATGAGCATTTTTTCCTTCTTACTGTTTTGAGTTGACACTTTGTTGTTTAATAAAGCCAGTACAGGGGGTCCCCGACTTACGAACGTCCGACCTACGAACAACCCCTACTTACGAACGGGGCGCTGCGGGGACCCTCCGCCATTTTTCGCCGTCTTCCGGCCGCTCTACGCATGCGCGGCCATACAGAGCCTCGGAAAATGCCGGCAAACTTCGGAAATGTCCGTAATTTGCCGCGCATGCGCAGAACGGCATTAGACGGAACATCGGAAATGTCCGGAAATGTCCGTATTTGTCGGTCTGCGCATGCGCGGCCGACTTACGAACATTTCCAACTTCCGTACAGGCGGGCAGTCCCTAACGAGTTAGTAACTCTGGGACCCCCTGTACTTTTATTCTACACTTAGAAGGCGCTGCTTCTCATTTATCCACATACAGAGTTCTTTCTAGCTCTTCAACCAGCGGCACTAAGTCAAGCACCTGGGCATACTTGGATTTCTGCTAGTGTCCCAGATACCCCCCTTTTCTGTTTTTGGCCTCTAAGTGCAGTAAGACTTATTTATTGCTAAGAATAAAGATATAAAACACACTCACATGGGAGATGATAAAAACAAACACATAATCCATAAATGTGATGCTGTTACAGGGCTCTCCTCTCCCGACTCCTCTCCAGTCCTTTCCACCATCTAGCAATCAACAGCTCAGTTCTGTGCATGCTCCGAAAACACATTACCGCCCTGTGATGTCAGTTAGTAATAAACAAGTCTTACTGAATTTAGAGGCCAAACATTCTAGAGAGTGCATCCTTTAAACCTACCAACCACTCCACTATCTGAGCTGCCATCTCCAAACCACCACACTCTCTTGTCTCGAGCTGGCTTGGCAATTGTTCCTCCAGGTTTTGACTGTGCTTCTCGCCTCCGAGAGGCACATGGCGTTCACTGCTCATTTTTCCTAACATAAATGCCTTCGTAAATCCATAATGAGGCATTACAGTGGCTTTTATAGACTTTACTGAACTTTACTTTGAATATCTTATGAAACATTCCATGATGGAATATACTGTACATTGTAGGTGAAAACACACAGCCATTTCTTTCCAAATGGCATGGCATAACAATAATCCCGCTGAATACAAATTAGGAGGGGGTGCTGTCGTGTTTAACTGCACGCAATACAACAATATTGCAAAAATTTATATGACAAAGGGATAGGTCAAAGAAGAATGCACATCCAGAAAGGGACTGCACAATAAAGAGAAACCTCCCTTACAAAGGTAGGTGTATCTTCTGGTTTCTATTGCTTTCTTCCTAGGAACATAACTAATACTGGTTTCCACAGGCAGTGACCCTGGAAGTTTTATGGTTTAATGGCATTTTTTTTTTTTTTACTTATTTTACAAAATGACTTTTGCTGTTGACTTTTTCTTGTGAAGAATATATCAGTATTTAGTCACCTTTTCTTTCTTTAGCATCCAAATTGGCAACTTTATGTTTTTTTTTTCAGCTTGGAAAGGCAATCAAGGCAAAGCATTTCCTGGCTTTTGAGCCTCCTCCTGTATGCATCCATGGCAGTAGACTAGTTTACCGATGGTGATAATGGCTAACTGTACCTAATAATGTGTGTTGGCACAATTGTAGTTTCCACCAGGGGCACATGTGAGAGGTAGACAATGCAGGGGTGCAAATGAGATACCAACGTCACCCTATGTGACTATGAACAAGGACAGTATGACTTAACAAGGACCTTCATGGCACAGTCACCAAATATTATG
The DNA here is from genome assembly GCA_028564925.1 of Lithobates sylvaticus. Taxonomy (NCBI): domain Eukaryota; kingdom Metazoa; phylum Chordata; class Amphibia; order Anura; family Ranidae; genus Lithobates; species Lithobates sylvaticus. Next base: position 115,529,186 of record CM053030.1, on the reverse strand, counting down.
TATGAGCCAACTGCATATTTAACTAAATTGAAAACAACTTAAATTACACTGCCGTGAAAGCTTATATGAGATTTGTATAGGTTGCATTTCAATCTACTTTAATATGTATTTGTTCCTGAAATGCTTTCTAATAAAACCAGATGTAATCTCTATAATGGATTAAAGCTTGACACTGTACTGTGTTGTTTTTTTTTTCTTGTATTGACTTTTTGCATTATGTCTGTTATTTTCCTGTATTTTCTCTTGTTTTTTTGCAAATATGGCTATTTTTATACCACTTTCAGTGTTAATTTAGATGTTCTGTTAGCATTAGCATCTATATAATTATATAAATCCAGATTTTTATATGATGTACTACATACAAAGGAAGAACAACGCAAAACCTTTTTCACATATACAGTTTTTTGTTGGAGTTCAGTAGCACCACTAGTAAAAAAATAAGTAATTTATAAAAGCATCATAGAGAAAGTCCAAAAGATATATCCTAAACTGATGATTTATTGGTTCCCATTATTGATTGTTGCACTGACCACCTCCAAATAGACACATCGGATACCCTATTAACACCTTGAGGTTGTCAACCATGTCAGCACATGCGATATCAAACATAAATTCACCAAAAATAACAGGAATATAAATAAATGTATCATCTTTATTACAAAATAAAATCACATTCTTAAAAGACATGGGGAGAAATAACTCCAAATTGTAAAACCAAAATATTATTTTGTATCAGATACCTATACAGTATACTGTATACCAACATTTGTAACCCATATCGCATACAAAAAGATGAAAAATATTATATTATTTCATTAGGCAAATGGGCCTCATATAATCATCACATTGTAGTATGTAGAAACATCTACGGTACATACTATATTGTGATGATTATATGAGGGCTAATTGCGTAATGACATGTTCTAATATTTAATATAATTTGGTATACAATATACAGTTGTAAATGTTAATATACTGTATATGTATATGGGACGAAAGCGTACTTTGGTTTTAAAATTTTGAGTTAGACCTTGTGTCTTTTAAGAATGTATTTTTTTTTATTATATTTTTTTATTTTCTTCTTCCTCTTGTAAAAGTAATACTATTACCAAAAGCATACATTGGTTTTACAATTTGGAGTTATTTTTTTTTTTTTTTTTATTCAAAGATGAGACACAGATACAAACATAAACATAAAGGAGACTTTGCGTTACATTTAGGCTGTGACAAACGCTTCAGATAAAATAACCAAAACAAAACAATTGCCTGTTAATGAGGGTCGCTATTCAGTCTAACCACTATTACTTCACTTTTTACGTCTTTTTATATTGAAAGATAGTGGAGGAGAAGAAAAAGACAGAGAAAAATAGGGGGGGGGGGGAGATAAAAAAAAAATTGTAATTTGGAGTTATTTAACCTTGTGTCTTTTAAGAATGTGTGTTTTTTTTTTAAATAAAAATTATACATTTTTTTATTTTCTTCCTCTTGTAAAAGTAATACTTTTTAACAATAAAATTGTTTTTAGTTGATCATGTTGATATGGATGCATACAAGCTATATAAACCTATAGGTGTATCTGACGCATAATCACAATTATGGAATCTGCTCATGAGAACTGTTTAAATGGTTGGTCAAACAGCCCCTTAACACAGAATTTATAAAAAATGTCCAGAAGAAAAGGTTCTGCACTTAGAAACTTTTCTTGCCACACCGCTCTAGTGTAGAGAGCAAGCATTTAGTGGCAGCTGTCACTGGGCTCCAGATGTCCTTCTGCCCACTTGATCTGACCCTCCCTATTCCCACAGAGAGGAATGTGGAGCAGACATCCCTGGGATCTGTCAGCTGTCTATATCTATCCATGTGTCACTTTCATATATGGACAGAGCAGTATAGCAACATGTGACAGAGTGCTGCTAAAAACAGCTTGAGCACTTTTCAAATGATCCTTTAAACAATGTCACCCAGCTGAGGAAACTCATAGGACATTTGATCACAGGAGTCCAGGAATTATTTGAAGAGAACAGACCCGGAAACTCATCACCACAGCCTATTTCTCCTGAAATTACTCTCCTCGAAATAGCTAGGAGATGAGCACCTCGCTGACTTACCAGTCCATGAGTAAAGAGCAGCAAACTATGGATAACTTGGAGAAGCAACTTATATGTCCAATATGTCTGGAAATGTTTTCCAAGCCGGTGGTAATCCTTCCTTGCCAACATAATCTGTGTAGGAAATGTGCCAGCGACATTTTCCAGGTAAGATATTTTCAAAGCCAGAACATGTACCATCACAGAGAGTAAAATCAAACTTAGGTTACATAATAGACTGAAAAAAGTTGTTGCATCTATTATAATAATGCAGAAGATTAAATAAATTATGACTGAAATGCACACATTTTCACTTTAATTAATTGACCAAAAAACACTATCTGGCTATGAACCACTATGTTTTTTGTGTCTCTTTCAGTAAGTTTTAAAGGCAATGTGAAAGCTTTAGTAACCCAAAGCAATCTTTAGAATTCATCTTTCAATAAGCTGACATCCATAAAGTAAAATTTGATTTGTTGTTATGATTTACGTACTTTACATTACCTTTACATTTGTGCTACTTTACATTTGTTGGTTGTTTGAAAGACAAATGTGCTTGTTTTTACTAGTAATAGAGCAATGTGCTAGGTACAGTAACGTTAAGTCAGGGGTCATCTGTGTTCTTTGTCCTCCAGGCTCATAAGAAGTGACATCTGATCAGGTTTTCAGCAGTGCACTTGACAGTTTTATGTATGTTAGAATCCATCTGAATCATTATGTATAATGCTAAAAAAATAAAGCTAATATAAAAAAAAATATATAATATACACATATACAATTAAATCCTGCAACAATTTCTAAAATGTGTGTGAGTAAACATTAAAATTTGAAAAAAATCACAAAGAACATGCATTTGATGTGTGATAAATGTTACACTAATGCTAAAGAGATACAGCATACCAGCAGCATAGAGAAAGGATCTCAAAGTTTACAGTAGCAAGCTTGTCAGAAATAGAAACATATATAATGACACTAACACATAAAATTGTCACACCAGCCAAAATTTTTTTTCTTCTAGTAATGGATAAGAAGCCAAAGCTTTACAGACTGTGCATTGCTGTTTTACCACTATCAGTGGAATAGCAAGTGAGGGGGAATGTTGTTAGTGGGGGCAAAGACAACAATAAAAACTGGATAAAGGTTGTAACACTTCCTGAAACAGTGATCTCTGATTTTAACATTTTGTTTAACTACGGTAATTTATCTGGAGTTCTATTTTAAATATACACTGCCACACATCAATTCCACAAAATTTAGCAAACAGGAGTTATAAAGAGGCAACTTTGGGCAAGTGATCAGCAAAAATATCTTTATAAAAATAAGTATGTATTTTTAGGTAGATTGCATTATCAATGGAAATTGTGTTGTTTTTTTGCATATCTCCATCTAAGGCTGGATTCACACCTATGCAGTTCTAGTGCTTTTTGCATTTTGCATATTTGCACTACAGTCCATTTAACATGGTTTCTTATGGAACACGTTCTGTTGCGCAAATCTGCAAAATGCAAAAAGCACTAAAAATGCATACGTGTGAATCCAGCCTTTAAGCGGTTGTATACCCTTAAATTCAATTTGCACCTACAGGTAAGCCTAGATTAAGGCTTACCTGTAGGTACAAGAAATATCTCCTAAACCTGCACAGTTTAGGAGATATTTGCAAAGAACGTTTTACAACGTTGTCTACGGCGCATGCGCGCCGTAGACAGCGGTGTATTTACAGGGTTAATCCCCATTCACAACTGCGGCTCACCGCAGTTGAAGTGTCCCCGCGCGCATGCGCGGAGCGACGTCCTCGCCGCTCTGGCCAATCACAGCGACGCAGCGGCGCTGTGATTGGCCGGAGCTGCGATACCAGGAAGGGTATCTGTGGAGAGATGGATGCGGCCGGAGGGGGAGAAGAGGACGGCGCCGGGGCCCCGATCTAAGGTAAGTGATGCATAATGAGCATGAGCAATAGTCATACTAGCTCATTATGACTTTGTCTTGCAGGTAGTTAACAAAAAAAATTTTTTTTAAACGGGTATACAACCGCTTTAATGTATATCTGTATAAGCAAAACATAAATATTGGTTAATGAGTTTTTGCACCTGCACTGTATAGACTGTAAGGCCCCATACACACTATTAGATTTTCTGCAGATTTTGGTCTTCAGATTTACCAAAATCATATAATATAAAGTCAAACCTTAAGAGTTTGAATTTGTATGCAATCAGGCAGGCCCTTGCACTATATGGTTTTGGTAAATCTGAAGACAAAAATCTGCAGAAAATCTAATAGTGTGTATGGGGCTTAAGCAATTTGCACTGGAAGTGTGGGATTTCAGTTTACTTTATGAGTATTTACTGTATGTCACTCTATTCTTGGCACCAACAGACAGTGCTGAGAATTATTTGACCCTTAATTACCCCTCTAATATCTCATTCTGGATCAAGATCCCCTAAATGGTCTTGGGTGAGCAACCAATTCTTGTAGATTAATTTTCTTTTTTAACTTAATAAATTAAAGCAAATAGCTGAACTTTCACTTTTCCCTTCTACCTGTTTTTGAATTTGGGAACTAATGGCCAGCTCAAATCGCAACTCACTTCCCTCATAACTTCTTACAAAGACAATCAATATTAAACTAATATAGTAAATAATCACCCAACATATGTCTCCAGGTTTTTGGAAGTACACAATTGTCAGCAAAACCTAAAATTTAGAAAAATCCAACCAGCTGGGTTAGTAGAGCAGAGGGAGGTGAAGGTAGTTAGTAAAACATTCTCATAGTTATGATCTGCTGCACTGCATGAAATGCTTAACCTGAGATCGTCAGTGACCTGCGACCTAAAACTCGATTTTTTGGTTATGGTGAGATCTACCAGCATACCTTACTTTTGGAATAGGTGTAGTAACAAGCTAATGTTGCTCAGACAAAGACAAACCAGCAGCAGTTGGAGGACTTGGCAAATAGCAGTACAGTGCCTGTAATCAACACACCTTTTAAAATGTTCTTCAATATGTAGACAGCTGAGCGCTATGGAAGTATAATGCTTACATTCTGTAAGATGCAAATTACATTAAGGTGTTTTACTCTCATGTAAATAGGCTTCCAACCCATATTTACCAACCAGAGGAGGAAACACTGTGGCCACAGGAGGTCGCTTCCGTTGCCCATCCTGCAGACATGAAGTGGTTCTGGACCGACATGGAGTGTATGGCTTGCAAAGAAACTTGCTAGTTGAAAATATCATTGATATTTACAAGCAGGAATCAACTAAACCTACAAGGTACCTGCATATGTTACAATTAGCTTGTATTGTTTACTATAAAGTGTAAAAATGATTATTAAAGTTTTATTTTTTGGGGCTCGTATTGGAATTGTTAAACCAAATATTTACCAATTAGTGCCCAAGCCATTCAGTCCATTTTATAGATTTAGCATTACTGGCATCTGGGCAAAGCTGCAGTTGTTATGGTGTGCCTTTCAGTTTATTGTGTGGATTTTCAAGAAAATCAGTGCAAAGCAAAGTATAAAGTGTGGTAACCCATGGCAACCAACTATAATTTTTTTTATTTAAAACAACTGGAATGTTATTTCTGTTTGTTTGCTATAGGTTACTGCATTTTGCATATCAGTTTTAAAATGTATACTGTTTGCACTATTTTAATATGCTTTTTACAGCCAATCTCCATCTTCAATGAATTTTAAATAGTTTGGTCTAACTAGCTGGTCTAAGTTAATTATTACCTTCACTACTAGATGTGTGTGCTGTGAGCACTTATCTACATACAGTATACAGCGCTGTGATTCAGCAGCAGGATGGGAAAATTTCCACCCCACTCCCACAACAAAATCAAGTCGAGCTGAGAGCTGCTCAGCCATTCACAGGGAGCTTTGTATTCTTTGAATGAATACAAAGCTATCTCTAATTGGCTGAGGTGGAGAGGTAGGCCAATGATGTCACAGTCTCTTCATTCATATAATACAAAGCTCCCTGTGAAGGCTGAAGAACAAGAGCATGGTATCCCATTAAAAAATTAGTAGCATGTATTCACTCCATAAATTAAGCACATATACATTAAGTCAGCTCTGTGTCAGCATGGACAAGTAGAGAGCAAGATGTCATCACAAGCGAGGACTGTATGTAGCAGCGGTAGTGAGCAATCCCAACAAAGAAGGAACACCTTTGAAACGCGTTACAGCCCCCCTGCCAGACATAAAGTGCAGCCACATACTGAAAGGTGGCAGGATACGCTACACTCTACACTACACTCTACGCTACAGTGAACACCAGCTGTCATATTGAGCGGGTCCCTCCTGAGTCAGCTTCGGGATTGCTTACTGCCACTGCAACATGCAGGCCTCGCTTGTGATGACATCCTGCTCTCTACTTGTCCATGCTGACACAGAGCTACCCTAACGTAATTATGCTTATGCAAAGCCATCTTTGAATATATTTTACATAGTTCGTTTGGGCCAGCTTGGCCCAAACAAACTATGTCCCTCACTACAATGTGAGGTTGCTGGATGTGTGGTACAAACTATATGTTCGGGATTCGAACCGAAACGTAGTCTCATACCGGGAACACAGTAGAGTCTATCACAGCCATGCTCAGCCATTTAGAGAAAGCAATGTATTCTATCAATGAATACAAAGCTCCCTCTGATTAGCTGAGTAAGAGGTGATGACATCATCAGTCCGCCTCTTTCCGGAAGTCTCTGCTCAACCTGGAACACAGTGCAGTCTGCTGTATGTAGCCTCGGCTACATACAGTTTATGCCACATATCCAATGGCCTCACATGTTAGTGAGGGACAAGCTGGCACAACTACTAAATAACATACTGTATATCCGAAAATGGAGATCAGCTTTAATGTATGAAGTGAATAAATGTTACTATGTTTTTAATAGGATCCTGTGCTCCTCTTCTTTTGTCTTTATGCCCAGTTCAGATCAGCCCAGATCCTAGGATTTTTAATGCATTGTCTTCTTTTCTGCCATTTGGGACAATACCTGCTGTCTTTTCTATCCTACATTGGTCACTGGAAGCTGAAGTCATCTGTGTGTTATGACAGTTTGTTTTCATTATATGTGAATGGCTGAGCAGCACTTAGCCTGGCTCGATTTTGTTCTGGGAGTGGGACAGAAAATTCCCATCCCACAACAGGAACACAGCCCTGTACTTTATGTAGCTGAGGCTACATACATTTTATACAGAACACACAATGGTGGAAGTAATAGACAGGAATTTCAGGAAATATTTTCTGTGGTTGTATATTGCATTATGGTAATTCAATTTAACTTTGTGAAACAGCTTACTTTATCTAATAGATAGCACTGCGGTTTAATGATTAGCACTTATGCTGTGCAGCACTAGGTCATTGGTTTGAATCTTGGCCATTATCTGCATGGAGTTTTCTCTCCCTGTGTTTTTGTTTGGTTCCTCTAATGCCGCGTACACACGATCGGAATTCTCGTCGGAAAAAACTCTGATGGTTTTTCCGACGGAATTCCGCTCAAGCTGTGTTGCCTACACACGATCACACCAAATTCCGACTGTCAATAACACAGCGGCATAAAACACGTTCGACAGCACTATAAAAAGGAAGTTTAATGCTTCCGAGCATGCGTCGAATTGTTTCCGAGCATGCGTTGGAATTTTGCGTGTCGGAATTGCATACACACGATCGGAAAATCCGATAGAAAGGTTTTCCGTTTGAAAAATTGAGAACAGGTTCTAAATTCAAAGTCCGTCGGAAATTCCGACAGAAAAAGACCGTTAGGCATACACACGGTCGGAAAATCCGATGAAAAGCTCCCATCGGACTGTTTCCATCGGAAATTCCGACCGTGTGTACGCCGCATAAGTACTCTAGATTCCTACAACACCCCAAAGACATTCTGGTAGGTTAATTGGCCCTAGTATATGGGTACAAATTGGCTCTGAACATGTGTCATCACATTTTTCATGCCAGCCCCAAGCTGAGCAATTGGGGATGGTTGAGAAAAGACCTGGTGACCTATGGAAAAAAGGCTGTTGAATCGGATATGAAAAAACAGATAAATACCTACAGTTAAGTACTTTAATACCCTTGCACTGTACAATGTATCTTTGCATAGAAGAGAGATAGTATATTTAGGCAGCTGCCTCTTGACCCTTTGTGTTATCCTGATTCTTTTGCTCATACATTTGGATTGTAGATTAATTAATAGAATTCACAGACATTCAATGGTGTCTGCAAAAAACAGGACATGCTGCAAAGCCTGAAACATAACAGGTGATGCTGAAGGCTGTGGGTTTCTGTGTTCCACAATCTGCTTATAACAGGAAATCTGAGAGGAAAACATTTGAGTTATATAATATGCTTGATGGCCTTGGTGAATATACACCCAATTGGTTTTGACAAATACTTTACACATGACACATGATGACTCCATGCAGGTCAGTACAGGACAGTCCCTGTGAAATAATTACCACATCTACAAAGTATCTGTCTGGGATGAAAACATGGCTAACATTAGCTCTGATGTTGTATTTCCATTTCCATTCATTGCAGAGTCATTGTTTAGCCCTTTCTTTGCTAAGCGGGGTACACATGGAACCGGACGACTTTTGATCAGTGCGTTCAGCAGTCTGTCTGACAGAAGCCGGTCTAACGACCACCTTTCCTTAAATGGACATGCTGGAAAACCAGCATCCAATTATTGGCCATTGGCTGCCAATGCTGATCTGTGTATTCTGGTGGGGGAATAGGGAGGAGTCCCCTTGTCGGAATACAATTGTTCAGTGGGCGTGGGACTTTACATGGAGCATGTCATTGTGGATAATATATATGAATAAATCAATATATGGACAGGTATAATTAATCTTAATTTGATATCAATTACCCCTAAGGGTGGTCCATGATGTTTTGAGAGCATAATCAAGAAATAATATAATAATATATAGTACAAATGTAATCATAAAGAATTTGTATAATTGATTATAAGAATAATGGTAGATTTAATGCAAAACAATCAATGGACATGATTAATACACTGATTACAGATACATAAATAAATCAATAGAGATTACATATTAAAAAAACATAAATCATATAATGGATGACAGCTAAAAATGTATAATATTGTTGAAATTCATGATTGGTATAGGCTAAGCTGGGCACCCTTGGTTGACAACCCAACGCGGTTTATGGCTTCTTGCCAATCATCAGGGGTAAGATGCACATGCATGCTGAAAATCAAGTAAATTAAATGACCATTTATCTATAGAGTCTTCTAATGAGAAGGGAATACCAGAGACAACCACAAGCTGAAAATACTTACCTGTGTAGGTGTCAGTGTCTTTAATTATTTCCCAAATCCCTGTATGCTGTACTTCTTAAGATGCACATCTAATGGCGCATACACACAATCGGACTATCCGGTGGACTTGCTCTTTTACTAGCGGAGGAGCCTGGCTTTCTCCTCCGTCGCCGCCATCCGGGGGTCTTCTTCCGACTTCGGGGGTCTTGTCCCGCACTTCGTATCTTCTACCAGGCCTCCGCTATCTTCTTGCAGCTCTTTTACTAGCGTTGGCCCGGTCTTCTGGTTCGTCGCTGTTGCTGTGGCCACCTTCTTCTTCTTCTTCTTTTCTTCTTCCTTCCGATGTTGACACGACGCTCTCTCCAGTCGCAATGGCAAGGACGCGTTGTATGCGACTTATATTTGCGACTTATATAGGGACAAGGGGCAGGGTCACAGGGTGATGTCACATGGTGACCCCACCCCTTATGATGTCACACCCCCCCGGGACTGTGACATCATAAGTAAAAGAGCTAGTAAAAGAGTGGTAAAAGAGCAGAAGATAGCGGAGGTGCCCGGCGAGAAGACCCCCGAAGTCGGAAGAAGCCCCCCCGAGCTGTCTAATAAACTACTTTAAAAACCTGTCTTGTGTTTTTTTTTATTAACATTTTTTCCCTCAGGTGAATGGGTAGGGGTACCATGTACCCCATAGTTATTCACATAGGGTGGGGGGCCGGGATCTGGGGGGCCCTTAATAAAGGGGGCTCCCGGATTCCGATAAGCCCCTCGCCTGCAGACCCCGACAACCAACGGCCAGGGTTGTCGGGAAGAGGCCCTTGTCCTCATCAACATGGGGACAAGGTGCTTTGGGTTGGGGGGGCTGCAGGGCCCCCCCTTCCCAAAGCACCCCCCCATGTTGAGGGCACATGGCCTGGTACGGCTCAGGAGGGGGGGCTGCCTGCCTGGATAAGGGTCTGGTATGGCCTCTGGGGGGACCCCCGCGCCGTTTTCACGGCGTAGGGGTTCCCCTTTAAATCCATACCAGGCGACAGGGCTAGCAAGGTGTCAATCTCGCTGATCGAGGCGGCGACATTGACTTCCTTCGCTAGCCCCGTCTAGCTGGAGTCACGTTCAAAATGAATGGACTTTACTCCGTGTGTGTGCAAGTTCGTTCATTTCAAAAGTCCAGCGGACCTCTGTCAAAAGTCCGGTGGATTGTCCGTCAGAAAAAAACGGTCATGTGCGGGCTGTGTGGGCAAGTCCGCTCATTCGGAAAGGCCGGTGGACCTCCACTGGAAAGTCCAGATAGTCTGATCGTGTGTACACGGCATTAGAGTCTCTTCAAACTTTCAATACTCCCCGCAGTCACCACTAATTGCGGAAGAGAGTTCCACATCCTTATTGCCTTGACAGTGAAAACCCCCCTGCGCAGTTTAGGGTTAAACCGCTTGTCCACCAATCTCAATGTGTGGCCCCTTGTCCTCTTACACTCCTTGAAACTAAATAGATTTTTTCCTATGCTGGGATCGCCATTGAGGTATTTGTAAATCTCAACCATATCTCCTCTCAAGCATCTTTTCTCCAACAAGAATAAATTTACTGTTTGCAGTCTTTCCTTGTAATTGAGGTCCTCTAGTCCCCTTATTCATTTTGCTGCCCTTCTTTGGATTCTCTCCAGTTCCAGCACATCCCTTTTGAGGACTGGAGACCAGAACTGGACAGAATATTCCAGATGTGGTCTAACCAATGTTTTATAGAGTTCTAGGATTATATTTTTATCCCTGGAGTATACAGTATCCCTTTTTTTATGCATGCTAATATTCTGCCGGCTTTGGTAGCTGCAGCTTGACATTGCATGCTATTGCTCAATCTGTTATCTACTAGTACCCCCAGATTTCTCTCCATCCTTGATTCCCCCATCGGTTCTCCCACTAGTGAGTAGTTTGCATTTATGTTTTTTGCCCCCAAGTGCATTACTTTACATTTCTCCACATTAAACCTCATTTGCCATGTAGTTGTGCCCGCTACATTATTTTGTTCAGGTCTTGCTGTAAAATTTCTATATCTTGATGTGAATTGCCCTGCTTTTATTTTGTGACGTCTGCAAAAACAGAGATTGATATTTATCCCCCTGCTACCGACACCGGCCTCGTGGAGAGGTCTGGTATATATACCCTCCGGGCTCCTCCCATAATTGCAGGCCACCATGCTGGCCTTCCTATTTATGGTCGGAGCCCTCGGTCCTTAACGATGTAAAGGAGCAAACATAAACACGCCACAAGACAGACAACAAACTGACCTGAAGTGTGCCCTGGTCTACCGTAAGGTAAGCCCTGGTGAGCTGCGCCGTGAGGCCCTTTCTGCTAGTAGAGTAGTTAAGAAAAGGGCGCAAAAGATTGTAAGACTGGTGGTGCCGTGAAGGTGGTGACTCAGACTAGGGTCAGTTGAGACCAGTGAGGGATGGCAGCCATGGTCGAATCGGCTCCGGGTTCCTGGGAAAAGAACAACGGGAAATTGAATCGGGACAGAGCGTCAGCTGAGGTGTTACACTTGCCCGGGATGTGGACGCAGAGGACCTTGAACTGGTGTAGCAGGGATAATTGTACCAGCCTGCGCAGGAAGGCCATAATGGTCAAGGACCTGGATCGGCCTTTGTTTATGATGTCAGCTGTGGCCTGATTGTCAGTGGAAAAAACCACCGTCTGGCCTGCCCAACTGCTTCCCCAGGTTTGTGCTGCTGCCACTATTGGGTATAGTTCGAATAGGGAAGAGGACTGGCTGAAACCGGGGATTGCCAAGATTTCTGGTGGCCATGGACCGGCAAACCAGTGGGGGCCAAAAATAGCTGCGAAGCCCGTGGAGGCAGCGGCGTCAGTGACAATCCGGGGAGAAGAGGGAGATGCTGCCGGAATGAACATGGAAATGCCATTCCAGTCAGCCAGGAAGTGGTCCCACATGGAAAGGTCGGCTATGGCTGCCTGATCAAGTCTGAGGATCTGGTCTGGGTCTTGACATCCTGTGAGGAAAACTAGGAGGCGGGAGACAAAGGATCGTCCCTGAGGAATGACTCTTACTGCGAAATTTAACATCCCGAGTAAGGACTGAAGTTGCCTCCTGGAGCACCCCTGGGTGGCCGTGAAGGAATGAATGACTTCCCTGATGCGAGTCAACTTGTCTGGTGGTAGGCTGGCCTGCATGGCCTGAGTGTCTAGTATGATGCCTAGGAAGGTGATGCGATGTGCTGGGCCTTCTATCTTCTTCTCCGCTATGGGGACATTGAGGTTGGAGAAGACCTCCCTTAGACTCGTGAGGTCTACCGGGGGACGGTTGGGGTCTTCGATGAGCAGAAAGTCGTCCAAGTAATGGATCACTTTCTGACAGGATGCGTGGTGCGAGAGGATCCAGGACAGGGCCTGTGCGAACGTGTCAAAGAGCCATGGGCTGCTTTTGGATCCAAAGGTCAGTTTCGTGGCGAAGTAGTACTGACCTTTCCACCTGACTCCGTGCCAGCGCCACAGACACGGCTGGATCGGTAGCAGCTTGAAGGCGTCTGCGACGTCTGCTTTGGAGAGCCAGGCGCCCTCGCCTGTGTCTAGGATGGCCTGGATAGCAAGGTCGACAGAAGAGTACTTGAGAGAAAATTCTTGTGAGGGTATAAGGGAATTTAAGCTAGGTGTGTGAGAAGAATAAGGCGCGGACAAATCATAAATTAACCGGAGTTTATTTGAAAACTTCCCTTTTACAAGCCCGATAGGGCTAACTCTCCAAACGGAAAACGGTGGGTGAGAGAAGGGGCCGATCATGTACCCTCGGTCAAGTTCGTTTCGTAGTAGGGTACTGATGGCTTCCTCGTCGGTGGCTGCTGACAGCAGGTTTTTGCACTCGTGGGTGGTGTCGGGGAGTGTGATAAGCCCCGTGTGAAAGCCTGTGGTGAAGCCTTGTACCAGAAAGGCTGCTAGTGAGGGTGACGGGTGTGAGGTGAGGTAGGATTGCAGCCATCCGATATCAATACGGCTTAGTCAGGCTGAGCTGGGCTTATTGATCCCGCAGGTGATCCTGGGGTGGGCTTTGCGCAAATGAGGCAGACGTGGAGGAGTCTGCAACGTGAGAAGTTGCAGATCCCCAAATTGAAATTGTTGCATATCGGCGCCCCTCCTAAAGTTCGGACGGGCCGTCCGAGTCTGTCCTCCTGGGGGTGTGGTGGGGTTGCGTCTGAATACTGGGATGTGTGCGGGGCAGAGGGGAAGTTGGGGAGGCGTCTACCATCGGGTTCTGAACACCAATTGGCGGTGTGGGTGGAGGATTGGCAGTTAGCGCACAGTGGGGAGCGGAGGCCGGCGAAATGGCGACAGAAGAGTTCGGTGTCGATGGCGCTCCAGTCCGTGGTTGCCTGAAACTGACTGAGCTTGGCTGCTGCCTTTGCTGAAAAGGAGCGATGGTAGTCGTAGAAGGCGCTGCCTCCGTACTTGTACCCTAAATCTGTGACAGCATGAAGGTAGAGGTCTAGTTCTTCCCTCCTGTCGGGTTTGATGGAACAGATGACATCCCGAAACATGCCGAAAGCAAGTACGAATTCCGTCACCGTGAGCTTTCGTGTAAGCCTGTGGTCTTTTGCCTTCAAGATAACGGAAACGTCGCCCCAAGCGTAGGCCTTGTTCTCTGTCACATCGTGTACCGAGATCAGAAGGGATGCCAGGTTGACGTCGCGGCCATCTAGTATTTCCTTCCTGATGTTTGCCGGGATGAGATGTGCGGGGTAAACAGAAAAACCGGCGTGGGGCGTAGCTGTAACGCATGATGCGGGGGTGGCGGGGGCGGCAGCTGGTGGAGTGGGGGTTCCTTGCTGGAACTCCAAGGTCCCCACTCTGGCCTGGACATCAGAGATGGTAGTAGATAGAGAGGAGACCAGCGTGTGAAGTTGGGACACTGCCGAGGCAATTGTCTGTAGTGATGCCTGAGTGTCTGGTGGGGTTGGTGGGGATGGGATGGGGAACAGTAGTCTGTACAGTTCGGCTTTCCTGGCCGTGATGGGGTAGGGGATGTTCCTGCGCCTCAGCTCAGCTGAGAGTCTGGGGATGGTCCAAGCTCTGAAGGCTTGAGAGGAGTTGTCTGCCGGACCCGCTTCGGGGGGTGATGGGGCGGGGGTGAAATCGTCGCTGCTGGCCAGAGACATGGCGTCTGCTAGAATAAAAGAGGGGGGGGAAGGGAGGGGGGGGGATGCATGTTTGTCTCGGGTTTCTCTTTTTTTTTTTTTTTTTTTTTGATTTGAAGGGCAGGAGAGCATATATATATGTATGTGGCTGTGGCAAAAAGGGGGGGGGAGGGGGGGCAGGGTGGGAAACCTGTGTGACAGGTCTTTGCGCGCGTGCGCTGAGTGGGATGTTCCATGGGCCTATATGTAAAACTCGGGGGAGGGGGGTGCGTGACACCCGAGGTGAGCCAGGAGGTGACTGGCCGGATGGTTGATGCTCGGGTGTCCGTCTGTGCTCGGCACGGACTGGTTAACCAGAGCCCCCCCCAGGGCGGTACTGGGGGGAGTGGCTACTGGTTGATTTGCTAAGTAGGAATGTTTCGATCTGTAGCATTTGACGTAGGTTCGGTCAGCTAATACTTGCACTGCCAGCAAGTCATGAGACTAGGTGACCTTGTCTGCGTAGTGAAGGCTTGTGCTTCGAAAATAGAGTGATATGCATAGAAGTATGTGACAGTTACTAACGCCTGGAGATTTAATCAAAACTATGGTGTTCTGCTTGGGTGGGGAGGGGAGATGTGTGAACGAAGCAAGATACCGTTCGACGGTATGGTAACAATTGGGGGTGCGCGTGAGCGCTGGGTGAGTTTGTTTCTTTGGCCTGTGGAACTCAGAGAATGCGTGACAACCGAGGTAAGCCAGGAGGTGACTGACCAGGTAATCGGTGCTCGGGTGTCCGTCTGTGCTCGGCACGGACTAGTTCAACCAGAGCCCCACCAGGGCGGTACTGGGGGGAGTGGCTGCTGGTTGGTTGCTAAGTAGGGATGTTTCGATCTGTAGTAGTTTGACGTGGGTTCGGTCAGCTAATACTTGCACTGCCAGCAAGTCATGAGACTAGGTGACCTTGTCTGCGTAGTGAAGACTTGTGCTTCGAAAACAGAGTGACATGCATAGAAGTATGTGACAGTTTCTAACGCCAGGGTACTGAGCCAAATAAGTATGTGGGAGGGGGATATGTGGTGAAAAAGGTGTGAAGAGAATGGAAACTGAAACCAACAATAATTTACGCACCTGCTTGCTGCCCTAGTGATGGAGTCACTGTTGGGGTCAAAACCTGGTGGACCTGGTACCTACGGTAGGGTGACGTAAAATTATTAGTGAGAGGTGGGTTGCAAGAGCTGATTTGGGGCCGTAGTTGACCCCCTGGTGAAGAGATGCAAGCCCTCAAGAAAAAAAGGGGGGGGTTATTACACATTTTTTTTTTTTTTTTTTTTTTTTTACCTGAAAAGGAACGGGATGGTCTGATCCTGTTGTGTAGGAGACCAGGGGCGATTACTGACCTAAGGAAAAGGTGAAAAGGGATAGAGAAAGGCGTGAGTAGCTGAAGTTTGCTACTGGGGAGGTTGTGGCTGCGAGGCCAATGGAGGTCGAGCTGCAACGATTGCAGAGGTATGTGGGAGGGTGGATGTGGGAGCCGTGACACAAACCTGCGGTGAGGCAAGATGTGCGGGGGGGGGCGGCTGTGCCTCACATTGGCTGGGTTGCCGTGGAAGGCAAGGAGTGGACTGTCTTGCTGAGGTTTGCAAGGTGTGGGGGCCCGTTTACACGAACTTGTGGTGCCTGCAAGAAGTGCGTGGGGAGTGCAGTGACAGATGCTCTGGTGAGTGTGTGTGTGTTTTTTTTTTTTTTTTGTGGTTGTTTTTTGGGTTGTGGGTGGGGGTGGGGGGGGCGTTGTGGTGGACGTGTGAGTGAGGGGCAGGAACATTTATGAATACCTTGAATAGAATTGGTCCCAAGACAGAACCTTGAATAGAATTGGTCCCAAGACAGAACCCTGGGGCACCCCACTTACCACTCCAGACCAGTCTAAATACACAATATTTATCACCGCCCTTTGGACACGCCCCTGTTACCAGTTTTTAACTCAGGAACAAATCGTATTGTCCACGCCTGCAGACCTCAGCTTGTAAATTAAGCGCTTATGGGGGACTGTAACGAATGCCTTTGCAAAATCCAGGTAGACTCAATCCATGGGCTTTCCCCTGTCTAGATGACAACTCACTTCCTCATAGAATGTTAACAGATTGGTCTGGCAAGAATGACCGTTTGTAAACTCATGCTTATGACTACTTAGGATATAATATATAATATAGTCCCTTATCATCCCCTCCAATAATTTACCAACGATTGATGTTAGGCTGACTGGCCTGTAGTTCCCAGGGATTTGTCACTGTCCTTTTTTGAATATTGGTATCACATTGGCTTTTCTCCAATCAGCTGGTACAATTCCTGTCAGTATGCTGTCCACAAAGATTAGGAACAATGGTCTGGCTATTACCTGACTGAGTTCTCTGAGGACTCTCCGGTGTAGGCCATCTGGTCCTGGTGATTTATTTTTAGTAAGTCTATCTAGTCTTTCCTTCACTCCAGCCTCTGTTAGCCACAAGGGTATGCCCTGTGATGTGTCCCCAACAATACTTCTGTGGTATACCTTCCCTTTCCTGCGTAAACATTCAGGAGAAGAAGGCATTTAGTACAGTTGCTATCTCGGTGTCATCCATAACCATCCTCCCTTCCTTGTCTTTTATGCGGGCAATATACTCTGATTTTGCCTTTTTACTGTTAATGTATCTAAAACATTTTTTTTTACTTTCCTCCGCTAAGTGTCTCTCGTAATCTTTTTTGGCTGACCTGATTGCATTCTTACACTTCTTATTGCATCCCTTGTAGTGTTTGAATGCTGACTGCGACCCATCCCCTTTATATCGTTTAAAGGCCATTTTTTTCTCTTTAATGAGGCTTTTTACATTACGGTTTAACCACCCAGGTTTACTCTTCGCTCTTCTATATTTATTGCCTATTGGAATGCACTGTGTGATACCTTTGTTTAATATGCTCCTAAAGCATTCCCATTTTTCTTCAGTTTTTAATGTTTTCAGGATTTGGTGCCAATTGATGTCATGTAGTAATGATCGCAGTTCTGAAAAATTGGCTCAATTGAAATTTAGGGTTCTTGTGCTAGCCTTGTGCCTCCCTTTTCTATGTTTTATGTTAAATTTGATCATCTTGTGATCGCTAGATCCCAAGTTGTCCCGTATTTCCACCTCTGAGATCAGACTTGGATTGTTTGTAATTAATAAATCTAGCAGGGCATTCTTACTAGTTTGGGGAATCTACCAATTGGGACATGAAGTTGTCCTGTAAGACATTCATGAAATGATGGGCCTTTAATGAGTGAGCTGTCCCCTCTCCCCAGTCAATATCAGGATAATTGAAGTCCCCTATTATGATGACATTTCCCTGTCCCACTGCCATTTCCAACTGTGATAGTAGACCCAGCTCTTCCTCCTCCTTTAGGTTGGGGGGTCTATAACATACCCCTACTATTAATTTCCCACTTAATTATTCTCTGTGAAGTTCTACTCATACTGATACCACCTCCCCCTCATCCCATTCACTCCCCCCTGCCACCCTTACATATTTTTTTACATATAGACACACCCCTCTTCTACCTTCCCTGTGTTTCTGATTCAAGGAATACCCCTGGATATTTGCCAGCCAATCGTGTGAGCTGTCAAACCAAGTTTCAGTTATTCCCAAGTCTAAGTCCTCCTCATGTAGTAGCAGCTCCAGTTCCTCCATTTTGTTAGCTAGGCTCCTAGCATTTGGAAATATTCCTCTCAAAGTTGTATGGGTGCATATTAACTTCCCCATAGTTTTTATCAGGCTTTGTTTTTGAATTGCCCTTGCATTCACCCCAGGATTAGAAGTTACAGCTGTATTATCCCTTCTAAATCCACTATTAACTCGTAAACCACTTCAACCAACAGTTTGCAGCCTTGTTTATTCCTGATCAAGTTGTCTGTATTGATGAGTCCCTGATTAAATTTTCTGGGTGCTTGCCTTTCAAACAGTATCTCCCCAGAAAGCGTGCCAGATATGGGGTCAAGTTGTATAAGCTCTGTGACAGGGCAACATGATATACATATAGTTTTAGGGTTTACGAGGGAAGAGACAGGGAGCACTGGCAATATTGTTTTGGACTTGGTGTCACCCTTATTCGGAAAGGGGTACCACTTGTACGTGGACAATTATTACACAAGCATGTCACTTTTTAGTCACCTTTTTGATTGTGGAATTTACCTCCACCCAAAGATCACCCCAAAGAAGATATAGTGTCTGCAGAAAACACAGATATAGGCATGACACCCGCTTTTTTTGTCCCTCCTGTCCTGACCAACCTGGTCTCTGCAACGATTAATGTTTTCATTGCTACCACACCCTAGTGGAGTATTAGCGTAGTGTACAGTACTGCACAGTCCTAGGGCCCACTTACACAGGGTCTCGAAAGAGGAGATAGCCATCCCCCGCTTTAATGTACCATAG
Source organism: Lithobates sylvaticus (assembly GCA_028564925.1). NCBI lineage: Eukaryota > Metazoa > Chordata > Amphibia > Anura > Ranidae > Lithobates > Lithobates sylvaticus. The sequence goes on along the minus strand of CM053030.1, from coordinate 115,510,256 downwards.
TTTATTGCTATTCCATGGGTGTGCATAATAGTAACACATGCCATGTTAGGTATCTATTTACTCAGCACAACATTATCTTTTTAAATGTAACAAACCCAAAATTGTGTATTCTATTGTGTGTGTGCCTACAATTGATTAAAGTGTATTTTTTTTGTAAAAACTTGCTAAAAATTTGAAATATACATATAATGTTTGGGGGTGCTAAATAATTTTTTGCAAAAAAAAATGCTGATTTTTTACATGTATGAGAGAAATGTGAGAATAGGCCAGGGCAGTTAGTGGTTAAAGGCCACAAGTGATCCTGTTCATTAAAAGAATGCTGCCTGAGCATGGACAGCCCAGAGGAACCAGCACTTTCGGAATCTGACAGAGTTTTCTAAGACTGACTGTTCAGCCCTTTCTGCTTCTTTATATGACATTTTATACTGTGTATGTCAGAACAGAAACTTACAGTATTTCATCTCAGAAAAAAGTAGACAACAAAGTAATACAGAAACAGCAAGTGTCACCATCCAAAGAAAAAAAAAGATGGAAATGATGAAGAAACACCACTGAGGTGGTAATTGGCTTGTTACATGTACTTTTCCGTTACAAAAATGTTATCATGAGTCATAATGATAGCAACATGACCGCTATATGACAAGTCTCTCACACATAGCAGATGTCTACTACACCAGCTGTCAAATTATGTTTTTTCCACCTACTGAGTATATTGTCAGGATATCTCATCCTGGGCATTCACTTAACATTGCTGAACTCCTATCTTTGACCCCAGTGCTCATATGAAGGCTTTCATACACCATGTGGAAAAATAACCTTTTGTACAAGTGTTGATACTCAACAAACAGAAATGGATGATTGCAGTCTAATTATGCAGTTTACCCTACTTTAGAATAATTTTAAGGGATATTGAGAAAATCATATGTATTCCAGGCTTCATATACTTTTGGTACTTTGCTGTAAATATACTGGTGTTACTGTAAAAATAAAAATATATTCTGTATGTATCTTTAGTAAGGAGCAAACGCATATGGTAATTGCATTTTAATGGCAGCAAATGCTATTAGTAGTGGGAAACTTTGCACATGACTTGGTCACCAAGGAACAGTCCAAGCAATAATGGGAACTGGCAGAAACATAATGTGTGGCACTTTAATTATGACATGATGCCTTTTTTGATGGGAGTACTGTTTCTATATTTATAGAATATATACACCATGTGCTGATGTACCAGGGTCCTGGGCTCTTTCTGGATATTTAAAGCATTTTCCCTTCTATTCCCACTCATATTTGTGGAGCTTCCATCTGGGCTGCTGACCCAGAAGGTCTTTTCTGACTCATCACTGTTGTGTAAGCGAGGCAATATGTTTTGTTCATGATTGGTATTTATGATTAAATTATATGTTTTATGAATTTTTAGATCTGTTTGCTTTCATTGTCCTAAGGAAGCAGAGTTGCAAAATATGTCAAGATTGTTTCCCACATCCACCACTACAATATTGTATCACCATTTAATATTTAATCTTGAGTTGTTACTAGTATTGGCATGTGTTATATGGGACTAGAAGGAGAATATAATCATGAAAACCACCTAATCAAAATAATGGATTTTAAATGATACACATGTAGAGCTTACTCCTGCAAGAGCCGCTGGAGATGATGAGTTCACTGTTATGCCACAACTCTCGTAACTGCTCTGTCCAAACTGACATACTTGGTCAAAGACTAAAAGTAATTTAAGTGTTAGTACACTAACACTATATAATAAGGCACAGAAATAAGGCCACAGGCAGCTTGGTGATAAAATAGCTGAATGTATTATGGCAACTCGAGCAAACAAGCTGTAACTCAACAAACAGATAATCGCACAGAATGAAGGGCACTATTCTGTAACCCACTAATTGGCAAACAAAAAGGCTATAGCAAGGTTAAGTTTAACTACAACAAAGTTGTAGTAATTTGAGTCTCTAAATGGCATTAAACGTTGGTAAACAAGAGCTGTGCCGCCCCAATCTAAACCCTTATAATATATAATCTATAAATCACGAAATCATACACAATGATATACAATTTCATATAAAGTGCAATAAAAGTGCCAAAGCGCTGTAAATCTTCTTAAATAAAGTGCGATAATCCGTGCCACTCCAACACAAATCTTATTTCACTCTGTGATGGGTGCCCTGTGCCCTTCTGGGACCAACTCACCAGATGGTGTTGACCACCAAAGCTTACACTGAGGAAGGGCAAAAAGTGCTGGATCACAGTGTGTGTCAATTTCCAAGGTCAATCTGTGCAAGACACCTCAGGCCCATACAGGAGAGGATCTTCTTTAACAGATACAAAAATCACGCTCACCATGCTAAGTGCCCAACCTGGCACCACGGAATTATCTGTTAAAGCATAGTAGTTAGTCGCCGCTGCTCCTGCCAGCATGGGAGCGGGCATGTTTTCCGCAAGGCAGAGGTGGAGCGTGAACTGAAAGTCATTTGCCCCCCCTAGCCCCCCCTAGCCTGCATGTCTAAATGGTATTAACCAATTCAGAGGAATAGAAATTGGCCTGGTATACACCATGTGCATACAACCCCAAAAGCGGGTGGTAATAGAAAGTACCTGGTGCCCAGTAATTAACGTTGGCTGACTTTTAGTGGGGCCCTTCTTTAGCGGGTGCACTGTTTCTTTAAGAGTATGGGTAGATGATAAGAGATAGGCTGCTAAATAGAAGATGCCATTAACCTAGGCAATATATGTGTGATCGTGTATGTCTTGTCTCGTCTTTCCCGGTTTACTATGTCTCTATCAGCATCCCTCTCTGTCATGTCTCCACTCCTCCCTGTTGTTCCATACCATGCCCCCATGTATTAAAGACTACTGCTCGCCATGTCCTAAAGAGCACCATCACAATTGAGACCGTGTACGGACAATACCACTAAACATACCGTCCCTTTAAAGAAACTTTTAGAGGGTGGGACTCTTGCGTAGTGTTGCGCTATAAGAAGGGACGACGCAAGGTCCACCCATACGTCCAGATGAAGCTACGCTACTCCAATAGCGAAACGCGTTGACGTCATCACACTCTGAGATGCCGTTACACATCCCGGAAGTCAGCCCTGGCCGGGTCTGAGACGGAGGAGATGCCGAGGAATCTAATGGAACTCAATGGAGAACGGAGGACACGAAGATAATCGGCACCAGCATTGATACAGACACACCAGCGTCTATACAGACATCGAGGCACTGTCAGGTACCGCTAGCATACCGACCTCTCGGGACTCACTGTTCATGAAAAGGCACCTATGCCTTTTTTTGAGAGCTGACTGCAGCCCAAATATTCATGAGACATTACCTATCAGGACTCTATATATGTAGTGAACCCGCAGTGGACACCCAGCTGTAGGACTATTTCACAGGTACTCCTTTGGAGATAATGATACATCGGAGTGTGCTTTGAGCCTTGATTACATCATTTGTCTGTGTGTCGGTGCCAATGCATGTTTGGTCCAGTAATGTGTATATCATAAGCAGGAAGGCCACGGACTTCACTTTTTGACATCATAATATTGTCCCTTATCCACACCAGTGCCAGAAGCTATCTATGATTACCTGTTTGAATGCTAGCATCCATGATGAGCGATAAGAGATGGACTCATTCTCTGCACTGAGAACTTCCATTTGTCTCAGTTATCAATACAGCAAGGAAACATCATCACTCTCATCATCCACACTCCAGCTTGCATTCTCATTTGCTGGTCCCTGCATTGTGCATTCTCCCTCCCTCCATTTATAGTCGATTTCCCTCCCCTCCCCCCATCCCTCTCCCCGTCCCCATTGCGGGCTCGAGCCTTCCTGGGATCTCTGTGTGGATCCCCCGGTCCATAGTCAGTTATTGGTATCTGCACACACTCATGATTGCTGAGTGCGGGTCATCCACACACAGATTTCCGGCGTCCGGACGCATTGTTTCATGTTGTTTGTATACTTTTTTGTTTGGTGTTTGTATTTGTCCCACTTGTTGCTGCACCGTGGATTTATTTGTTGACATGATATTCCCCATGGTGTTCATATAGCTGCATATGTCAATTGTACTTTCATTGATTCCATTGAGGATCATATGTGATTGTATCATTCCTCTTTTTTGTATTTACAATAAATGAATTTTTTGCATTTAGGCCTTCATCCCTGTATGTTGTGACACTCATTTGGTCTTCTGGTTCTTGTCTGTCTTGACAAGAGCATACCGGGGTTTTTTCTTTTATGAGTTGACATTGTTTCGACCAGAGTGACACAGTCCACACTGGATTAGCAGGGTTTGAGGAGATTTTTTAGTGTCCCCTGTGACACCCTCACTGTCTTTTCCCTACTTCCCCATTTTTTTGTTATAAATAGAAGAAGTGTCTATTTGGGCTTAAAGTTTGTTTAATTGAACAAGCTAAAGTTAGAAGCTGATTGGCTACCATGCACAGCTGCACCAGATTTTGCAGAGTTTTAGTAAATCAACCCCCATATCCCAAAATCTACTGCGGCATAGCAAGTCCTCGCTTTCATGCTTCAGTTGGCTCAAGCTCTCCTGCTCCCTGATTGGCTCAATCTCTCTGCTGGGGAGAGGGGAGGAGCAAGGGAGATTTCACACAGAGCCCACAGCACAGCTAGGAGGCAGAAGAGAGAGCAGTCACGAAGGGTAACCTGCTCTGCAGTCACACAACCATCTGTTTATACAGCAGCCCAGTGGGAGGAGGAGTGAGTGGGGGCAGAAAAGCACAGAGCCAGGGCTGAACCTGGCTACACCCCCCCCCCCAAAAAAAAAACCTTTAGTCCCCCAAAGGAGGGACTGAGTGTATAACCATATATAACATTTCTATACCCTGGTATATAGCTCTGAATATACAAGGGGAGGCACAGTCAGGTTAGTAGGCATATAAATAGTGCAAGATAAAAGTGCTGCGCTAAATAATCAAGGATGTGTGTTCAAAGATGAAAATAAAGTGTCCTCAGAGGGCCACCAACCATGTGCCCATGCAAAATTTAAGTCCACAAAAGTGATTGAAGTGATGATCCATAAATAGTGACAGCCACCTGTGTAACAATATCCACTACCATAGATAGTATGGGTATGCTTACCAGAGAATGTGTACCCAAATACCTTATGGTAATGAGTCACAAAACAGGGATAAGTAAACATCACATAGGGAAACAGGTCTTTCGTGCATTTCTTATGGATGGATCTCTCATATCCCCTCAATCCTGGTATGAATGGACTCCATTTGGACTAGCCATCTCTCTGCATATGATATTTTCATGTGATTTATACCTATGGTCTGCTCCACCTCTGTGCTCCTGGTCCAGTCTATGTGGTGTCCCCACATATGATCCTTCCTCCTTTCCTGTCTCCACACCGACTGAGGACCTGCTCTCCCCCCACCGATCCTGCCTCCTCTCTCCTCTCCCTTACCCCTATTTCCTCTTCCTCCTCTGGCTAGCCTGTACTCTATGGAGGAGATGAATCTGATGCATGAGCCAAGGACGCAGGCCCACAGGACACCAACCACAGTCTGTGTCCTTCCTTGACAGAGTCCATGCTTGGTTTCTTCAAAGAGGACTACAAGTGCCAGCAATCCCCTTTGGTAGTAAGAACTCCGACCTCGGCAAAGCACTGGAAATCCAGACTTCGGCAACAGCAGAGAGCAGGCATGTGATGAGTCAGCAAGGCCTGGTATTTCCTCTTAGTAAGCCCCCCCCCCCCCCCCATAGCAAGCCATCCCAGACCCATCTCTGTCCCTTTTATATCACACAGAACTGGGATATCAGACCCAAGAAATCTCCGGGAAACACACTTATCCCCAACCTTCCCAACTAGGGCAGCAATAACCATAACCTGCCTACAATCTCCCCACTCTCCCTAGTCTGGTTCATAGGATCTCCCTGGCTAGCTCCCTAAATGCTCCCTAAATTCTCCCCGGTACATAATGTGTTTCCTCCTGTCATCATAGTCCACAGTCCTATATCCAAATATATCCCTAACAAAGTCCTTCTTTCATCTCTATTCCTGCGCTGTTGATCCCTAGTGAGAGAAAGAAAACTGTGTGGTTCCAACCCCCTGAAGGGGCCCTGAAGTCAAGCCTCCACTGAAATGGTTTGTCCCCAAAGAAACAGAATTGTTATTCACAGATTAACTTACCCTATACTCATGGTGTGTTGAGTATAGGATATGGGTTGTCACTTACTGGTATGATGGTTTGTTGAACTTGGACCTGGTGAACCTGTTTACAGTGCTGATGGCTTCTTCAAAACCATTCCCTGCACAATTGTATGTCAGTCTCCTGGGTGTTGAATCTGTTGCTTAACCCCTATCTCCATAGGTTCAGATGGATCTTCTGCTTCTAAACTAGATGATGATATACTGACTGAAGCATAGGATGTACACCCTTTGGTGGTAGATCATTGTAAGAGGATATGGGAATCAGGGGTCTGCCTCACTTGTTCTGTGTTGGTCTCCACACAAAAATATCTCTTGGTAGACCTCTGGGGGTTAGGAAAAGACAATGGCTAGTGTTACAAAGGTTGTCTGACAACCAAGGGTTTGAAGGTGATTAATAGATAACTATCAAAGGGGAACTTCTCTGCCCTGATGCCCCAAATCTCCAAGTCTCCAAGTTCTTCAGTCCTCAAAGGGGCAGGTAATTCAGGTGCTTGCTGTAGAAGTCTTGGTACAGCATAGTTACTTGAGCCCTCTTGTAGATTTCTTCTACCATTTCAGTTTAGCTGCAGAAACAAGTGGCTAGCCTTGTATTCCTCTCTCCATTCTATGATGCCCAAGATTACACTCGGTACAATGTCTCAAAGGCTGTTGTACATTTCTTCCCTGTACAGTGGAACCCAAAGCCAAGGGAGGTGCTTTCAATTGTTTCTTTGGTGTATTCAGTAAATCTCTGCTTAAAGGTTTAAGTTTCTCCTTATTTCCACTTGCATGTGTTGAGCTGGAGATAGCAGGTGTGGTCAGACATCTGATTGGTTCCTTCACTGGGAATATCTGGAGTTTCCTGACTGCTTTGCAGGTAAAAGCTCCTGTAATGCTTCTATTACCTCCTCCATAGAATCTGTCCCCAGTGATGGACCGAATAACCCCCCGCCGGTTTGGTTCACACCAAAACTCCCGAATATGGAAAATGTTTTTTTTTTTTTTAAAAGATTGTTTTTTCAAAGAAGCAGTGATTTTGATACTGTAAATATTTGATATAGTAAAGTGAAACTATAAAAATGAAAAATTCCTTTTAAATATAGTGCCCGGGGTGGGGCGGTCCCTTATTCTGCCTGTAAAGTGGTGCATCTGTACCATGTATAGAACCTGCTGCAGCCATGCCAAAATTAAAAAAAAAAAAAAACCTTAGGTCTTAGGTATGGATTTTGAGGGGAACCCTATGCCACATGTAAAAAAATGGCGTGCCCCCCCCCCAAATCTATGCCGGACTCTTACCTGAGCATGCAGCCTGGCAGACCACTGACAGCTGCTGATTTATCAAGTGTTAAGGACACGGTTGCCAGCTTACCAGCTCACTTCTTCACTGTGCCCTGATTGGACAAAGCCTTGCACCTGACCAGTGGTGCATTGCTTCAGTCAATCAGGGCTTAGAATGCACTGTGCAGCGAACAGTGCATTGTGGGGTGCTCGGTGGGCAAACATCCTATCGAGCGTCCTGCAAATTCAGGTGTTTGGCGAATGGCGGAGACCACGCTGGACTAACTCAATCAGTCCCTGGTCATGGGTTGGTGATGGAGTGGGGCCTAGGCTGCTATCTCTGGATACGGCCTTAAGGTTGTTTCCACAGGTGAACTAGGAAAAGTAGGAAGAAACGAGCACCCAGTGTCCAGTAAATACAAGTTTAAAGGTGAGTTTTAAAGCATTTATTGGAGATTGTAACAAGTATGACAAGTATGAGAAGCCTATGCATTTTGGGGGAACAAACTCCCCCTTCTTCAGGGCTGTTACTGTATGATAATAAATGGGGAAGAATCCCAAACAGGTGTGTCTGTAGCACAAGGGTCAGACCGATGTATGTCTGAGTGTCGGCTGTGCTCGCTGAGGCAGCGTCCAAGCACCCCTGGTAGTGGGAAAAGGGACTGCTAGGGCAGTGGAAGTGAGCAGGTATCAGAAAGCTGGAGCAGTAAACTTGAGCTTGGAAGCACAGAGATCCACCGGGTAGAACTATGGAGTCAGGTCACCAGCTAAATTTGGCAAACAACCTAAAGGGATAACATTTTCCTGTATCTCTTCTGAAATGTATTTTCTCTGAGTTTCAGGTGTCCAAAACAGCTTTACTTTAACGTGCAGCTCTGTCACAATGCCTTGGAAAATGTAATTAGTTTGGTAGGGTAATTTTGAAAACACCTTATTTTTTTGCAGTAACTCTCTCCCTCTCCTGAATCTGAGTACAAGACAGTCTCTGGGATCTTAAAGAGCAAATAAACCCCGATGGGTTTTACTTCCTCTTTTGCTCCCTGCAAGGCCTGCAAATGAAAAGCATAATGGTCTATGCATCCCATACTAACCCATTATACGACACTTACCTGCAAACGAAGCCTGCGCTGTCCCCTGAGCAAGCCGTATCCATCTTCGCCCCTCTTCCTTCTGGGGCCATAGACTCTGGCTCTGTGACTGGCTGGAGTCACGTGATGTCACTCCCGCTGGAGCCGTCAGTCACGGCACACGCTGGGGAAAGAACGGCAAGCGGTCCATTTCTTCACAGCGCATCCGCTGATGACGACATCGGCACACTACAAGTTAAATATCTCCTAAACGGCACACGTTTAGGAGATATTTACACTACCTATAGGTAAATGTCAACAAAAAGGGTTTACAACCACTTTAACCTTGGGTATGCCTTTCATTGGGGATGCTTTAGAGATATTTTCAACTGATTCCTGATCCTTTCTGATTTAGATCAGTGTAGTACGACCCCCAGGCCGCTGCTGGCAAATAATGGGTTTCCTACCATTCCCAGTAATGCCTGCACCAATATGACATTTTTGTGTTTTTTTTAGGACAGAAATATGCTCTCCAAATAAATAATGACTAAACAGCCTGGACAGTGGTAAGAGCAATAATTCAATGACGGTGATATAATACAACATCACAGTGGGGTTGATTTACTAAAACTGGAGAATGCAAAATCTGGTTCTGTATGCCAGTCAGCTGCCAGTTTTTGATTTTTATCAAAGCTTAATTGAACAAGCTGAAGTTGAAAGCTGGCTGGCTACCAAATGTGGTTGGGGTGTATTAATTTGGCACTCAGGGCAAGATTTAAAATACTTCTCAACTGCTTTGTAAATATTGCACCAGAAAAAAAATGCTGCTTAACCTGCTTTTTCTGCCTCTAGATGACAGATGACCACCCAACACATGGGTTCACACCTAACACCATCCTCATGTGAGATTGGGTACCAACAACTTCTCCACAACTTGCTCTTGTTCTTTGTTATTTGATACAGTAAGTCATGCATACCGCAAAATGTGGGTATACCTGGCTTACTTATGATATTATTTTTGTATTTTGTTTTTATATTTTATCACGTTCCTACCTTTGAGGGGTGGTATATATACATGAATCCCTGTGTCTTTGTTCTTATGTTAGCTATTTTTTAATAGTGTAAGAAAAAAAATGATGCCCCCTGCAGTCATGGTACTGTAATCAGTGTGTAAAACAACATTGGTTAGACCCCTTTCACACTGGGGCGGTGCGCTTGCAGGACATTAGAATACACCGCTCCTCCACCGCCCCTGCCCACACTTCACTATCCAGCAAGATACACGTCTCCTTGAAAACATTTTTGCAACTGTTTCTACAGAGAAATCAATATTACGGTATATATGCTACACTTGTAGAGTCTTGGATAAATCAATACACTTTTTGTTAAACCATTTTGTAGCAGCTGTTTTATACCTCTTGGTTATTTTAGTCAGAATATGAGGGGTGTACTACTATACCAAATATGTTAAAGAGGAACATCAGCCATATAGGACCTATCACATATGAAATCATAAGATAATGTACTGTAAATAATCTTGAATGAAATGCATTGTCTATATTTTTAACTCTCATTTCGATTTCTAGATACATTGCTATGTGTTGGTAAATCTAGTCAAACTTTTGAAAGTATTGTTCAAATTGTTGGAACATTTCCTATTTTTATTGCAATAGAAAACCAGCTATTATATATCATGAGGTCTGACTTCTTAACAACCTGAAAGTATGTATCCAGTGGTTTAAAGATAGTATTTTGATTGACACTACAGTTTACAGCAGAAGTGGCTCCTGCTGCACGTTAATAAGGTTATTATTTTAATTAGTATGTTCTATGACTGGGCTTTTTTTCACCCTAAGAAAAAAATAAGTCTGTAGATTTTTCCAGGCTACAAAAATTGGAACTCTCTATCTATTCACATGAAGAGTCTGCTTTGCTGCACTCTTTAGAATCAGCAGTTTAGCTTGAATTTGCATACTGTTTAGATTTGCTTAGCAGTCTATCCCCCATCATACAATGACTGATATGGTCTGTTCACAGAACAACATGTCGAGGAACATTGCATTAGGTAGTCAATTTATTTTAACTTTGCTGCCAATGCAAGAAAAATAGTTCCTCTTCTACTCAAAACAGTTGTACTGCAACACATACAGCATTTGCATGTGTATGTTGTGGTGCGCTATAGCGCAGGTGTTCTGCAGTAGATGCCTTTGTAAATACCAAATCATCAGATCCGCAAATTTACAAGTGGCAATTGCAAACGAGTTTACTATATGGAACTGCACTGCAGCCATGATCACATGTATGTGAATAAAACCTTTTTATGTGAGATGTGCTCTACCTCGTATGCATCTATTTATGTATTTTCCAATTAATTGTTCCTAGTTAGATTTTCTATTTTGCTAACAAATGCAGTAATGAATGAGTATTACAGAGTGATGTCTGATTTTCTGTAAAGTTACATGTCTTGAACATTTAAGTAACATATCTGTTATACGTTTTTTTTTTTTTATGTTAATTTCGTTTTTTATGAGACTAGAAAGTAGTAATTATTTATGTTCATTCTTTAATCATACTATACTATTATGCAGATCTCAGTGTACTTAGCACAATGGCTTGGTGGTTTGCACTGATGTCTACAAAGCACACATGTTATGAGTTCAAATCCCAGCCAACGTACCACCCACCTAAGGTAGCTGTGTTGTTTTTTCCAGTGCACAAGTGAATTAAAACCAAAAAATGAAAAACTAACACCCACCACATTAACTAGTGTGTGATTTTTGGAATTCCACACCATAATATTATTGAATACTTACCATAGCATGCATTTGAAGAGTTAATATGATGGAATCAACCAAACTGATGTGGCATTGGCTATTAGGTATTCGCCTACTTTCAGCATATGCCACTGATTCAAATGTAAGCTTTACACCCTCGGTGGGATTATGAACCCATGGCCTGAGTCTTTGAAGGCAGGAGTGCATATTACTAGGCTATTGAGTTGAACACAATTATGATTGGAAATCTTTTTTGCATTTGGAGGCATTAATATTATGGAAACAACCATGCCCATGCTGATGTGGCGTTGGCTATTAGGCATTCGCATATTGCAGGAAAAAAAAAAAAAATATATATATATATATATATATATATATACATATATAAAAAAATATATATATATATATATATATATATATATATATATATATATATATTCTACATATTCTAGCGAAGATGCGAACGCCATTAAAGTCTATGTGACACAAACATGAAAAATGCAAAGTCCTAATTTTAAAGATTTATATGCAAGTTTATTGCCATTAAAAGTGTATGGGGACAACAGGTACTGCCCGAGTGGACATGTATCAAAGCAAAAAAAAGTTTTTAAAATCATAATTTTTAAAGGAGCAGTGATTTTAATGATGCTTGAAGTGAAACAATAAAAATTAAATATTCCTTTAAATATCGTGCCTGGGGGTCCCCTTAGTCTTCCTGTAAAGTGGCGCATATGTGCAATGTATAGAACATGCTACAGCAATAATGACATATATAAAGGAAAGAATGTCATGTAAACTTGCTTGCGGCTGTAATGTCTTGTCGCCTCCTGACAATATAGATGAAAAGACATGAAAAAAAAATGGCGTGGGATCCCCCCCTCCCTCCCCAGTCTATACCAGGCTCTTTGGGTCTGGTATAGATTTTAAGGGGAACTCCACTGCAAATAAAAAAATAATTGGCGTGGGCCCCCCACAAAATCCAGACCCTTATTTGAGCATGCAGCCTAGAAGGTCAGAATGGGGGGTGAGCAAGCATCCCCCCTTATGAACCATACTAGGCCACATGCCCTCAACATGGGGGGTGGGTGCTTTGGGGCAGGAGGGCTCTGCGCCCCTACCACAAAGAACCTTGTCCCCATGTTGATGTTAACAAGGGCCTCTTCTCGACAACCCTGGCTGTGGTTGTCAGGGGGTGCAGGCAGGGGCTTATCGGAATCTGAAAGCCCCCATTGACAAGGGTCCCCCAGATCCCAGCCCCCCCCCCCATGTTAATGGGTATCGGGTACATGGTACCCCTACCCATTCACCAAAAAAGTGTCAAAATGTAAAAACCACAAGAGACAGTTTTTGACAATTCTTTTATTAAAGAAGAAAAAACAAAGGGTCCCGGGATGTCCATCCACTGTCCATCATGCTGCCCGATGCACCTGAAAAATAGAAAAAATTAACCAAGCTCCGCCTCGATGGGAGGCCTCCTGCTTACTGCTGTCTCTTTGCTTTGACAGCTGTTATATAGGCAAGGGCGGAGCCACTCTGTGATGTAACCGGATGACCCACCCCTTCTGATGTCACATGACATCAGAAGGGGGAGGGTCACCAGGTTACATCACTGGGTGGCCCACCATTGCCAATATAACAGCTGTCAAAGCGAAGAGACAGAAGTCGGCGGGAGGCCTCCCATGGTGGTGGAGCATTTTTTGTTTTTTATATTTTTCAGGTCCGTTGGCTGGTGTGATTGATGATGGATGTACATCACGGGACACTTTTTTCTTTTTTTTAAATAAAAGAATTGTCAAAAACCGTCTCTTGTTTTTTTACATTTTGACACTTTTTTGGTGAATGAGTAGGGGTAAAATGTACCCCTACCCATTCACATAGGGGGGGCTGAGATCTGGGGGCCCCTTTGTTAAAGGGGGCTTCCAGATTCCAATAAGCCCCCCGCCCACAGACCCCGACAACCGCGTCCCAGGGTTGTCAGGAAGAGGCCCTTGTCCTCAAAGCACCCACCCCCCATGTTGAGGGCATGTGGCCTGGTATGGTCTAAGAGGGGGGGCGCTCGCTTACCCCCCTCCTATCCTGACCTGCCAGGCTGCATGCTTAGATAAGGGTCTGGTATGGATTTCAGCATTTGAGCATTTTTTTTTTTGGGGGGGGGGGGGTGGTTTTCATTATTTCCATGTGCAATTCCCATGTTTCTAGTCTCTGTTGTCAATTCATTCGCAAATCAATCAAGTTATTAACAGTGCACAGGCTTACCTATGATAGATTAACATTGCTCTTTTATTTATATTACTCTATTATTTACCTTTATTTTGTTTGTCTGTGCATGACTTTTAGCTAAAGGGTAGGTGGGAAGTTATCTGAAGTCTGGTAGTTGCTCCCCCTGTGCATTCCCGCAACCACATGCTGTCTCAGCATTTAAAAAATATAAGAACATTAGACATTAGTAGATGTTTTGTGTTTTTAAAAATGCATCCAGTCCTTTTTGGGCTGAATGTGCACCAGAATGAGTTCCTGGGGAAAGGCAGTCTGTATTTTACAGTAAAGAAACCTTTTTGTAGGTTTCTCTCTTTCCTCTTGTAGTTGCTGGGCACTGGAACATGGTTGACTCTATGGGGGGGGGGGGGGGGGGGGGGGGCGGCGGGGGGGGGGGGGGGGGTTACTAAAACTGGACCATTCTGAATCAGGGGCTGCTGTGCTTAGTAGCCAATCAGCTTCTAAATTCAGCTTTTTCAATTAAGCTTTGATAATAAAACCTGGAAGCTGATTGGTTTCTATGCACAGCTACACAATATTTTGAACTCTCCAGTTTTAGTAAATCAACACCTATCTGTCCTGGTGACCACTATCACTGGGACTGAAATTGAAGGAAAATCTTAAAACTTAAGATAGCTTGCTGGATACTGGAACATTCCAGCTCCAGTATGAGCCCCTAGCTAAATTTGGGCATTAACCGCTTAAGCCCCAGACAATTTTGCTGGCCAAAGACCAGAGCACTTTTTGCGATTCGGCACTGCGTCATTTTAACTGACAATTGCGTGGTCGTGCGACGTGGCTCCCAAACAAAATTGACGTCCTTTTTTAGAGCTTTCTTTTGGTGGTATTTGATCACCTCTGCGGTTTTTATTTTTTTGCACTATAAACAAAAATAGAGCGTCAATTTTGAAAAAAAAATTTTTTCTTTTTGCTATAATAAATATCCCCAAAAAATATATTAAAAAAATATATTAAAAAAATATTTTAGGTCAGTTTAGGCCGATACGTATACTTCTACATTTTTTTGGTAAAAAAAAATCACAATAAGCGATTATTGATTGGTTTGCGCAAAAGTTATAGCGTCTACAAAATAGGGGTTTGTTTTATGGCATTTTTATTATTATTTTATTTATATTTAGTAATGGCGGCAATCTGCAATTTTTATCGTGACTGCGACTTTATGGCGGACACATCGGACAATTTTGGCACTATTTTGGGACCATTGTCATTTTTAAAGCGATCAGTGCTATAAAATTGCACTTATTACTGTAAAAATGACACTGGCAGTGAATGGGGTTAACCACTAGGGGGCTAGGGAGGGGTTAAGTGTGTCCTGAGAAGTGATTCTAACTGTGAGGGGGCATGGCTACGAATGACACTTCACTGAATATAGCTCCCGATCACAGGAAGCTATGATCGGTGACAGTGTCACTAGGCAGAATGGGGAGATGCTTGTTTACATTAGCATCTCCCTGTTCTTAAGCATCGTGAGATGATCGCGGGTATCCCCTCGGCAATCGAGTCTGCGGGGCCCGCAATCCTACTCACGGAGCTCCCGGCAGGGTCGCGCGTGCTCCGCCGGTGGCGCGCATGTGACCACATGGCGGCAAATTCAAAGGGACGTACCTGTATCGGTCGGCAAGTGGTTAATAAACCCAGAAACATTTATTATATTGCAGCCTACAAATTCTTAGATATGATATCTGCATTAGTGTTCTTTTTAGGCTTTTTTAATCTATTTTCATCTGATGTTCCAGCCAGTAAATCTGTTGTTTTTCAAAAGAACAAGCTCTCTTCCAGATGTATCAGCTACAGAGATTGGACAAACCATTTAACCATGATAGGGGTGCTTACAGTGATCAGCATTTATTTATTTATGTAAAACTTTTATCCCAAAAGATAAAACGTTTTGCTATAACTGATTATAAAGTGTTAAATGGAGTTTGTCTTAATTTAGTTAGTGTATTTAAATCTGCTAGTGCATTTAACCTTCCCCTGCCCCCCATACTGACAGTGCTGCCGTCTGCTATGCCTCATGTGGTCCAGAATGAGAACTCTATAATACAGGAGGTATGTTACTAGCCAGATCATGAGGTGAAAAAGCCTAAAAAAGATAACTAATGCAGTTACCACATCTGATGATTGATAAGCTGCAACATATTACATTTCTGGGTTTGGGTTTAATACCACTTTAATACCACTTTAACCATCATTGTTATAAGGAACCAAGTGTTTGTTAAATCTAGATGAAAATAATAGTAACTGCAAACACATAAACAGCAATAAAAACTCAGGTTTTGCAACCCTAAATTGTTCATATCTACTTTATTCACAAGCTGATTGATCCCCAGCACTGAGTTTGCTAATACCTAACCTCCTTGGTGGTATTCCCGAGTGTGGCTCGGAGTGAAATTTCAGTACCATTAGCGGTAACCCCGAGCCACACTCGGGACTGAATTGCAGGATCCTGGAAGAGGTGACTTACCTTGTCCCCACGATCCCACAATGTACTCCCACTTCCGCCCGATGCTCTGTATGTCCCAGCTTCCCTTCCCTGCGAGCGTGGAAGGGGGTGGAACCGGCAGCAAATTCAAAATGTATAAATCACAACACACACAATACATTGTAATCTTATTGGATTACATTATTGTATCAAATCATTTGACCTCAGTTTGTCCCCAGTGCTTTGTCCAGTGCCCTTGCCTGCAGTTTTACTGTTCTTTCTGCCTGGAAACTGGAAAACGACCATGGCATCCAAAAAGCGTGCCTCTACATCAAAAGCGGTTTATGAAGTTTTCAAGAAGTAGAAAGTTGGAACCAGTGACCAAAGATGACATTTGGAAATTTCGGGGCCTAATCATTTTTCAGGGAGTGGTGGGGAAACCCCTGCATAAGTAGTATTGGACAACCAATAAATTACTTGACACTCCATTCTTTGGCACGATCATGTCAGAGTACAAATTTTTCCTGATAATTAAATATTTGCACTTTCAAAACAATGAAGATGAATGAATGATTCTGAAGAATTTCCAACAGAGCTATGTGCCAGATAGAGACATCAGCATAGATGAAAGTCTAATGGCCTACAAGGGAAGGATACAATACATGGCATCATAGAGAGCACGGTTTGGCTTAAAATCCTTCATGCTATGCGAATCGACAACTGGCTACATTTGGAATTCAGTCCTATACACTGGGAAACGAACCAAATTCAACCCAAAATACAGCAATTATGGAATGGCAACATCTTCCGTTCTTTCACTGATTGAGCCATTGCTAAATCAGGGCTATTGTGTAACTACAGACAATTTTTAAACATTCCCTGAACTTTAAGAGTTTCTTCTGCAGAACAAAATGGATGCCTATGGAACCATTAGGGCTAACCGGCGTGACATGCTGCCAATCTTTGGCAATAAGAAGTTCAAGACTGGTGAAATGGTTGCCTCGCAGAAAGGCAAAATGATGGCACTGTGATGGTGTGAAAAAAAAATGTGTGCCTAATGAGTACAATCCATAATACCTTTACTTTCATGGTAGACACAAAAGGTGGGAAAGACATCATGAAGCCACAAGTAGTGATAGACTACAATAACACCATGGGTGGTGTTGACAGAGCCGACCAAGCAATGACATTCTATCCAGCAATGAGGAAACAACAAAAAAAGTACTACAAGAAGATCTTCAGGCATCTTCTTGAGCAATGCTTGTGGAATGCCTACATCCTGCTAAAAAAAAGTGACAAGCCTGTGGTTCATGCTGACTTTACTTGGAAAGTTGTCAAACTGATATTTCTGAACCACCAAACACCAATGGCTGTAAATAGAGCTGGACATCGTGCTGCTGGAGTTGTCAACCCGGATTGCCTGACTGGTCGTCACTTCAGGGACTACATCCCACCAACCGAGAAAAAGTCAGCACCCACAAGGATGTGCGTGGTTTGTTGCTCGAAGCGAGATGACAGTGGAAAAAAATCCGAAAAAAAATCTGAAAGGAAACCAGGTTCCATTGTCCTGATTGTGACGTCGGACTTTGTGCAGTCCCATGTTTCAAAATGTATAATACCTGGGATGTTTACTGAACCAATATGACTAGTAATATTGCACCCTTGACTAAATTTTAATGAATAAACTGTATTATTATTACATTATTATTTGTTATTATTTATAGTTATTTATTATTATTATATTTATTATAATTTATGATTTTGTGTTTCAAACTTTATCATACCCGTGATGTCTACTAGACTCTTGTTTGGACAGATTTAAGTGAGTTATTCCTAAGAATTACAGTCCTACAATATAAAACACCAAAATTCCGTGGAAAACACCTGCACCACTTTCAGCATCAAAAATTTGACATAATCATACCACCAGGGAGGTTAAAGTGGTTGTGAAGGCAGAAGATTTTTTTATCTTAATGCATTCTATGCATTAAGATAAAAAGCCTTCTGTGTGCAGCAGCCCCCCTAACACTTACCTGAGGTCCCTCTCTGTCCAGCAATGTCCATGACTTTCTCAGCCATCTAAGATTTTCCCTCCTGATTGGCTGAGGCACAACAACGGGGCCATGGGCTGCTGCTGCTGTCAATCAAATTTGGCTAGCCAATCAGGGGAGAGAGGGGGCTGGGCCGGGTCGGGGCTCCGTGTCTGAATGAACACTGGTGGCTGCGACTCAGCTTTGGTACCCCCATAGCAAGCTGCTTGCTTTGGGGGCATTGGACAGGAGGGGGGGAACCAGGAAAGCCGAAGAGGGACCTGAGAAGAGGAGGATCTGAGCTGCTCTGTGCAAATCCACTGCAACAAAGCAGGTAAGTATAACATGTTTGTTACAGGGGGTCCCCGACTTACAAACATCCGACTTACAAACGACTCCTACTTACAAACGGAGGGAGACAACAGGAAGTGAGAGGAAATCTACCCCTAGGAAGGGAAATTCACTCCTGTAAGAGTTAATATGGGAAAAAGGTGTCTCCACTGATGCTTTATCACCAGTCCATGTTTCCCTAACAACCCAAAATTTTCAAAATCCAATTTTCATTGGGACAGAAGGTGAGGTGAAATCTTCTGAACAGGTTCACAGACAGCAAAACAAATGTTACAGGGGTGATAACCCTTCCCAATGTTCTCCAAAAAGCTTAAAAATAGATTTTTTGGCTGGAGCTACACTTAAAAAATGTACCTGTTCCGACTTACAAACAGATTCAACTTAAGAACAAACCTTTAGTCCCTATCTCGTTTGTAACCCGGGGACCCCCTGTATTTTTATAAGAAAAATACGAGACTTTACAATCACTTGTCACTAATGATAAGTATAACCCCTAACCTCCTCCCAGGATTAATCTCAAAAGACTCATCTCCCAGCAGTTACCCAAAACTTTTCTGCAGTAGTGGTATTTAATAATTTTATGTTGCTTTCAGACTCTCAAACTAAGATTGTTTATTGTAGTGATAACCATACACTGGTCATGGACAGGCTGATTTTGGAAAAATATTTTTTGATGTCTGTGAATGTTCTCATGTCATGGTATAGCTAGTAGTTTGTCATATTCAAATGGACCTGTTCTATAATCTAGAAGCTGAGGAAACCATTTTGACTAGTGGTGAAACATCTTCAACATTAAAGAACACATCTAGTTGAACATACGGTAGCTAACTACTACTAGCTATTCTTTGAATATTCCTCGAATATTAAAAAAAAAAAAAATACAATGGTGTTGTATCATACTTGTAGCATACTCGCACAAACAATGATAATTAAATTTATCTAAAGGCATGTTATAATAGTTTTGGACAGAGTAGTAAATAGTCTGTCAGGTTTTTAAAGTTGTTGGCGGAGACTCTCTCTCTATTTGTCCTGGTAATCACTTTCACTGGGGCTTAAAAGTGAGAGAAAATCCTATATTTTTAGTTGCCAGCAAAACAGAAATAGAGGCAAAATCTTTGAATAGGAAGACCTATTCTGGTGACATCAGACTTTAGGTCCGGCGGACCGGAATCAGTCGGACAATTCGATCATGTGTGGGCTCCAGCGGACTTTTTTTTCCCAAAAGTCAGATGAACCTAGAAATAAAACATGGTTCAAATCTTTCCGACGGACTCAAGTTAAAAAGAAAAATTCGTTCGTCTGTGTGCTAGTCTGACAGCCGAAAACGAACGCTAGGGCAGATATTGGCTACTGGCTATGAACTTCCTTATTCTAGTCCGGTCGTACATCATCACGTTCGAATCCGTTGGACTTTGGTGTGCTTGTGTGGGGCCAAGTCCGTTTGTTAGGAAAGTCTGTCGCAACTCCGCCAAAAGTCAGTCGGGAAGACCGTTGGACCTAGTTCTTTTAAAAAGACTGGTCGTGTGTACACGGCATAACAGGATTTCTCTCACTGAAGAGAGAGATATTTCCTCACGAGTCACTTCCTATTATTTTACAGGACAGTAAGTAAAAAAAACTCCAATGGGACACAAGTGGCTGAATAATGACAGCGGTTTTAACCCTTCTCTACACTATAAAGTATTAGATATACTTTATTGACTTATAAAGGGAGGCTAGCTTCATGGTAATTTTTTTCAAACTCCATAGAAATGGAAAGAAGTAATTTCCCTAGGAAAGTAAAAAAAATTCCTGTGAGCATCAATCAACCCAAAGCTTAATAGATATCACTAAACAGCTGCAAGCGTTACACAAGTCTCATAAGCTTGTGCAGTTAGCCAAAAAATAGTAAATTATACGCTGCGCTTTAGAATATTACACAATAAATGCGTGCTGAGGATCAAAACAAACAAGTGTAGTGTTAATGTGACGTAAGTGACATATGTGACATATATGTGATATGACCACAATAAAAACAATAAATATGTCAATTAAAACATGAATAATAAAGTGCTCATGTGCATCCAAGTGCTTTGTAACACAGATATAAGTGTCCGGTGGTATATAGGGAACAACACTAGTCCCACTTTAAATAGCAAAAAGTGCTATTGTGGAATTCCCCCTGATGAAGATACAATTACCCTGTATCAAACACGTGTAGGGGAGGGGCCAGGATGGTATGACAGGCAGTCTATCTGCCTAGGAGGAAGCCTACACCATTCCAAAACCAGCCGCTGTAATATTTCATGGCATACACAGAGTGGTGCACTGACGTACCTGGTACATGTGAGTGCCCCATTGGGGGATTGTTCTTATTTGTTTACTAAAACGTTTAAAGCGATATCACACTATCGAGGCTTTTCATTTCCCATTATTCCTGAGATACTGCGTGGGAAGCCCAGGATCCTGTTACCATTATAGAACCCAGGGGTGGTTCACAAGCGTGTATTGACTGAGCGTAATTGCTAAGTCACACGCTCCAAGGTGAGCATTCAATACCTAGGGGGTCACTGGAATAAGAGCACCAAAGCATGATCTGCAACACCTGTCCATCATCTTTAGACGCATGGATTTATAAGCATGTCAGCAGTGTTTTTACTGGATACTACGCATATGCAGTTTTTTTCAACAGGACTGTCACAGTCTTGTTTTATAAAAAGATTCGTTTTTGCACAATAGCACTTTTTGCTATTTAAAGTGGGACTACTGTTGTTCCCTATATACCACCGGACACTTATATCTGTGTTACAAAGCACTTGGATGCACATGAACACTTTATTATTAATGTTTTAATTGACATATTTATTGTTTTTATTGTGGTCATATCACATCTATGTCACATATGTCACTTACGTCACATTAACACTACACGTGTTTGTTTTGATCCTCAGCACGCATTTATTGTGTAATTTTTTAAAGCGCTGTGTATAATTTACTATTTTTTTTAACTCATTTCCCTAGAACAGCTTGAATCATACAAAAGATCCTAAAATGCTTTCCTGATGTTTGATAATATAGATAAAGAATGTTAACTGAATAGTCTTTATTCAAAGAATATTTGTCAACTCTTACAAAAGTCATGTCATTCATGACCAAAGAGGCTCATTACACATTAATAGTAAGGCCATAATAACTGGTTTTATGTGCAAGCCAGTGCTAAAATGATTTTCTATCATCTGTACTAAGCCAAAGGAAGTTGTGTGATGGATTCCTGTATTCCAAAAATAAGTGGACCTCACCTGTAGTCCCATTTAGCCTGGATACCCCTCCTATAGCCATAAGACGTTCTGCAGTGCAGTCATTTTATTGATCCACCCGATTTGTACTTTTAGATTTACAGCTCTTCAGTGAGTCAGCAGGTCTAATGAGTACACACCTTCCAGCCGAACAATCACAAGTTTATTTCCCTGCTGGCTAGCAAGTGGAGGTGTTGATAATATGACATTTACTCATTGGATACTTCTTGAAAGCAAGTGATTAATTAGAGCTTGGCAATCCGTTTCTGAATTCCACTCAATAAATAAAGTGATATTTAAAAATTGATTATGTTCCCGTAGAATGCGTATAAATGTCACAGGACTCTTTTTTTTTATTTTTTATACAAAGTATTATATCCTAGTAACACAAATCGTATTATTTCTTTTGAAATTAAATAAAGAAACAAAACAATAAAAAGCATTTTCATTTGATTATAATGATTTTTCTTGTGTATTAGCAAGAGTATGCTAATGTTTACAAATGGCAACATACATTAGCATTACAAGTTATTGACTTGTGCTGGGACTAATAATAGCTTGTGTATGTGACTGCAAAGGCTTGTTGGATGGCTGTTACAAGAGTAATCCCATGAGATTAATCTAACAAAGGTAATACAAGGATTTACCCAGCAATCTCAGTAATGAATGACTACCTAATTATACCACCGGAGACACTAGGGATGACTAATTAGTGAAAGCTTCACCAACACGGTTAAAAGTGCCCATGTAGGGGTTTAGGTGCTGCCCAAGAAAGATCAACATAGACCTCCTATATTTGTAACCTGCTTAGATAGCCAGTTCCCGGGGCAGGAGAAATAGTTTCATGAAGACAAGATACTATGCATTTCTAGTTCTCACACACCCTTTTTATTTTCCTCTACATCAGGGGTAAGCAACCTTTTTCACCTTAAAGGGGTGTTTCACCTGAAATTTTTTTTTTTAAAAAGTCAGCAGCTAAAAAAAAAAAAGTCGCTGCTGACTTTTAATAAGTACACTTACCCTCCCAGGGCGCCCGCGATGTCGTTCGTGGAGGACGAGCTGTCCCTCTGCGATCCGGATCCGGCGCCGCCATCCTCAGTAAGGGAAATGGCTTCATGTTTCCTACTGCGCATGCGTGAGTCGGCGCGCGGCCTACTGCGCATGCACGAGTCGGCGTGCGGCCTACTGCGCATGCGCGAGTCTTATTTGTGAATGGGGAACGCGGTGTGTTGTGGGACACAGTTCCCACAACACACCGCGCCCCATTCACTAGAAGACAGAAGGAGAGAAGATCACTGCGGCGCTGGAGGAGGCAGATTAGGACGATCTGCCTAGCAACAGCCATTTCTGGTAAATAAAAAAAAACTATTTTTTTTTTTTCATTTTAAATTGTTACTAACATTTTTTCAAGTTTTTGCTTTCAGGGTGTCCCACCACTAGGGGTGTATTCAATGTTTGTGAAAGCATTCCCCTGCTAATAAATGAAGATAATAATCTGGACCCCTTTACATTACACACCCCCCGCACCTCTGGACCCCTTTAGATTACACAGCCCCTTACCTCTGGACCCAGTAACATTACACAGCCCCCTTACCTCTAGACCCCTTTACATTACACAGCCCACCTGCACATCCCACAGCCCCCCATGTCATGCTTTAAAATTGCGCACACTCATGGAATAGCGACAAACGACGGTACTCAAAAATCTCCATAGGTGATGCTTTCAAAATTTCTACAGGTTACCAGTCTAGAGTTACAGAGGAGGTCTTGTGCTAGAATTATTGCTCTTGTGCTAATGATCACGGTGATACCTCACATGTGTTGTTTGAACACTGTTTAAATTTGTGGTCGCGACTTATGTATGCGTTCGGGTGATTTACTTTTTTATTTTTATTTTTGTATTTTTTTTTTTTTTTACACTGTCCCTTTAAAAGAAAAATTCTGATCACTTTTATTGCTCTCAGAAGGAATGTAAATATCCCTTGTGGCAGTAATAGTCAGTGACAGGTACTGGTACTTTTTATGGAGGGATCTGGGGTCTTATCGACCCCCAATCCCTCCTTTGAACTTAAAAGCACTCAAAACGCCAAGTTTAGCTGTTTTGAATACTGACATTTTTTTACATTTGGCACCTTTAGGGGCTCTGTAAACCGGAAGTGATGTCATGACATTGCTTCTGGGTTACTATATCCGAGACCCGATCAAAGTAAATTCCGGCTTCGTTTGGTCGGACGTGCCGACTGGTCGCTCAGGCCTCCTGGTGGGATGGGAGAGCCTGGGCGAGCCACATAAGGCAGCGGGAGGGGTTGGGTCATCCAGTCCCACTACTTGGGATAACAGCCTAGTGGCTTCTTAGCCGCATTGGTTGTTATCCCAAGAAAGCCAACCGCCGGAAGGGGTTAAAATGTCCGCAGGCCAGGCGCACGTGAATTCATCACGTGCACTGACGGGCCAGATATTTAGCGGCAATGTTCTGTAGGTTGCCATCCCCTGCACTACATGGTATAGAGGTTTTGCATCCTTGCCGGATAATTTTCACATTGATACATTTTGTCAAAACATGTGGCATCATCCATGATTTGTTTATGTTTGTGAACAGAAAATATTCAATGAGTGTTCAATGAGCATTGTAAATTCTGTAAGTGGATTTAAACCTTATGCCGTGTACACACGACTGGACTTGGGAACGAATCCGTCGAACAATTCAATCGTGTGTGGGCTCCATCGGACCTTTGCTGTCCAAAAATCTGATGGACTTTAGAAATAGAACATGTTTCAAACTCTTCCGCCGGAACTCAGCCGGACCCAGTTCCTATTGAGAAAACCGTTTGTGTGTATGCTAGTCCGACAGACGAAAAACGACGCTAGGGCAGCTATTGGCTACTGGCTATGAACTTCGTTATTCTAGTTCGGTCGTACGTCATCACATTTAAATCCGTCGGACTTCCACCGAAGTGATTGTGTGTGGCCAAGTCCGTTCATTCAGAAAGTCCGTCGGAATTCCACCAAAAGTCCGTCGGAAAGACCGTCGGACCTAGTCCGTCGAAAAGTCTGGTCGTGTGTACGCGGCATTAGTCCCCTAAGACAATTTAGACCTCTTTCACACTGAGGTGCTTTACAGGCGTTTTTGCGCTAAAAATAGCACCTATAAAACGCCTGTAAAGCGCCTCTCAAGCCACCCCAGTGTGAAAGTCTGAGTGCTTTCACACTGGGGCAGTGCGCTTGCAGGACAGGAAAAAAAGTCCTGCAAGCAGCATCTATGGGGCAGGAGCAGTGAATACACCACTCCTCCACCGCCCCTGCCCATTGGAATGAATGGGCAGGGGCGCCTGCAAAGTGTTTTGGCAGCGGTGCTTTTTGGGCGCTTTTAACCCTTTATTCGGCCACTAGCGGGCATTAAAAGCACGCCGCTACTGGCCGAAAAGCACCGATATAACAGTGGTAAAGCGCTTTACTGCTACCGCCCCCACTGCCCCAGTGTGAAAAGGGGTCTTAGTGACATACAATATGCAAATACTCTAGACATTGGGGGGAAGTTCAAAGCCCTATTAACCACTTCAGCCCCGGACCAATTTGCAGCCAAAGGACCATGCCCCTTTTTGAGATTCGGCACTGCGTCGCTTTAACTGACAATTGCGCGGTCGTGCGACGTGGCTCCCAAACAAAATTGGCGTCCTTTTTTTCCCACAAATAGAGCTTTCTTTTGGTGGTATTTGATCGCCCCTGCGGTTTTTATTTTTTGCGCTATAAGCAAAAATAGAGCGACAATTTTGAAAAAAATGCAATATTTTTTACTTTTTGCTATAATAAATATCCCCAAAAAATATATAAAAAAACATTTTTTTTCCTCAGTTTCGGCCGATACGTATTCTTCTAGTAAAAAAAATCGCAATTAGCGATTATTGATTGGTTTGCGCAAAAGTTATAGCGTTTACAAAATAGGGGATAGTTTTATAGCATTTTTATTAATATTTTTTTTTTTTTACTAGTAATGGCGGCGATCAGCGATTTTTATTGTGACTGCGACATTATGGCGGACACATCGGACATTTTTGACACATTTTTGGGACATTTGTCATTTATACAGAAATCAATGCTATTTAAATAGCACTGATTCCTATGTAAATGACAGTTGTAGTGAAGGGGTTAACCACTAGGGGGCGGGGAGGAGTCAGTGTGACGTGTGTGTTTTTTTTTACAGTAGGGGGGCGTGGCTGTACGTCTGACGTCGTTGATCGGCGTTCCCGATGACAGGGAACCGCCGATCACTGACAGTCAGTGTAGGAAGCGCGGGGAGAGGTTTGTTTACACAAACCTCTCCCCGTTCTTCAGCTCCGTAACCCGATCGCGGGACACCAGCGGCGATCGGGTCCGCTGGTCCCGCGGCCGGGGTCACGGAGCTCCCGACCGGGTCGCGAGCGCGCCGCTGGCGGCGCGCGCGCGACCCACAGGCAGGCACATGCACGATCACGTACAGATACGTGATTCTGCCTGCCCGTGCCATTCTGCCGCAGTATATCTGCGTTAGGCGGTCGGGAAGCGGTTAAAGGTCCATGGTCAGATTCATAAATCCCTCATGGCAGTTTTAGTAGCTTTACCAAAATGTGTGGCAGTTTCAGGCAATTCTTATTAAGCAGAACTCTACTTATAACAACTTGATAAAAAATTAAAGTTCTTTAGCAGGGAACATACATTCCACATTAATAATTAAGCTACCAAAATTAGCATTTGCTATAAATTGCCTCCAGCATTGTTTCTGTTTCTTCTGGCTGGAGGCTGCCATTTGTCTGAAGCCCAGAGCCCCTGAACAGCAGTAAATCATAAAGTGGAACTAAACCCATCAATTTCTAGGTTTCAAAATGCTTGGATTGCCAACTGTCACATTTGCTTGTGTCCTTAACCAAACTGTTAATCTATCAAATGGCTGGAGTAATAACTGATCACATGTGCAGCACCATGGCCATTGCAGATCTAACAGAAGCAGTTTTCTTGGCTGTAAAGAATAGGAGGGTTTAATTCCACTACAAGGTTGTCAGCAGATCAGCCTCTACAAACTCAGCAGTGCGTAAAAATGGCTAACAATATAGAGCAACTGAGCATGTGCATAGCAGGGTGAAACAGTGTTTTCAGGGCCGTTTTTTAAATATTTATTTATATTAACTGGACCCTGGGCAAAGGTTTTCTTGGGCTCCCCTCCATGCAATTTCGCTCTGAGCCCCAACATCCCAAAAAACAAACCCCTTTGCCCTGCGTTAAAGATGACCCTGGTGCTCTGAGACATACAATAAATAGCAGCTAGACTTAAAATCAGCTTACTTCAGCAAATCAGACAGTGACTGCAATTGGTTGCCAAAGATTACAGCATATCCTTACCGCTCACTGACTGGTTGCTAGAGGTTACAGCATATCATTACCGCTCACTGACTGGTTGCTAGAAGTTACAGCACACAATACTGATTCGTTGCATAAGGGCTGGGAGAAAGGTAGTGACATGACGGGATAGGAAGCGCTTACAGCCTGACTCCCGAGCAACCGTTCTTAGCTAGAGAGAATCTGCCTTAGAACTTGCTAGAGTTCGGAATGAGTGTTAAAAATACCACTCCCCCGGGTTTATTGTAGGGAAATATGGCACAGGCTGCTTCTGATAATGGATACAAAGTGTCAGGGCTCCTACTTCCTCTGGGGGCCCAATGGCAGGCAGCTACTTTGGCCCCCAGTAATGACAGGGCCCGGGGCAGCTGCCCTGTTTGCCCCATGTTAAAGACAGTCCTGAGTGTATTACTGGATTTTAAACGGTGCAGGCACTTCTTTTTAATGTTTTACATAGCTATACCTGCAAAAAGAGCCATGCCTGAAGTGATCTGGCAGGACTTCATTTTCTGACTAAAGTTCCACTTTAATGCCACTTTTACAATGTGGTACTATGGCAGCACTACATTAAACATTAAAATATATTTACCTCAAGTTCCTAGATGAAATTGGAGGTAATTTAAGTGGACCTTCAGTAATTTTGTCATCTTTCCATCTATTAAATCTTCTGCTCTTGTTGTTTTAACTTTGGATAGTAAAACATTTTTTTCTGCCAGTAAATACCTTATACAGCCCATTTACTGTTTCTTGTCTGCTAAAAAGCCTAGGATTATGACATCATGCACAGCTCTCTCTCTCACTCTGGTGAGAGTTTGCCAGGAAGGGAGGGGGGGTGAGTCATAAGAGGACCAATGGGAGCTGCAGAGCTGGAGGTGTGCCTCTGTGTAAATCCAGAAAGTGAAGAGGCAGAAGCTACAGCTGCCCACAGTTAAAATGGATGCAGCCAGACTCAGTGGAGGGGGATTTATGCTGCATATTTGGCAAGTACAGCCTCGCAGTATATATAAAATAATATGCAAAGTGGTTGGAGGGAAACTTCAGAATGGCAAAGATGTTTTAATTACAAATTATGTGAGCAGACTGTAGTTCCTCTTTAAGAACCAAATTTGAGTTGGCACACAGAGACAGGCAAAGTGCCTGTCTCTGTACACTATATAGCAGGGAGGGCATGTCACTGATTGTCCCCACCTGTCACTGGTTGTGAAGGACAATTTTGGCTTGACAGCCAACAGGCTGCTAGAAAACAGCTGACTGTGGGTAAACCTGATGGAGAAATTGAGGGACTAGTTCCCCATCAGGTCTGCTCTCTCCTTGTGACTGACAGGAGGCATTGGATGGGTTCCATAGCCAATAGCAGGTTGTCTATTGGCTATGGATGTGCCCACTGCCCGCTGTCAATCACAAGGGTAGTAAACCTGATGGGGATTTAGTGTCCCTCAATCTTTATCAGGCTGTGTCCACCCAGTTACAGCCCTTCTTGGACACTGTGTCCAAGGCAGTTCTGAATCTGATTGGTTGCTGTGAGAAATGCCTTACCCCTGACATTTTTTATGTAGTGCTTACCCCCACAGGAGCCGCGGAATATGATGAGTTCTCTGTACTGCCACAACTCTTTAAGCTGCTTATTCCCCACTAACTCACTATTCTATAATTATGCATAGCAAATTGGCCACAGGCAACAGGGTGGTAGATTGAATGGATGTAAACAGTGCAGTTAAAGAGGAAGTAAACCCTGATGGGTTTTACTTCCTCTTCTTCTCCCTGTATAGCCTGCAAATGAAAAGCATAATGGGCTAGTATGCATTGCATACTAGCCCATTATGTACCACTTACCTGCAAAATAATTCAGCGGCGTCCCCTGTGTGGGCAGTGTCCATCTTCTTGCCCTCTTTCTTCGGGGCCGCGGACTCCGGCTCTGTGATTTGCCAGAGCCGCGTGACGTCACTCCCACGCATGCGCACGGGAGCCGCGACCTACGGCATATGCTAGGGAAGAAATGGCCTTTAGGTTCGTTTCTTCCCTGCGGCGGACTACAAGTGAAATATCTCCTAAACGGTGCATGTTTAGGAGATATTTCCACTACCTATAGGTAAGCCTTATTCTAGGCTTACCTATAGGTAAAAGTCCTAAAAGTGGGTTTACAACCACTTTAAACAATGCATGAATCAGCAAACATGCAAATGAACACGTTCAAAGGTGTGGTACTAGATAAAGTGAACACTGACCCATAAAATGACAATTAACTGAACTGTAGTAATGCTAAACCAAAAAAATGTTTAACTGATGTAAACAGGGTTAAGAGTATAGATATTAACTAACCTCCCAAATGAAGGTCCTCATGTGCACACTACGCATGCAGACCCAATAGCGGATGTGTGTATGTGTTCCTGAAAAAGGGGTACCCCCGGAGGTGGCTATAAAGTACCTAGTGCAAAATTGTGAGTATTACATGGCTATCGCTGGGGCCCTTCTGTATGGTGCTGCACGTGAAGCTGCCCCTTTAAGATTGTGCAATGGATGGCTGAGGGGCTGCTAAGTAAGGAACAAACTCTATTGCATTAGCTGTGTCAGTGTTGAGATAAGCACAGATGATTCAGCTGACCTCTCCTGGTACACAGAAATCTGATCCAGATCACGTGGTGGTCTGCTGTCCTCAGATACCATGGACCTGTTGGCTCAGTCCTGTCAGAAGTACAGTTAAATCACACTTGTTTAATAATAAAAGTAAATAGAACAAACATAGTCAAAACATAGCCAGAGTTCAGGAACCGGAACGGATAGTCAGACAAGCCAAACGTCAGGGAGCCAGAGATAAGCGTAGTAAAACAGCAAGCAGGATCTGGAGCCAGAAGGGATGTCAGCCAAGCAAGTCTTTTATAACAGGAATGCAGGAGTGCATCTCTGTGATGTTGACTAAGGCAAAGGCAGAGATCCACTCGGCTGAACAGCTTAAGTAGGCAGGAGTGACAAGCAGGATATCATCAACAACTGAGTAACTGTGAAGAGATAGGAGCTGGCAATTAGCCGACAGCTGAGCGGCCAGCTCAGAGAAGGAAGGGCTAAGCCCAGCCCTGACAAGTCCTCACAAAAAGGTCCTCACAAGGCTCAGTCTCTCAGCTCTGGTCCTTGCTGTTTCTCCCTTGCTGTAGACACTCACAGCAATGGGTCCTTACAGCCCTATTCACAGCTCAGCAAACGATCTCTAAGTGTAAGAAACTGGTTCAGTCTCACTGCTGCTATGCTCAGACACCAGCAACAGGTCTGTATCCTTTCTATTGTATACACACACACCCCATCCCTTTGGTTTGACTGCAGTCCCTCTCTCTCCTAGGTTTGTCGACAAGGATCACTAGAAACTGAGTTCCAGAGCCCAACAGCTTCCATTCACTTGTATTATGCAGTCGCTATATAGCAAGTTCTCTTCCACTTCGATTGTCTCAGAGCCGCTGAGGGGGGAGGGGGAGCAGGAGCAAGTGGAGGATAAAGTGGGCAGACACACTCAGCCCGCAGCTGTGCCTCCCCAATGCTGGAAGTAAGGGATGAGAAGAACACAGCCATCTCCTCCATTCACTCTGTACCTGCTTAGAGTGGCAGCTGGGGGGTAGGTGGGGAAGAGTCCATCGTTGGAGACTGGGGGAGGGGGAGGTGAAGGAGAGCGGCACACAGCCGTTGGCAGCACCCAGCTACATTTATATCAGACTTTCTGTTTGTGAGAGACAATAGGGAGCCTGTAGCAGGTGTGTTTGTGAATAGTTAGTCTACATCACAAGCAGGGGTTCTCAGATCACCAAATTACTGACCAAAGGGACATGGGTGGACTTGTGCAAAGCAATACCTTGACAAAAAACTGAAGTGTTAAACAGGTAGGCTGTGCTTGCTACTGTATATGCATGCCAATATTTGATTTTCATAATTGACTGGGGAATAAAAAGAGTCACCTTAAATTTTAATCCAAACCCATTTTCTTAATTTTTCTAGATTTTCATGTAAATCAATAGAGTGTACATGTATCTTAAAGAGGAATTCATATTCTTTAAATCTATAAATGCATCATATGCTGTAATTCGCTGACATATGCTGTGATTTTTTTTTCTCACAGACCTGAAAGGAAGTCCAATCAACCAATCTGTGAAGAGCATGAAGATGAAAAAATTAACATATACTGTCTGAACTGTGAAGTGCCCACATGCTCCATGTGCAAAGTATTTGGAGCTCATAAAAACTGCGAGGTTGCTCCACTTGCTCAGGTGTTTCAGGGCCAAAAGGTAAGTTTTCTATTTTTCTAATTTCTATCAAAAGTGGTTTAACTGTATTATTTCCTGATTGTATGCAATATCACACTAAATAAGCTAAAAGTGGGCCTAGTATGTAATGGAAAGGAGACCACTTTTATGTATTATATCTGCAGTATGATGTTTAATTCTTGTTAGGTGATAAAATATTGCAGCACTGGAAACCACCGTTGTTCCCACTAGCAATAAAAAAACTTCAGACACAACACTCCTTCTGGAACATGCTAGAATTACTAAATCAATTCAAGCACTGGGCAAAATAAAATATGATCTGCAATACATGTACATTTTCCTGTGTTTTGGTTCTTTAAAAATGCTGCAAAATTAACTGTTGTTTTTGCCAGAAATTCAGTACATTCGTAACTCTCTGTAGTGAACGGACAAATCTGCCTCTGCCGTACATTTCAAGCAGTTCTATCACTCTCCTCTACTGGACTACAGCACACCTACACCCTATTTTAAGAAGATGAAACGAGTAGGGATGAATGAATGATTTGTATAGCGCTGCAAATGCGAACTGAATCGCCTCAAGGCGCTTGGTCTGTCCTGTGTTGTCCTGCTTGTTAGAAGAGGTGGGTCTTGAGTTTTTTTCTGAAGACCCAATGGTTTTCTTCCATGCGGATGTTGGTGGGTAGAGCGTTCCATAGCCGAGGTCCTTGGACTGCGAATCTTCATTCTCCCTTAGATTTGTAGCGGGCTTTAGGGATGAGAAGGCGGGATGTGTTCTGCAGACCAGTAGTAGAGAACTGTTCAGTGCTGACAACATCGTTTGGGTGTTTTCATCACAGCATTGTCAGCTCACTACAGGAAGTTAGGAGCTCACTGGGTTTCTGTCAGGATCAACAGGTATTTTTCTGTACTTTCAAACAAAAAAACAATGAGGAAATGTGCCTGTATTGCAAAGATACTATTTTCTTGCTCAGTGATACACTATTAACAGTAGCAGAGAAGCCACTACTGATGAGGCAGAGGTAGCTGGGAAAGTGATCTCCAACCAGGTGTGAGGACCTGCACTGTCAAAGCCAGGCTTTAACCTAAGAGTACCCAGCTCCTCAAGAATACAGAGCCACTGTGTGGAGCCCCTCTTTGATTGCTCCCAAAATTCGACAGTTCCAGTTGAGTAGCCCTTTGTCCTTGGGCCTTGGATCCTCCAGCCATTTGCATGTGCTACCAGAGCTACTCTGGACTTTATTGCAAGGGATGCTGTTTATAAGGATAATCACAAGTAGCTGTGCTTTGTACTAAAGTAGTGATCCTCAGCTTGATTTTTTTGTTGTTATAGAATAAGGATGAGCTCAGGCGTGTTCGCAACTCCATGTGCCTGCGCCAGCCAGGAAGCTGACACTTCACAGCGCTAATCCCAGGCAGTGAGACATCCGCGGCTGCACAGATCAGGAAATGTCTCACTACCTGGGATTAGCACTGCGGAGTGTCAGCTTCCTGGCGGGCATGGGCACGCGGAGTTGCGAACACGCCTGAGCTCATCCTTATTATAGAATCTCATAGAAACTATGCTACACAGCCTTATGATGGCCTGACTGAGTCACAGAGACATTGCTGTGAAGAGTTCATGTTTGTGAAGCTTTCATAATCTGCTTTTTATTATTCTGCATTGTATGCATATGTCTTGCCTTCCTAAACGGGTTTTGCATTATTGCTTCTAACTTTGAACCTGTTTAGTAAACTGAAATTTACAGTTACTCCCTGTTTTATTATTCAGCTGATTGCCTAGTCTGTCAAATCGCAATTCTAAAAAACATATTGAAACAGGCATGAAAATCTTAGATGTGATGCAGCTGTCTTTGGTTCCTGGTAACAGACAAGGACATTTATTTAGCAAATTTGTCTAAATTGCATGCTTTCAACAGTCTTTAAAAATATGTGTCAATATACAGTATACTTGAAATACTAATTAATAATTCTATTTTTTACTTTTGAAACCTGTGAAATATTCTACGCAAAGCACAAGTGGTACAGTTATTTTATGACTTTATGTTTGTAAAATTACATGATAAATCATTAACTGAGTTAAGAAAAATGCATTTTTTTTTTCAAATACATTTTGGCCATAGACTGTCTTTTAGGATGTTACTTATTTTGGCAAAATGCAGAGGAAACCACATACAATTCTAAATACATTTGTGGTCATTTCCCAAAGTATCAGAAACCTGTAAAGTGTGTACCTAGTTGCATCTTCTGTACAGACATATACTTTAAAATGCTTTCCTGTAGTCCTGAAATGTGTTTTGTAGTAAAAATATTAACTTCAGTTCGTCAAGTTAAGTACAGCCCTCTCTTCTTCTACCATCTGTCCCTCCCTATTAGTTGATGGGCAATCGACAGTGACATGTGAGATGGGGGGTGTAAGGAATAATGTCACAGTACCTGCAAGCACATCTAGATAATTATTTTTTTCCAATATTGTGACTAGTTGTTTTAAAAGCAAAAAAAAGTGGAACTTTCGCTCATTTGTCCCCCCCCCCCCTCTGGTGCCACAATTGCCACCTTTGGGGGGGGGGGGACAGGATACCTTTCTTTGACAGGTATCCTGTTCCCACTTCTGGTAATCCGCACAGCGGCCCATGACGTCACCGTGGGGCTCCCACTTCCTCCCTCCCCCTGTCGCCGGGCCAGTAGGAGAGAGGAGCGCGGCCTCACATATGCACAGTAGGGTTCCCGGCGTGAAGCCGTGAAGGCTACACTGCCAGGTTCCCTTACTCACAATGGAGGTGGCAACACCCGATAGCTGATGGAAACATTAGCTGCGGGGCCAACATCGCTGGACTCCAGGACAGGTAAATGTCCTATTATTAAAAGCCAGCAGCTACAGTATGTGTAGCTGCTGGCTTTTAATTTTAATTTTTTTGGGCCTCTGCTTGAGGGGTCACTTTGCTGTCTGAGATATATGTCACGTACCTGGTGGTGTTGAGCCCAGATTGCAGAGGAGGGCCTCCCTTGCAGCTCCCACTCCCGGCTCCCTGGTAAGGTGACAGGAGATCCAGGAGTAAGGAGGAGCACGGGTGCCTGGCAGGATTGACAGACCGGTAGAGAGATCCCAGGATCAGCTCAGCGTACAAGGTAGGTATAGCAGACTGGATCAGCACAGCAAACTGGATCAGCAAAGCAGACTGGATAGCACAGCAGACTGGATCAGCAAAGCTGACTGGATCAGCACAGCCGACTGGATCAGCAAAGCAGACTGGGTTGCACAGCAGACTGGATCAGCAAAGCAGACTGGATAGCGCAGCAGACTGGATCAGCAAAGCAGACTGGATCAGCAAAGCAGACTGGATAGCACAGCAGACTGGATTAGCAAGCAGACTGGATAGCACAGCAGACTGGATAGCACAGCAGACTGGATCAGCAAAGCAGAATGGATGAGCACAGCAGACTGGATCAGCAAAGCAGACTGGATAGCACAGCAGACTGGATCAGCAAAGCAGACTGGATAGCACAACAGACTGGATCAGCAAAGCAGACTGGATAGCACAGCAGACTGGATAGCACAGCAGACTGGATCAGCAAAGCAGACTGGATCACTGGTGGTCAGGCTGGGTAGTCAAACAGGCCGGGTCAGGTATCAGGCTGGCAACATGGTACAGGTGGAGCAGGCAGAAGGATGAACACAGGTAAGCCGAGGTCGGGTACAGGCGGATAGCAGTATGGTCACAGGTAAGCCGGGTCAGTTACAGGTAAGTAGTACAGATCAGGTATTTGGCACCGAATGCTATAGAGCAGACAGCGGGGACCGTCTGTGACAGGCGGATTTAAATAGCCTATCTGGCGCCATCAGGAGTGCGCGCTCGTCTTCCTGCGCGCACTCCCATGCGCGGACGCACACGTGCATGCGCTCGCGCGCACGCGCAATGGCGCCCGCAGACGTGCGCCAAGGAGCCCAGGGTTCCGATTACTGGCAGGATCTTCATGACAATATAACTTTAACTAGGACAGAACATATGCAGTGTTATTAAAACTTTATCACCAAATCACAATCATACTGTAAGACTTTTTCCCCTAAAAAAAAATATTTTTAAAGATATTTAAAGTTAGGTTTATTTGCTAGGATTAATTCTGGGACCTCTGTGAATTTCTAATTGCTCTCTGTGTCCCCAGTCCCTGTTAGCCTGGAAGACTGCTCTCCCAAGGACAGAAAGTAAATGGATATCTAAAATGTTAAGCTGGCCATAGACAGTTTGAAGTTCAGCTTGTTCAGCAGGAACAGGCTGAATTTTGATCTGTGTTTGGCCATTCTGTTTGACAGAGGTCAATCTTTAGATCGATATGTTAAAAAAAAAAATGACCCATGTACGGCCAGCTTTATTTAGAGTTGCCACTGTTACAGTAAAAGTGTGAAAATCTCTTTATGGAGAGATTCATTCTAGTGACAACTACTCAAGGTAGGATTTCACCTCACTTTGAGCAGATTTCCTAATTTCCTATTGCAATGAAAGGAAGTGAGGAGATATACACTATCTCCAATGCAGACAAAGATAGCTATAAAATCCTGACCGAGGTTCTAATTTCTCCCTACTCTATCCAAAACATAATGAAAAAAATAAAAAATAAAGATGCATTTGCCTTCTTTAATTTGACTGGTATTCTAGATTCTAAATGTCCTTATAGAAACTTAAACGTTTTAGTAAAGGCTTTTCAATAAAATAAACATTGCAGTCAAGGGTCCCTAGTAGCTTAAAAAACACTGTCCATAATTTCATAGTTTCAAGTAGGTAAGGTTGCATAAGGACAATAGTCCATCCAGTTCACCCTGTGTCGATAATCATTTCCCATATCCCTGTATGTTGTGTTTACTAAGATGCACATCCAAGAATCTTTTAAAAATATCAATACTCCCCGCTGACACCACCAATTGTGGAAGAGAGTTCCATCATTATCACCCTAACAGTGAAAAAACCCCAATGCAGCTTAAGGTTAAACCGCTTCCCATTCAATCTCATTGTGTGGCCCCATGTCCTCTTATACTCCCTGAGACTGAAATGTTTTTTTCCTATGCTGTGATCACCATTGAGGTATTTGAATACCACTATCATATCTCCTCTCAAGCGTCTCTTCTCCAGGGAGAATACATTTTGTACTTTTAGTCGTTCCTCGTAATTGAAGTCCTCCAGTCCCCTTATTAATTTTGTTGCCCTTCTCTGGACTCTCTCCGGCTACAGCACATCCCTTCTGAGGACTGGGGACCAGAACTGGACAGAGTACTCGCTAGTTGTAGCTGAACCAGAGTTTTTTTTTATAAAGTGGCAGGATTAGCGATATATCACTGGAGTAAATTCCCTTTTTTGTGCAAGCTAATAGTCTGCTGGCTTTGCTTGCTGCAGCTTGACATTTCATGCTATTGCTCAGTCTGTCTTCTACCAGGACCCCCAGATCTTTCTCCATGCATGATTCCCCCAGAGGTTCTCCCCCTAGTGAGTAGTGTGCGTTTATATTTTTATTCCCCAAGTGCATCACTTTACATTTCTCAACATTAAACCTCATTTGGCATGTAGTTGCCCACTACATTATTTTTTCAGGTCTTCCTGTAAAATTTCTATATCCTGATGTGAAGTTATTGCCCAACTTATTTTAGTGTCATCCACACAAACTGAGATTGAGCTATTTCAGAAAAATATTATTTAATGTAATTGCCATACCTCTAGCCATTTGTGGCATGCCCAAAGACTGTCCAAAAAGTTCTCGTAATGTTCACATTCCTCTTTCTATTTAGGTGCTAGAACGTGGGAGACATTGAGTAAATGCCCGCAAGTTGAGTGCTCTCCCTACTGTTGAAAGCCCAAAACTAGCACCCTTCAACGCCCGCATATGTTACTTTGGTCTCAGTCCAAGTGCTGGCTTTGGGGAGTTCCTCTCCACTCAACTGACTTCAGTAGGTTAGGACTAAGCTCATTTCGAGTGAAGTGCATCAGTGGTAGCACTCTCCCTAGTTTAAAACCTGTGCATACACAGTGCACTCTCTTTTCCCTGTAATAGCAGAGGCTGAGCTCAGTGTCACTAGGGGGAAAGAGATTGCACTGCGCATTTTGAACTGAGTGCTCGCTCCTTTGATGATGGCCAGGTCCTAGCAACTATCTAGCTTTGGGAATGCAAACAATATTGAAGTTTTTCTGCCAGGCTTTGGGGTCCTGCAAATGGCCTGGAGATATGGCAGTTAAATTAATCACTTCAGCCCCGGAAGATTTGGCTGCAGAATGACCGGGCCATTTTTTGCGATTCGGCACTGCGTCGCTTTAACTGGCAATTGTGCGGTCATGCGACATTGCACCCAAACAAAATTGACATCCTTTTTTTCCCACAAATAGAGCTTTCTTTTGGTGGTATTTTATCGCCTCTGCGCTATAAACAAAAAAAGAGTGACAATTTAGAATAAAAAAACAATAAAAAGCTTATTTTTTCTCAGTTTAGGCTGATATGTATTCTTCTACATATTTTTGGTATAAAAAAATTGCAATAAGCATATATTGATTGGTTTACGCAAAAGTTATAGCGTCTACAAAATAGGGGATAGATTTATAGCATTTTTATTATTATTTTCTTTTTTACTAGTAATGGCGGCGATCTGCGATTTGTAGCGTGACTGCGACATTATGGCAGACACATCGGACAATTTTGACACATTTTTGGGACCATTGGCATTTATACAGTGATCAGTGCTATAAAAATGCATTGATTACTGTAAAAATGTCACTAGCAGTGAAGGGGTTAACACTAGGGGCCATCAAGGGGTTAACTGTGTTCCCTGGGAGGTGATTCTAAATGAAGGGGGAGTGGACTGACTAGAGGAAGTGAAAGATCATGGTTCCTAGCTAATAGGATCACTCGATCTGTCATTCCTCTCAGAACAAAACACGGATTTGTGTGTTTACACACACACTTCCGTGTTCTGTCCCTTGTGCTCGCGATCGCTCGTGGCCGGCAGTCATCGCGACTGTCGGCCATAAGCATCGACACCCCCACTGTGCAGAGGGCGCGTGCTATCCCGATCCCGCAAGCCACGCTGGTTTGCGGGATCGTGCCGACCTGCCGCAGTATAATGACGGCGGCTGGTCGGCAATCGGTTAAGCAATATTTTTCTAAACCTCACAGTGTATTTTAACCTACTGAGGCTCCTTGACTGCTTAGTTCACTTTATTGAAAATAGGAAATGTTAATTCCTTTTCTGTTTATCAGGACTTGGACCATATTAGAACCCATTTACTGCATAATACTTAATGTTTCAGTTTGTATTTGCCATAAATGTACATGCGTGTATTATGCCTCAGATGGCCTCTTTCAATGATAACACATTCATTTCAATTAATATGTTATTGCAGAGATGTTACCATATATATATAATGACATAATTATATTTAATTGGTACATTTAGCAATGATTCTTTGGTAATTTCATTTAGACTATAAGGATGACTAGGAACACAATACAGCACCGTCTGAAGAGATGATTATCCATTTTTGCTGTGCGATACCTTCATTCCTTTTATGTTAATCTTTGGTGGATTCAACTCTTTCCCTCAGAAGAGATGAAAGCCAAAGGCTTTAGTAATTACTTTTTGTATCAGTGTATATATAAATACCTAACTATAACTACAGAGCTATTCAAGAATGAACTTGTAAAGTTGTTTCAGAATTAAATGTCCTGTCACTATTTATCTAGGACACTGAGACAGACAGCTCAAGGAACACTCCCTCCATTATCTATAAAATAAAATAATAATTTGTTGGCTATAAAACAGCAATAATGTGATACAATGTAGACATCTATATAGATAGCTGTAATAGCGAAACATTTACTAAATGTGCAAAACATAAATATATATTTAAAGGTGATCCATGATCACAGCATACACTTTGGTTTTATATCAGCTTTGTGATAATAATACAAACAATACTTATTTTTGATCATCTAAGATAGGCTTATTTAACCGGTTCCAAACTGGCTCACGAACATTTACTGCAGCACAATGGCACTGCTGCGCGAAATCCCGTACATATTCAGGGTTCCCTTTAAGAGCCGCGCGGTGGGGGACCCCAATGCGCGTGGCTGGTGGTCGCGATTGCCACCGGCCACGCGCGATTGTGTGCATGAGAGCCAGGCACGGGGATTTGTGTGTGTAAACAGGGGAGAAGAGACATTTAGTTTGTTCCTAGTAAGTAGGAACAACGATATGTCTCCTGCCCTAGTCAGTCCTATCCCCATACTGTTAGAACACACTGAGGCCCCTTTCACACTTATGTCACGTACACACGATCGGACTTTTCCGCCGGACAATCCGCCGGACTTCCAAACGGAGGTCCGCCGGACAATCCGACGGACTTTCCAGCGAAGGTCCGCCAGACAATCCGCCGGACTTTCCAGCGGGGGTCCGCCGGACTTTCCAAACGTGCGAACTTGCACACACACGCACGGACTTTTCCAGCAGACAATCCGCCGGAGTTTTGGCGGAAGTCCACGGGACTTTTGAAATAAACGGACTTGCCCCACACATGGAGTAAAGTCCGTTCATTTAGAACGTGACTCCAGGTAGACGGGACTAGCGAAGGAAGTCAATGCCGCCGCCTCGATCGACGACATTGACACCTCGCTAGCCCCGTCACCTGGTATGGATTTAAAGGGGAATCCCTACGCCGAAAAAACGGCAAGGGCAATGACAAGGGCCCCTTTTCCGACAACCCTGGCCGTTGGTTGTCGGGGTCTGTGGGCGGGGGGCTTATCGGAATCCGGGAGCCCCCTTTAATAAGGGGGCCCCAGATACCGGCCCCCCACCCTATGTGAATGAGTATGGGGTACGATGCATATATGATACGATGAACGATGTTCATTGCAAGCGGAGACAGCGACGTGTCAACATCGGATGAAGAAAGAAGAAGAAGAAGAAGAAGAAGAAGAGGAAGAAGCAGAAGCAGAAGGCGGCGACAGCAACGGCGACAGAAGCCCGGGCCACCGCTAGTAAAAGAGCTGGAAGAAGAAAGAGGAGGCCCGGCAAGAAGAACAGAAGAGTGAGACAAGACCCCCAAAGTCGGAAGAAGACCCCCGGATGGCGACGAAGGAGAAAGCCGGGCTCCTCCGCTAGTAAAAGAGCTAGCAGAAGATAGCGGAGGAGTCCGGCGAGAAGACCCCCCAAGACAGAAGAAGACCCCCGGAGCTGTGGAATAAAGTATTTAAAAAAATTGTGTTGTTTTTTTATTTACACTTTTTTCCCTTAGGTGAATGGGTAGCGGTACATCGTACCCCATACTCATTCACATAGGGTGGGGGCCGGTATCTAGGGGCCCCCTTATTAAAGGGGGCTCCCAGATTCCGATAAGCCCCCCGCCCGCAGACCCCGACAACCAATGGCCAGGGTTGTCGGGAAGAGGCCCTTGTCCTCATCAACATGGGGACAACGTGCTTTGGGGTGGGGGGGCTGCAGGGCCCCCCTTTCCCCAGGGCACCCCCCATGTTGAGGGCACGTGGCCTGGTACGGCTCAGGAGGGGGGGTGCTCGCTCGTCCCCACCCCTTTCCTGACCGGACGGGCTGCGTGCTCGGATAAGGGTCTAATATGGATTCGGGGGGACCCCCACGCCGTTTTTACCAGGTGACGGGGCTAGCGAGGTGTCAATGTCGCCGATCGAGGTGGCGGCATTGACTTCCTTCGCTAGTCCCATCTACCTGGAGTCACGTTCAAAATTATTGGACTTTACAACGTGTGTACGACTCTAGTCCAGTGGACAATCCCGCCAGAAAGTCCGATCTGATCGTGTGTATGCGGCATTATACAACTTGTCCCATGATTTGGGACTGCAAAGTAGTATGACAAGTCGTTCCCCATGATTTCCAATGACAGCCATTCATATTAGTACGACTTCAAGTCGTTCCGACTTCAAAGTAGTCCCTGCCGATTTTGATGCCACTTACACAGGCATTTCTTGAAATTGTAGCGAAATTGCGGCAAAATCGCGGTAAAATCGCGCGACTTTTAAGTCGCACAAGTGTGAAAAGGGGCTAAAAGGCAACTTGTCCTACGATTTGTTACTGCAAAGTAGCATGACAAGTCGTTCCCCATGATTTCGAATGACGGTAAAATCGCGCGACTTTGCAGTCGCACAAGTGTGAAAGGGGCCTGAGGGAACACACATTTAACCCCTTGATCGCCCCCTAGTGTTAACCCCTTCCCTGCCAGTTAACACCTTCCCTGCCAACATATTTATAGCACTGTCGCTGGATAAATGTCACTGGTCTCTAAAATGTGTCAAAAGTGTCCGATCTGTCCGTCGCAATGTCGCAGTACTGCTAAAAATTGCACACCATCTCTAGTAACAAAAATAATTAAATAATAAAAATGCCATAAATCTTTCCCATAGTTTGTAGATGCTATAACATTTGCGCAAACCAATCAATAGACGCTTATTGCGATTTTTTTTTACCAAAAATATGTAGAAGTATATATATTGGCCTAAACTAATTAAGAAATTTTTTTTTTTTATATTTTTGGAAATATTTACAATAGCAAAAAGTAAAAAATATTGTTTTTTTTTTTTTTTTTCAAAATTGTCGCTCTTTTTTTTGTTTATAGGTAATGAATTTTATTTGGGTACAGCGTCGCGCATCCACGCAATTGTCAGTTAAAATAACGCAGGACCGTATCGCAAAAAATGGCCTGGTCATGAAGGGGGGTAAATTTCCTCTCATTTCCTGTTGTGTTTACAGGACAGAAAGTGAAGAGAAATATCATGTGTTGGAAACACATAGCAAAAAGAGCTGACATTCCCTAATCCATCTAAAATGAAAAAAAAAAAAAAAAACTATAGTAATCTGTGTTAGAAAGTAGAAATGTAACCAGTTTTGAGGTGGATTGTGCAGATTTATGGCTTGCAGATAACCAATGATAAGCACAGATCACTACAACAATTGAAGGTCATATTTTGTATATATCAGTATACATTACTGTAAAAATCACCTGATTTAGTGACCACACTATCCCACTCCATTTTGCTACTTTCTTAGTAACAGTAATGGCTATCTATGCTCTGATTACATAAAGGCCTTGGCATAAGGTAAGCATACCATACATACAAAACGAAATATCTCTTTAATATCTGTGATCACTCAGCCTATTACTGTAATACCTTAATGAAGAAGGCAGAAGGCTTTCTGTATTGTCTTTTGCATCCGGGTATGGATACTAGTTTTTAGAGGTAACTGATGGGAGAACAATCCATGTGACAGTAGAAAGAAAAACATAATATATTTCTTCCAAGTTTAAGTATTTGGGTGTGGGACTTCAAATAGAGTAGAACTGGCACATACAGTAACTGCACCACTCTATAAACGGTGACACAAACATCTAATAAACTGTATAATAAAGGAAAATAATACATTACAAAATATTACACCTTCTCT
Source organism: Lithobates sylvaticus (assembly GCA_028564925.1). Classification (NCBI taxonomy): domain Eukaryota; kingdom Metazoa; phylum Chordata; class Amphibia; order Anura; family Ranidae; genus Lithobates; species Lithobates sylvaticus. Next base: position 115,467,553 of record CM053030.1, on the reverse strand, counting down.
AACCTATAATTAAGCAATGAATAACTTCTATAAAAAAAAAAGTACAGGTCTCAGGAGAAATAAATAGTTCACTGGACTAACTACAATTGGATTGTTTTTTATTTGTTACAGAAAAAAAATGTTTGGTTACCATAACCAAAAATCTTAATTTTTTTAATAATGGGAAAAAAATTGTCCCCCACACCCTTAAACAAAACCTGACACACTATGTACATGTGCTAATATACACACATGAGGGCTGTAAATGAGCTGGTCTCCTGCTACAGTGGTGTCAGTGCATATATATTGCCTCATTATTTGGGCCCCCTCTCAACACAGCTCAGTAATAATTGGCACTAGCAATTTTGATCAACTGGTTCCATGGAGGTCTAACTGGATTCAGTGGGAGTTTATTTCTTCCCCTGCTGAATAAGCTGATCAGAGGGGTAATTATACCACTTTGCCATGCAATTTGTGATTTAAAAAACACAGAAAATTAAAAAAGATTCTATAGAAAATTAGCACAAATCTTTCCTCTCATAAACTACTTAATACAAGGATTACAATCCTATTGAGTTTTTTTACACCTTTTTATCTCCTTATAGTCCAATACCATCACGTTATGGTTTTTGCTTCCTGCAAATACTGCTTCCTGCTCTAATACTCTAGTGTTCTATGCATGTCAGCAGTGCCGGGACAAGGTCATCCAACGCCCAGGGAAAAGATGCCAAACTGCGCCCCCCTTTCCCTTAGGGTTAGGGTCAGGGTGCCCCCCACCCCTGCAATAAACCATTGCGCCAGGGGCAGCCACCCCTCCTGCCCACCCCTTGTCCCGGCCCTGCATGTCAGACTGGACGGGGCACTCAGGTGGAAAGGTAGTGGCTGAAAGAGGCTGGAGGAGATTGGCAACACTGAGATGAAAAAAGGATAAAAAAGTGAAAATATAATTTTGAAAGAAAAGCTTTGATAGTTGTTTATGATAGAATGATGACCATGGAGTTGACTTACTAAAATTGGAAAGTACAAAATCTGGTGCAGCCAACCAATCAGCTTCCAAGTTTTTTTGTCAAAGCTTAATTGAACAAGGTGACATTATGCAGAGCTGCACCAGATTTTGCACTGTCCAGTATTAGTAAATCAACCCCTAAATGTTATCTAGTTAACCTCCCTGACGGTATTCCCGAGTGTGGCTCGGGGTGATATAAGATTGGGAGCCTAATCCCCAACTAGGCTACCAGGAGAAATGGGGGCAGTTTGGACTATTGCGGTACGATAAAAACAGTACTAAGAATAATATAACAAAAATATAAATGTAAACATTGCAGATGATTTTATTGATGCCAAAATACAAATCATCATTTACATATTAAAAACATAGTGGCGGTACATATGTAAATCACCAGTGGGTAGTTGAAACAGAGCAATTGATCACAGATCTCAGATGGTATTTATCTCTGGCTCGGGGTGGATTTTCAGCACCAAAAGCGGTAACCCTGAGCCTCACTCGGGATTGCATCGCGGGATCCAGGTACAGCTTACTTACCTTGTCCCCAGGATCCTGCGATGTCTCCCTGCTCTTTGTGTGAGCCGTCCTTCTCGCAGGGAACGGAGCTCCGCTCCCTGCGAGCGCTGCGACGCACGGGGACGGAGAACGGCGCCAAATTCAAAAAGTAAAAAACACACGATACATACAGTACACTGTAATCTTACAGATTACATTACTGTATCAATTTATTTCACATCCCTTTTGTCCCTAGTGGTTTGTCCAGTGCCCTGCATGCAGTTTTATATTATAAATAATGTTCTTTCTGCCTGGAAACTGGAGATTGTCCATAGCAACCAAAACCGTCCCTTTACATCAAAAGCAGTTTTAGACCAGCTAGAAAACAGTGATAATAAATTAGAATCACTTGCAGAATTGAGCGATAGTGATTTGTGGGGATATTCATCATCAAACACTGAAAGTAATGACAGCGACAATTCTGCAACTGAACAAATTTCAGTGTTTTTGATTTGATTACATTATTGAATAATTTTTATTATTATTATGTTATTATTTGTTATAATTATTTATAGTTATTTATTATATTATAATTTATGAATTTGTGTTTCAAACTTTATCATACCTGGGATGTCTAGACTCTTGTTTGGACAGATTTAAGTGAGTTATTCCTAAGAATTACATGCCTTCAATATAAAACACCAAATTTCCATGCAAAATAATTGTACCGCTTTTAGCATCAAAAATCTGAAATAATCATACCGCCAGGGAGGTTAAGAGTTAGATCTGCTTTAGGAGGAGATCAAAGAAACATAAGACGATTTAAAGATTATTTCAATTTATTAAAGTTTAAGGAAGGGGAGGAACACTTTCTTTTAATTACTAAAGAAAAAAAATTACAAAAGGGTAAAAAGAAAGTAAAATACCCGGTGACAAAATACCACATTGAACCCAGTAAAGCAGATTGGGAGATTTTCTGGTGGAGTACTGCAGGTTGTGTGACTCATTTGTCACCAAATGCTTTCAAAAACTATGCCAGGAGTCCACTCCCTTAATGTTTTCATGACCATATTCTAAATTTGGTTTCACTTTCTTGAATTATACATTCTGATTCTTGGTTATTTTTAGTTACATTTCCTGCATAAAAAAACAAATAAAAACTTTATATATACATTTGCTAATTTGATATCATACATTTACCTTGTTTTGTAACTGACTGTGTTTCTTTGCCTAGTCTGAACTGTCAGAGGGCATTGCGGTCCTGGTTGGATGCAACGACCGGATTCAAGCAGTGATTTCACAACTAGAGGAAACTTGTAGAACTGTGGAGGTAAGAGATGTTGAATGTGAGGTTTAGAACAATTCATTTTTTCATTGCCATTTTATTGTTACTTTATTTCAATCGAATTTCATAATTTCCAACATTAGCCCTATGCTTTCTAAAATTAAGTTTTAGGATTTACATATAGAAGTATTTATATATAGAATGTGTTCTTTTGGGAAGTAAACTTTTGGATAGTAAAATATCTTTTGGATAGTAAAGTGCAAGGGAGTGTAATAACTTGTCTTTACTTTGCTGTAACTTTAAATATAAAATGTTTCGTAAGAGGGTCAAACAAATAGAGAGGTACCAAAATGTTCTTTTTCTTTTATTTATTTTTTTTATTTTTTTTACAGAACTTTTTGTCACTTCTGTCCACTCCTGAAGCACATTTACATATACTTTCTGACTTCCTAAACTGGTGCAGATATACTTTTTTGCAGAATATTTAGTTAATTTTAAATTATGCCTTCCTATCTCTTTGAGACCACAGAGAGGAAATATCTCCATCAGAATTTCTGAAGTCTGAATTATATATTTTAGAGACATACACTACTGCAGTAAATATTTATTAACGTTTTTTTCCTTTATATCCAGTCCGTGCTCCAACCTACTTTTGTCCTTCTAAAGCTGAAATGTATTTTCGGGTGGAATTATCCATTTACTCAAGTAATATGAGCCTAAATGACTGAGATAATTGAGTCTGGAGAATTCCCTGGTGCCTATATTTGGGAACTGACCGGTGTTACATCCATTTTTGGATAGAGAAGGGTTACATCACCTGTCAGGTCTTGATGGTGGTATTTTTCTTCACTTCCTGCACCAAAGACGCCAGAGGAAGTAAAAAGAAACTTTGCAAATTGAGGAATTTTCTCTTTGGGCAATTATCACCAGAAAAAGTTCCTATTGGGAGATTTACCTCACCACCTGTTCTGGTGTTAACTGTAATGGTTTGCTTTCCCATCACTATCTGACCCAGCAATGAAGGTCATTAGGACCAATAATGAGGGTGAATTTTCCCAATGTGGACTCAAGAGCAGTGGACTTCTGTCAAACAGGCTTGTTGGAAAAATGTTCTTGATCAGAGGCTGCAGGCAACAAGCAGAGAGCCCCCACTGTCAGAATACAATGTCACAGTGGGGTTGATTCCTCTATCAACCTTAACTGTATGAATGGAAGAATCCATCTATGGCTAGCCTTAGACAGCAATAAAACTTTGATTGAACTCTAAACCACCCATAAAGCCCGCACACACGATCAGAAAATTGGACAAAAAATACAGATTTCAAAGCGATCGTGCTATAATCTGATCGATAGTACACAGAAGTCCGAAATTATCTGAAGGGACAACCACAAAAAATGTTCTCTTACGATACCAGATCTTATAATTTAAGTTTAATCAGTACAGTTTTTGTCCAAAAATCCAAACCAAATGCAATTCAATGTATTACATCCCTTCCAAATTTAAATTAACTTGAGTAACCTCTTCATTTTTGATAAGTAGACTAGGATGCAAAAAAAAAAAAAAAAGAAAGGATGATCATTCTTCCGATAATCTCAATATCAGGCTTTACTCTATCCAAAGCTAAAATAAAAAAAAAGTGGCTATACATACACTTTAAGGCCCCACCAAACACAGAGTTGAAACATATTCTCAAAGGTAAAAATATATATTGTATCTTACATCTGGAATTTGCATATTGCGGCATGTTACAAGCCTGGCGTGCTCCTTTACTATCCCAACAACCAGAAAACTCTGCTTGTCAAATAATTGGCAGGGTTAATGCATTACATTATGGAAACACTCAGCCTCATAAGAGCTACCGGATTACATGGGAACTGTTGTCTGCATTATTTTGATTTGTGCCTGGCCAAGTACAGACCTTCTGCTATATCCTGTGCCTATAGTTCAGTATTGACAAGGTTTTCTGTGAGCCCATTATGAGACTTTCCCGCACCTCCCATCACTGTCATACTTTTCTTTTTTCTTTTAATCATCCCTGTCCAAACTTAGATAAGAAATGGAGAGGGGGCGCATGTTCTGTTTAAAAAGCTGTATGCCCTATGCAATGACATACCTTTTATACCCAGCCTGTGTAGACCACCATGGCTGCTTACTGATTTGGCAGAGTCTAAAGAAAACTTAAGACACAGAAGTTGATTGACTTCTGTTGAAGAGACATGTTGGCATTTTCTCCTGATAAGTGGCTACGGACAAGCAACTGCAGCCAGTAATTAGTGTATTATGACATACAATTTCTCAGTGGGGAGGATATCTGTTCATCCATCTTGTTTGTGTAGATAGATGAATCTGTTGTTTTTTTTTTGTTTTGTTCATTTGTAGAAAAATGCTGTGTAGCTTGGAGAATTTGGGGGTAGGGGCAGGAAAGAATGTTTGCATGTTAATGCTGCTAAAATACACTATATTAACAAAAGTATTGGGGCACATGAACTTTAATGGCATTCCAATCTTAGTCCATAGGGTTCAATATTGAGTTGGACAGCTATAACAGATTCAACTCTTCTGGGAAGGCTGTCCACAAGGTTTAGGAGTGTGTCTATCCTCCTTAAGCACACTCTCATCAGAATGGCTTAATGTACTACAGCTGCAGGCATATCAGAGACAAACTCTGTTGGAGAACGTGAAGTTGTATGCTTATATCCAATGTGTTCTAAGTTAACTACCATGGCAGTGATTGTGTGTGTAAAATCTGTGACTGTCACTGTAAGGAAGCAGCAAACGTAATCCGTAGAGAACCCTTGCAAAGGATCATTTAGGTAGTGAAGGCTTCTGTGAAGGTGAAAGAAGTTGTGTGAGGGCATCCACATGGCATAGCAATAGGTGGGGCAGCACATAGACACAGTACACTTGTGACTCAAAGGGGAGTAACATAGACTCAGTAGAAAGGGTAAATGCAAAAAGTGATGCAGTGCCTGTTCCTAGAAGTGCCTGTGATACATGAAGTGTTTGTGAACAGAGCTCCAAAGTATTAATCCTGATAAGGAGATTTCCAGAGACACAGTTAAATCCCAGGCACCAAAAGGGCAAAGCCCACGTATCTCACTACAACTGTGGTCAAGAAAATATCGTACTACCACAAACACCATAACCAGTACTGGAGAATGCCAATGTATGACTTAGGAAGAAAAAGCCATTCAGAACACCCCTTCACCCATCTGGTGGGCAGCTACACTATGGAATCTTCATGGACAGAATTACTGTACCTCAGTGGCTATTATCATGGGCCTTGGCCTGTACACTTCTCTGAGGCTAACTAACACAGATGACTAGAAAGTGTTATTAGCCGAACCCAGAGCCCAAAGGTTACATTATAGGCCGAGCCCAATTTACCTTACAATGGGGTCTGTGTATAGACTCCAAGGTAGCACCAAGGGTCATCTGACCTGAAAAAATGTAAAGTGGGTTCTCTTGGATCTGCAACTAATGAAGAATCTGATTTAAAAAAATCCTTGATTAAAAAGACAAAATGGTTGTTGCTTTTCTCTGAGGAGAAAAGACGTCCGTTCGATAGCAAGAAACTGAAGATTGATTGGGAGGAAGAGATTATATTGACTAATGCCGCGTACACACGAGCGGACCTTTCGACGGACTAGGTCTGACAGTCTTCCCGGCGGACTTTCGGCGAAGTTCCGATGGACTTTCCGAATGAACAGAATTGGCCACACACAAGCACACCAAAGTCCGACGGATTTGAACGTGATGGCGTACGACCGGACTAGAATAAGGAAGTTCATAACCAGTAGCTAGTAGCTGCCCTAGCGTCAGTTTTCATCCATCGGACTAGCACACAGACGAACGGATTTTTCGACCGGACTCCAGATCCGTTGGACAGATTTGAAACATGTTTTATTTCTAGGTCAGTCTGACTTTTGGGGAAAAAAAGTCCGCTGGAGCCCACACACGATTGAATTGTCCGACGGATTCTGGTCCGCCTGACCTAGTCTGCCGAAAAGTCTGATCATGCGTACGCGGCATAACAGTTTCTTTTCCTTTTCTTTTTTTCTTTGTTGTACCCTGCTTTTGTACCCTGTAAGAAAATATTTTTTGTTCTTTCCTTTTCAACAACAAAAAAGGTTATTATGCCATATACATTGAATAGGGATGAGCCGAACACCCCCCCGTTCGGCTCGCACCAGAACCCGCGAACGGACCTAAAGTCCGTGCGAGCTTTAGAACCCTATTAGTTATAATGGATGCGAACGTTCGAAATTAAAAGTGCTCATTTTAAAGGCTAATATGCATGTTAATGTCATAAAAAGTGTTTGGGGACCTGGGTCCTGCCCCAGGGGACATGTATCAATGCAAAAATTTTTTTTAAAAACGGCCGTTTTTTCAGGAGCAGTGATTTTAATAATGCTTAAATTGAAACAATAAAAGTGTAATATTCCTTTAAATTTCGTACCTGGGGGGTGTCTATAGTATGCCTGTAAAGGGGCGCATGTTTCCCGTGTTTAGAACTGTCTCTGCGCAAAGTGTCATTTTTGAAAGTAAAAAAGCTATTTAAAATCACTCGCGGCTAATGTTAATTCACGGCTCCCGTAACACAGAGAACAGTGATTCATTGAAACTCATTCATAAAAAAAAGTCATTGATAAAAAAAAAAAAAAATGAAAAAAAAAAAGCGTAGGGGTCCCCCCAAATTCAATAACCAGGCCCTTCAGGTCTGGGATGGATATTAAGGGGGATCCCAGCCAAAAAAAAAAAAAAAAAATGGCGTAGGGTCCCCCTCAAAATCCATACCAGACCCTTGAGGTCTGGTATGGATTTTAAGGGGAACCCTAGCCAAAAAAAATGGCGTGGGGTCCCCCTCAAAATCCATACCAGACCCTTATCCGAGCACGCAACCTGGCAGGCCGCAGGAAAAGAGGGGGGGACGAGAGCGGCCCCCCTCTCGCCTGAACCGTACCAGGCCACATGCCCTCAACATTGGGAGGATGCTTTGGGGGTCTAAGACCCCTAAAGCACCTTGTCCCCATGTTGATTAGGACAAGGGCCTCTTCCCCACAACCCTGGCCGGTGGTTGTGGGGGGTCTGCGGGCGGGGGGCTTATCGGAATCTGGAAGCCCCCTTTAACAAGGGGACCCCCAGATCCCGCCCCCCCCCTGTGTGAAATGGTAAGGGGGTACAAAAGTACCCCTACCATTTCACCAAAAAAGTGGCAAAAATGGTAAAAAGGACAGGAGACAGTCTTTGACAATTCCTTTATTAAAATCTTCTTTCTTCTTTCTTCATCCTTCGGATTCTTCATCTTCTCCTTCCTTCATCTTCTTCCATCTTCTTCTTCCATTTTCTTCTTCCTCCGATCCGCTTCTTCTTGCGCTGGTCTTCTCGTCCTTCTCGTCCGGCATCTTCTTCCGTCGGCGTCGGCGTCGGTGTCGGTGTCTTCTTGGGCCGCTCCGCGCAATGGGAGGCTCCCGCTGTGTGAGGCTCCGCTCCATCTGACAGGTCTTTTAAAACGGAGGGCACCTGGTGACCCCGCCCCCCTCTGACATCATGGGGAAAGCCATCATGGAATTCCCCATGACGTCCCTGTGCGTCAGAGGGGGCGGGGTCACCAGGTGCCCTCCATTATAAAAGACCTGTCAGACGGAGCGGAGCCTCACACAGCGGGAGCCTCCCATTGCGCGGAGCGGCCCAAGAAGAGACAGAGACACCGACGCCGACGGAAGAAGATGCCGGACGAGAAGGACGAGAAGACCAGCGCAAGAAGAAGCGGATCGGAGGAAGAAGAAAATGGAAGAAGAAGATGGAAGAAGATGAAGGAAGGAGAAGATGAAGAATCCGAAGGATGAAGAAAGAAGAAAGAAGATTTTAATAAAGGAATTGTCAAAGACTGTCTCCTGTCCTTTTTACCATTTTTGCCACTTTTTTTTGGTGAAATGGTAGGGGTACTTTTGTACCCCCTTACCTTTTCACACTGGGGGGGGGCCGGGATCTGGGGGTCCCCTTGTTAAAGGGGGCTTCCAGATTCCGATAAGCCCCCCGCCCGCAGACCCCCACAACCACCGGCCAGGGTTGTGGGGAAGAGGCCCTTGTCCTAATCAACATGGGGACAAGGTGCTTTAGGGGTCTTAGACCCCCAAAGCATCCTCCCAATGTTGAGGGCATGTGGCCTGGTACGGTTCAGGCGAGAGGGGGGCCGCTCTCGTCCCCCCCTCTTTTCCTGCGGCCTGCCAGGTTGCGTGCTCGGATAAGGGTCTGGTATGGATTTTGAGGGGGACCCCACGCCATTTTTTTTGGCTAGGGTTCCCCTTAAAATCCATACCAGACCTCAAGGGTCTGGTATGGATTTTGAGGGGGACCCTACGCCATTTTTTTTTTTGGCTGGGATCCCCCTTAATATCCATCCCAGACCTGAAGGGCCTGGTTATTGAATTTGGGGGGACCCCTACGCTTTTTTTTTTTGTTTTTTATTAATGAATGACAGCTCTCTGTGTTACAGGAGCCATCAATTCATTAGCCGCGAGTGATTTAAATAGCTTTCTTCCTGCAAAAATGACACTTTTTTGCAGGGAAAGTTCTAAGCACAGGAAACCTGCCCTCCTTCACAGGCCACCTATAGACACCCCCCAGATGTGATACTGCAATGCTGTTCTAACAGCATGCACACACATATCCCCAGAAATAAAGCACATATTGTTGTCAGCAGTCAGCAGCACACTGACACGCTGACACTGTGAGTGAAACATAATATGCGAGGCCGCCGCCGCGGCGGCCTCTTATACCGTGGGGCGTGTATTAAAGCCCCTGAGCTATAATTGGCTACAGGCATCCTGCCTGTAGCCAATTATGGCTCTCCTCGCTGCCGGCGCTGTGATTGGCCAAGCATGCGGGGTCACAGTGCATGCTTGGCCAATCATCAGCCAGCATTGCACTGCGCGGGCCGCAATGCATTGCGGGGCCGCTCGCATCACACGAATTTGATGCGAGCGGTCCCAATAGTTCTGGGCTCGCCGAGCGAGCGAACACCCGGTGCTCGATTCGAACATGGGTTCGAATCGAACACCGGGCTCATCCTTAACATTGAATTGTTTAATCAAAGTCAGCTGGTGCATTCTTATCAAACTCTTCATATTTATCAGGCAAGGGAGTAATGTCTGCTTTGGAAATCAGAAAAAAAACTTTGATCTGCTTTGTCTTCATGCAAACAAATCATCCACGTAAGCTGACTAGAACACCTTTTGCTTTGGGATCCACATCAATTTTCTATGATCTGGAGCACAATTTGGTTTACTACCAAGGCAGAGACCACTCCAGAGGTATAGGCCCTGTTTTAATTCGAACATATGACCACTTGAAAGCATTTCACTTACAGCCTTGTCACTCCTTCCCCTCATGTTAGCTGAAACAGGGTAGGCACTGCCTTACGAGCAAAAGACCTTTTGCCTTCACTCTATATAACAAGACTTAATCTGTTTCACAGAACAGTAATAAAGCATATAACAGTATGTGTGTAGCCTGGCCAAAATAAAAGTGCCACAACCAGATAAATCTAATTACAGAAGAAATATGTAAAAAGTGGAGGACTTTAAAGGCAATTTATGAAACACATTTTATCTTAAAAGTATACATAATTTATAAATTGGTGTAAAACGTTGACAAAAATAAAAACATGAAAAAAAACAACAACTTATTTTAGAATAAAAGCAGTAGTGAAATATTAAAAAAATATTTGTGACTCCTTAAACATTATTCCATGCCTGCTCATGTGGGTAAATACAAGAATTTTCATACATATTGTTCACGGATTTTACAGTTGCGGTGCAGTGCAAAGTAGTAAATCTCAAAGTGTTTCTTGGATAGATGACTCATTACTCGTTACATCAGGAGCATAGGGAAAGGAGGAAAACAGGGAGTCAATACAATCTTTTCCAATCAGGAGTCCATAAACTCAAATTCCCCTGCATGCTGGGGCCACAGAGGAGAGGATAGCCATCCCCACAGAAAACACCACACCCCACCCCACACCCCTGAGAGTCTGAATCTCCTAGTAGAGGGTTAATTAGTCAAGGCAGGTAGCGGAAACTTACCCTTTGGACCTCACATGTGGACAATCTGAGTCAGATCAGACACAGGACACACTCTCCTTTCAGAAGCACACATGAAGATAATGGTAATCATTTCTTAGGGTGCTGAAGATCCCATTGATAAATATTGACAGGAGCTCTGAAAGGTCCAGGGAGGGGCTTTGAAAATGTGACACTTTTGGGACTAATAAATTTGTATTGAACAGGCAACATTGTAGGTCTGGTTAAACAGAAATATAACTATTTGTAGGGTAAACAGTGAAATGTATTACTGTATAAAACTATTTTTTTCAGTGCAATTTGTATAATTCTACAAGCACTAAATATACCCATATATCTGTTTTAAATTTAAGTCCACTGATGCTTTGTCTTTATTCTATTTTGAATTGCATATGCAGCACTTAAAGGTCACATAGACACACAGTACCTGAAATAAACCAGTCTGAGAAATCTTGCAATTTTTACGTGTCAGAAGTGAATAATAAACTTGGCAGTGGATCCGCTCACTGAGTCATTCAGGTAGAGCCATACAGAATGCTTCTAATGAGTCAAATTTCTAATTCAGCTTCTGTTCAGGGACTAGTCTTAAGCCCCATACACACGGTCGGACAATCCGCGGACCAGGTCCGTCGGACCATGTCCGTCATACTTTGTCCGATGTTGGTTTTGCGTACACACGGTCGGACAAAGTTGTCGGAAAATCCGATCATTCTGAACGTGGTGACGTTTGTTGCCTACGACGGGACTACGTAGAGGCTAGTAGCCAATAGCTTTGGTCTTGTAATGTGATCTGAGCATGCGTAGCACTTTGTCCGGTCGGACAACCGTACACACGATCGGATTTGGTGTGATCGGACCGTGTTGACGGCAAATCTTTCCAGCAGGAGATAAGACTTTGTCCGTCGGTCAAACCGACGAACACTGTCCGATGGTGCATACACACGGTCTGATTTTTCAACAACCTTGTCCGATCGGACAGAATCCATGAAAAAGTCCGACCGTGTGTATGGGGCTTTAGTGGGGAGTTCCATACTCATATTCCCAGCACGTGCATGCACTGTTATTCCTAACTGCTGTTTAAGATTGACAGTTAATTTATTTTCCTCTTATGTGTGTAGTAGTGGTGCAACTCAGCTGTAGAGAGGTGGAGCTTTAGGTTACCACCATTCTAACAAATTATTATCAACCAATATTGTGTTTGTGCTCCAGAGTGGATACCACTATAATACCCATGGGCTGCCTTAGATGAGCTCTACAGTTGCACAGATATGAATACAGTGTGGTACCATGCTTCATTTATGTGTTAGTTTCTGCAGCAGTCTGATAAACTGAATATCCAGGTCGGGAAACTGGCAAACATTAGATTATGTGTAACTGAACCATATCATCTTAAGGTTAAAAAACAAAACACCATCCAAACCAGAATGGTTACAAGTAGTCCAACAGAGTTATCTCCAAACTTGTTCTTTATTCTTTCAAGTTCTTTGTACTCACTTCACAGAGACACGATACAAGTCAACCCTTCTCCATCTGTTAGCTGCACAATCTCATGTTCAGAGCAGTTTGCCAATTACGGAGATGTCAGACTGGACAAAAATATGAAGAAGTTGCCAATTTAACCCAGGGATATGGCCCTTTACAAAAACACGTTGCTTACCTTCATCTCTCTTTCTTACAGCCAACTGCCCAAGGTTGTGGGGTGGAGAAACTTCCAGTTAATGATGTAATCAAAACAGCAAAAGCTGGATGCATAAATACATAAAAAAACATAAAAGAACATAAATGTGCTAAGAAAGTATACACCCTGTCAATAATTACTACTCTACAAGTTGCTTACAACTTTATTTAGATGTTATTAAAATGTTATTGAACCCTAATGTTAAAAACTAACATCACAACATACATTTACATCTCAGCTTGTTTAATAATCTATGCTGGTTTCAGTTCCATTATTCAGCCCAATTCTTTTTTTCAGAACAGCATTTCCACGTAGCATCCTCCTAGGTATGTGCTAGAAGAGAGTATAGTTTTGGGTCTTTCTGCCTAACAGGAGGATCTTTAGGAAAATTAAAATGCTCTCTGCCTACCAGGGAGCAGGATCTATTAGAGAGGTCTACTCATGGTGCTCAGGTGCAGCTCAGCTTGTCTGAATGTTTCACACTGGTCCAATAGGGAGGCATATTGGAGGAACCTGACAAGTGAGGGCACAGGCATTGTTACAGTCCTGGCTATTGGCAGAGGAAAGTGCCTTATTGCATGCTGGGTGACTGTATAAATGCCAAGGGCACATGTGCTCGGGGTCTTCAGCTGGAGAGCAGGGTCCCGGAGGAAGGGGGTGACTGCCCCTCCTCTGTAGAAGTTGCCATGCAGCCTTGGGTAGTGGACCTAAGGGACTGAAAGTCAGGGAGAAGCTGAACCCAAAGGTTCCTGCAGAGATGACTGGCAGGGAGACACCAGAAAGGATCTGATTCTGCCTACTGTGAGTACAGATCTGTGTCACGAGGGCTGTCCTTTGAGGGCCACCACTTCAGCTAGAAGAATCAGTGGACGGATGTCAGTCAAGGGGATGCTAGATAGTGTCCTGAGGATAAAGTAGTTGCATGAAAGTCTGCTGCCAGAGAGAGCAAGAAGACTTAATTCTTCCATACACGTGGCAGTATGGTAAAAGCAGTGTGTCTGCTTCCACAAGTATTCTGGTGAGGCCAAGTGAGAGTTGATCTTATCTAGTGTGAATAGTTCAGTTGGAGTATCCCACTATTCCCTTCTCCCATCCAAGTTCCACAATAAATATCACAAAAACCAAATACCCTGGACTGTTTATTGAGTGAGGAGCAAAGGGGAGTAAAGGGGGATATGTGAAAAACTCCTAGCAGCTGTCTGCATGTAATCAGAGAGAGGCCTAAGAAATCAACACAGCAAGCCCTACGAAGACAGAGCTTGAGCTATTTTGAAAAGAAGAATGGGCAAAAATATCCCTCTCTAGCTGTGCAAAGCTGGTAGAGACATCCCCAAAAAGACTTGCAGCTGTAATTGCAGCGAAAGGTGGTTCTACAAAGTATTGACTCAGGCCACACTTTTCACATATTTATTTGTAAAAAAATGTTAAAAAACATTTATAATTTTCCTTACACATCACAATTATGTGCGACTTTGTGTTGGTCTATCAGATAAAATCCCAATAAAATACATTTTTGATTTAACATGACAAAATGTGGAAATTTTTAAGGGGTATGAATATTTTTCAAAGCACTGTACTTGAATCTGACCTATGAGAAGCAATAAGAGTAGAACAAAGTAATTGTACAGCACTACAAAGCAAGTCATGCATATAATTAGCAAATATGGCCAATCCCATATTCGTATATTTACAATCTATACCAAGAAACAAGGTTTTAAGCACATTAAAACTCATGAGTAGATTATGAAACTGACCGTATTGTCAAATACTGTATATATATATATATATATATATATATATATATATATATATACTGTATATACAGTATATAGAAAAGTAGAAAAGTATTTATAGGATAGTCTATATTTTCTAAAATGTAAAGTTCCCCTTTAAATCTCACTAAAATATTGATATCGTTTTTGCTTTTGGATACTCTTTATTTCAGCTAACATAAATAGTACATGGCTAAAGTAGCTAAGAAAGAACATTACATTAGAATTCCTTAGAACTAAACATCTTTTGCCATATTACTATACGATACTATTTATTTTACGAGAATAAGTAAAAAGTATAACCACCATATTCTGGCAACTAACAAAGAGACCTTGGTTTTAGAAAATACAAATAGGAAGATCATTGTGTAATATACATATTTTTATATCTTGGTCAGCTTCCAGAACTTGTTGTGTGTACTGTACAGAAAGCCTAAACACAGATGGGACATATCTGCAAGGGTAGCTACTGGCCAGAGAACCTTATTACACTAGCCAACACAATGTCAATTATTTATGATTTTTTAAATTAATATCACGCAGCAAGTACTAATGTAACCTGGAGGTGGTTACTTGTACACAGTAAGAAATTTTTTTATTAAAATGCCACACGAATATTTAACTAATTCCTGTTTGCCTTTATTTGTGAAATTATTTATTTGTATCAAAATAGACTGAACATAAGAATGTTGGTTTTAGGAAATCAACATATACAGGTTTAAAGTAAGAAGAGGCTGAAATCCGTAACTAGGAAAAAAATTGCAATTTTACCTTTTTTCTGTATAAAAGAAGAGCATCTAATAAACAGTTCAGTACCCAACATGCTGGAAAAATGTTGTGCTTGGACTCAAAAAATCAAGCTGATCTGACAGAACAACTTAGATACTGCAGAACAGAAGATATTCCTGTTGCCACATGTTAAAGCGCAATTGTATATACTGTGTGTGTATGTGTGTGTATATATATATATTTAATTCCCTTTAACCATCTCAATACAGTGCATTTACACCCCCTTCCTGCCCAAGCCATTTTTCAGCTTTCAGCGCTGTCACAATTTGAATGACAATTGCGCGGCCATACAACACTGTACCCAGATGAAATTGTTATCATTTTGTCCCCACAAATTGAGCTTTCTTTTGGTGGTATTTGATCACCTCTGTGTTTTTTATTTTTTGCGCTATAAACAAAAGTTTATGTGACTTTTTGCTATAATAAATATCCCCAAAAAATATATAAAAAAATGTTTTTTTCCTCAGTTTAGGTATATTTGTATTGTTCTACATATTTTTGGTAAAAAATAAAACGCAATAAGCGTGCAAAAGTTACAGCGCCTACAAAATAGGGGATAGATTTATAGCATTTTTATTATTTATTTTTTTTAACTAGTAATGCCGCCGATCTGCGATTTTTATTGTGACTGCGATATTGCTGCGGACATATCGGCCACTTTTGACACATTTTTGGGACCATTGACATTTATACAGCGATCCGTTCTATAAAAATGCATTGATTACTGTATAAATGTGACTGGCAGGGAAGGGGTTAACACTAGGGGGTGCTGAAGGGGTTAATATGTTCCCTGGGAGTGATTCTAACTGTAGGGGGAGGGGACTCACAAGGGGAGGAGACCGATCAGTGTTTCTCTGTACTGAGAACACACCATCGGTCTCCTCTCCTCTGACAGGACCATGGATCTGTGTGTTTACATACACAGATCCATGGTCCTGCTGTGTTACTGGGCAATCGCGGGTGCCCGGCGGACATCGCAGCCGCC
Organism: Lithobates sylvaticus; assembly: GCA_028564925.1. Lineage (NCBI taxonomy): Eukaryota > Metazoa > Chordata > Amphibia > Anura > Ranidae > Lithobates > Lithobates sylvaticus. The sequence goes on along the minus strand of CM053030.1, from coordinate 115,451,479 downwards.
GTGCACGCGCATCGGGTGCCCAGTGACACTGGAAGGCCGGGAAGGGGAGGACGTCATATGATGCCCTTCCGCCACAAGAGCTGCGCCGCCTGGCCGTCAATTGACAGCCGGCGGTCGCAAAGCAGTTGAAGTTAACATTTCTTGCTTGTGTAAGAACAGGCACTGAGAGTTTCCTGATAGTACCCTGAGGCTCCTTGAACACTTGGCTTAAAAAAAGCACCAGTTCCCTTGGCAGAAAAAAACCCTCATATAGAGCGTTTTTGTACACAGTTTAGGCAAGTTTAGGAGAGTTCAGCTTTTTTTATGCCAGAAAGCTCCAATCAGAAATGTAAACCAGAAGGTTTTTTTTTCCTGCCTCTAAATGTTGAGCTCAAAATATGCCTCAAATTGTCCTAATGTGCATGGACACATAGGATAACATGGAGCTCAGGTCCATAAAGACATGGATGAGCCAGTTTGGGGTGGAGGAAACTGACTGGCCTGCACAGATTGCTGACCTCAACCCGATAGAACACCTTTGGGATGAATTAGAGCAGAGACTGCAAGCCAGGCCTTCTCGTCTACATCAGTGCCTAACCTCACAAATGTACTTCTCGAAGAATAGTCAAACATTCCCATAGACACACTCCTAAACTTTGTGGACAGCCTTCCCAGAAGAGTTGAAGCTGTTATAGCTGCAAAGGGAGGGCCAATTCAATATTGAACCCTACAGACTGGGATGCCATTAAAGTTCATGTGCGCGTAAAGGCAGGTGTCCCAATACTTTTGGTAATATAGTGTGTGTGTGTGTATATATATATATATATATATATATTAACTGTATAAGCTATTTAGCCAATTAAGCTAATAACCAAACACTCTTTAGTGCACTTGGGGATCCCCCCAGGTACACACTATCCAAGGCTTTAATTACAGCTCAGAATGGAAGTTCTTCTAAAGCCCCATACACACGCTCGGATTATCCGAGGACCAGGTCCGTCGGATCATGTCCGTCATACTTTGTCCGATGTTGGTTTTGCGTACACACGGTCGGACAAAGTTGTCGGAAAATCCGATCATTCTGAACGTGGTGACGTTTGTTGCCTACGACGGGACTACGTAGAGGCTAGTAGCCAATAGCTTTGGTCTTGTAATGTGATCTGAGCATGCGTAGCACTTTGTCCGTCGGACAACGGTACACACGATCGGATTTGGTGTGATCGGACCGTGTTGTCGGAAAATCTATCCAGCAGGAGATAGGACTTTGTCCGTCGGACAATCCAAAGTACACTGTCCGATGGTGCATACACACGGTCGGATTTTTCAACAACATTGTCCGATCGGACAGAATCCATGCGAAAATCCTACCGTGTGTATAGGGGTTAAGCCTATCCCACCTTCTAAATAACTGCACGCCTAATAGATAAAAGGGTGGTGGGATGGGCATCAAATATCCTTACATCAGAGATAAAGGGCTTAGTTACAAATATCAGAACTGTCTTAAGAAAATGCATACTTGCAATCCAGTACAGTGACAACTAATATTTTATCAGCTTCTCCCCTGACTTTTCCATCAATGTTTCAGACCGGGTGTGCTGTGAACCGGCCTTACCGCTTCCACGATCGGCGTGCGTTCCACCGCTCAGACTGAGAAACCGTAAGTTCCAATAGGTAAAACGTGACCGGGATGCGCCTCGATGTACGTTTCGTCATAATGACATCATCGACTTCCTGACGACGTCATTACGTTGAAACGTACGTCGAGACGCATCCCGGTCACATTTTACCTATTGGAACTTCCGGTTTCTCAGTCCAAGCGGTGGAACGCACGCCGATCGTGGAAGTGGTACGGCCGGTTCACAGCACACCCGGTCTGACAGGTTCGTTTCCTCCAGTACCGAGGCAAGGCACTTTTTAAAGTAAGAGGCCATTTGGCCGTTTTTATTTTGTATGCTACACTTTTATTAAAACGATATTACGCCATGGTCCTGCTCTGTTTGTACTTCTCCTGAGTTTCTGTGGATGAAACCATCATTGCCTGGTATATGCAACACAGCAATTTCCCATCAAAGGCGGCAGTTCCTCAATCTGCAAAAGCTGCACCAGACCTGTCTTTTTAAGTAAAGGGGTCATGGTAAGTTGGTGAGTAGGCTACCTACTATTACCCACCGGGTGACGCATCTGTTGGTTTTCTTTCCAAGTGGTGATGGTCTAACGAATCTACTCACTCCAGTGAAAAGAATCTCTTTCCAACTATATGGACTTTTCCTGAGATTAATTTCTCTATTATTTTATGTTATTTGTATATTCACAATTGTATTTTGTTCACATAGCATTAGTGTACTTTATTTGTGACAATATCAGTTATTTGTCATAGCGCCCCCTTATCCTATACAACCCACACATTTTCAAAGTCAATTACAGCACTTTGAAGGGAGCAGCTCTCTTATAGTAGTTTATCATTTTGTACTTCACAGTTTTTTGCGCAGAGTTCACCTACACAGGTCTATTCAAAATGGGCAGTTAGCCCTTGCAATGTGGAGAGGGACCCACTGTAGGGTAATTTGTCTCAAGCACAGAGATCATATACTTATAATATAATACTCAGTGGCGCACCAAGAGGGGGGCGGGGGGTCGGTCCACTCCGCACATTAGGGGGGTGTAAGTCCGAGAGTGTGATCCGGAGAGGAGATCGCAGCAGGGCCATCATAGTGAGTGGGCGCCCCTGCACTTTCCCAGCTTTGTAAGCATCAGAAGTTCATCGGGTCGGCAGGGGGCCCAGCGGTGCGGGGGGAGGACAGCTGCCTGTCTCCACAGGCATCCAATCAGGCAGGCTGTCCCTCGACGATCTTCAATGTCTCCTGAGTCCCGTGGCAGCTGGAGTTGGTGGGCGAAGCCAGGGGTGTGGCTGCCTCCCCCACTCCTCCCAAAGACTCATTCACTGGCTGATCCTGGAGGAGAAAGAGGAAAGCACACAGGAGCCACAAATGTCTGCATCTGCAGCTATGCTGTAAGTGAGCACATTGTCACTGTATACAGCTCTAATCTGCCCCTATATTACCCTATACAGCCCTAGCCTGCCCATATAATACCCTATACAGCCCTAACCTGCCCCTATAATACCCTATACAGCCCTAAACTGCCCCTAGAATACCCTATACAGCCCTAACCTGCCACCATAATAACCTATACAGCCCTAACCTGCCCCTATAATACCCTATACTGCCATAACCTGCCACCATAATACCCTACTTTTGTCAGGACACCGGAATTACACTACTGCCATCTAGTGGCAGTAGATGTAATTGAGGTAACTCAGCCCAAGTAATGGGAACTGCGTTACCATGAGGGGAAAAGTAATCAGTTAGATTACTCGTTACCCTCTAAAGTAACTGCGTTAAGTAACTAAGTATGTAGAAATAAAAAAAAGTATTTCTACATACTTTTTGCACGGATCACATGGCGAGTTAATCTGCTCGGAGGCGTCCGGTAATCCAAGTTCCCCCAGGCTAACTCAGCCTTCACATTGCAGAGCTCCGGCAGCCATCCCCCACGCAGCACACAGACAGGAAGCATTCTCTCTCCCTAACTCTCGCGGCCGTCAGAGTGTAACCATGGTAACCCACCTGCACGGCTCGCGGGAGTTCAGCTCTGACTGGAATCTAACACGAGGAAGCAGGTACATGTTTTTTAAAGCACAGCGAGGGAAAAACTCTGCGGAGGGAGGGGGGTTGAGAAAAGTACAGTATACACACTGCCCGACACCCTTGCCCCAGCCCTGAATACAGCCCTTCCAAGAAAAAAAAATTAAACCAAAATAATATAAAAGAGGTTTGTTAGTGAAGAATAAGGGATAAATCTGACATTAATAAAAGGAGAATCTGTCTGTAATGAAGTGAGAATGTAAAACATCTATCTCAGTGCTGGTTCACACTTCTGCGATATTGCATGTAATTTACACTGCACTGCAGTGTAAATCACATGCCATGTCAGTGCGATGCGATTTCAGCCAAACTGATTGTACCCTTATTTTGCTTCAAAGACCTTTTTTTTTAAATTCGTTTTTTTCCTGAAACTTCCCTCTTAAAATTAGGTGCGTGTTATACGACAGTGCGTGTTATACGCCGATAAATACAGTACTTACATCACTGTACACTATACAGCCTTGCCTGCCAATATAATACCCTATACAGCCCTAGCCTGCCACCATAATACCCTATACTGCCCTAACCTGCCACCATAATACCCTATACTGCCCTAACCTGCCACCATAATACCCTATACTGCCCTAACCTGCCACCATAATACCCTTCACTGCCCTAACCTGCCCCTATAATACCCTATACTGCCCTAACCTGCCACCATAATACCCTTTACTGCCCTAACCTGCCCCTATAATACCCTATACTGCCCTAACCTGCCACCATAATACCATATACTGCTTAGACCTGCCACTATAATACCCTGTACAGCCCTAACCTGCCACCATAGTACCCTATACAGCCCTATCCTGCCACCATAATACACTATACAGCCCTAGCCTGTCACCATAGTACCCTATACAGCCCTATCCTGCCACCATAATACACTATACAGCCTTGCCTGACACCATAATACCCTATACAGCCCTAGCCTGCCACTATAATACCCAATACAGCCCTAACCTGCCACTATAATACCCTATACAGCCATAGCCTGCTACCATAATACCCTATACTGCCTAACCTGCCACCATGATGCCCTATACTGCCCAGACCTGCAACTATAATACCATATACTACCCTAACCTGCCACCATAATACCCTATACAGATCTAGCCTGCCACTATAATACCCTATACAGCCCTAGCCTGCCACCATAATACCCTATACTACCCTAACCTGCCACCATAATACCCTATACAGCCCTAGCCTGCCACCATAATACCCTATACTGCCTTAGCCTGCCACCATAATACCCTATACTGCCCTAAACTGCCACCATAATAGCCTATAGTGCCCTAACCTGTCACCATAATACCCTATACTGCCCTAACCTGCCACTATAATACCCTATACAACCCTAGCCTGCCACCATAATACCATATACTGCCCTAACCTGCCACCATAATACCCTTCACTGCCCTAACCTGCCCCTATAATACCCTATACTGCCCTAACCTGCCACCATAATACCCTTTACTGCCCTAACCTGCCCCTATAATACCCTGTACTGCCCTAACCTGCCACCATAATACCATATACTGCTTAGACCTGCCACTATAATACCCTGTACAGCCCTAACCTGCCACCATAGTACCCTATACAGCCCTATCCTGCCACCATAATACACTATACATCCCTAGCCTGTCACCATAGTACCCTATACAGCCCTATCCTGCCACCATAATACACTATACAGCCTTGCCTGACACCATAATACCCTATACAGCCCTAGCCTGCCACTATAATACCCAATACAGCCCTAACCTGCCACTATAATACCCTATACAGCCATAGCCTGCTACCATAATACCCTATACTGCCTAACCTGCCACCATGATGCCCTATACTGCCCAGACCTGCAACTATAATACCATATACTACCCTAACCTGCCACCATAATACCCTATACAGATCTAGCCTGCCACTATAATACCCTATACAGCCCTAGCCTGCCACCATAATACCCTATACTACCCTAACCTGCCACCATAATACCCTATACAGCCCTAGCCTGCCACCATAATACCCTATACTGCCTTAGCCTGCCACCATAATACCCTATACTGCCCTAAACTGCCACCATAATAGCCTATACTGCCCTAACCTGTCACCATAATACCCTATACTGCCCTAACCTGCCACTATAATACCCTATACAACCCTAGCCTGCCACCATAATACCCTATACTGCCCTAGCCTGCCACTATAATACCCTATACAGCCCTAGCCTGTCATCATAATACCCTATACTGCCCTAACCTGCCACCATAATACCATATACTGCCCAGACCTGCCACTATAATACACTATACAGCCCTAACCTGCCACCATAATACCCTATACAGCCCCAGCCTGCCACCATAATACCCTATACAGCCCTAGCCTGCCACCATAATACCCTATACTGCCCTAACCTGCAACCATAATACCCTACACTGCCCAGACTTGCCACTATAATACCCTATACTACCCTAACCTGCCACTATAATACCTTATACAGCCCTAGCCTGCCACTATAATACCCTATACAGCCCTAGCCTACCACCATAATACCCTATACTGCCCAGACCTGCTACTATAATACCCTATGCAGCCCTAGCCTGCCCCCATAATACCCTCTACTGCCCTGAAGAAGTAGGAGTGTCCCAGTGAAACTAGTTGACGTCACTCCCCCTCCATGTGAATGTCTGTCACTCAGAGCATTATGCATCAGCGTTCAGGATCCATGGCACGGCTGTTTATTGGCATATTATGCAGGACACGGCTTTCCTGGCAAATTCTATCCAGTTGACACTCTCAAAGTCCGGACATAAGTGAACATTGTGGCATAGAGATACTGATTGGTACACAAGGTGTTTCCTCACTCAGCTGTTTGATATCCACCTTTATGTGAACACCATTGCTTTTCCATTGTAAGTAGAATGGACTACTGAACACAGCAGACCGCGGCAAACTACCTGCAGGATATCACTGTCTGCATCTCGGGTAAGGTATATCATACCATATACCTACCCGCTATACTTCTGTTACTTAGACTGTTTGGTTTCTGCTACTAACGATCGCTGTGACAGATATTTTCCTGTGTCCTATGGACTGCAATATATATATTTTTGTGCTCACCAAATGGATATCCATCTGCTATAATACAAACATCAATACCCTTTTGCCGTTTACCCTTAACAGCTTCATACAGCCCATTTACAATTTTCAGTCGAACAAGTTATATTATTTTTTGCTGACATTTTTTTCATAAAAGGATTACCTGGTTCCACGTTTGATGCTGCCACATTAAATATATATATATATATATATATATCTTTTCTATGGCCCATATATGTATGCACATGCAGTAAAGACGTCCCCCTATATGTTTATCAGTCTGTTAGTTTGTCTGTATTTGTCTGGTCATTTGGCAATGCTGTCATTGGATAGTTAATGGTGGAGGTTATTGATTTTATACTTTATGTAGTCAATTACTGTGTATTTATACATACAATAATATTCTATTTTGCATAATTAATTTGTTTTTTTTTCAGACACTATATCTCTGTGGTTCTATATGTGGTATCTTTTCTACGTCCTTTCTCATTTTGGTGTAGCTTCCCCTTTTTCCTATACTGCCCCAACCTGTCAATATACTACTCTAACCTTCTTAAATTGAGTTGCAGTCAAAACACGTGACACTGTCGCTTAAAAGAAGCTCCTGCTCCTTTTTTTTAAGCAACAAGCTTTGCGTGCTGCGATTTTGGTGGGGGAGGTGCCATAAAGAGGATCCGCCCCCGGTGCCAAATGCCCTAGGTATGCCCCTGATAATATTGTAGCACTATAATTGGATTTTAATAGAAATAAACCCCAATGATCAACGTTTAATCCTATTAATATTCTTCTAAATATAGAACCTCTCTGAGCATGGGATAGTTATCGCAGGTTTTACTGGACAGTAATAGTAGAAATATGTGCTCTGTCATTGTATGGACTCTTGAAAACAAGTAAGCAAGTTTAGGAATAACAGATTACTATGTGACATTTACACACTCAAGCTACTGGAGAGAATCATTTATTTTTCTGTCTGTCCCCCTCACAGGTTTGTTCTTTCAACTTGCTTAAGGCCAATCAGTCACAAGTTAAGTCACGATGAAATCTATGATTCCAATTAGAGGGCCACCTAAGCCATTAATTATTCTTCAGCAATCTGCCAGATTTGGCCGAAACTATAATAAGCTTTTCAGGGTCACTTTGTATCTCAGTATACTTCATGTAAAATGAAAAGTAATTCATAGTACTGATCACAGTGGCTGGTGGTGTTTAATATTGTAGTTTTTAGAAATTTTTATGTTTTAAAGATGCTGTCTGCTATGGGGAATATGTTTATAGGTGGCACATTTGATAGCAGAAATTTGGAATTAATTTACCATCATTAAAGTGACACTAAACTCTGGTTAAAAAATGATATTCAAGTAGGTATTCTTAACTTACAAAGTACCTTTTATTACCCTTTGCCTGCTCCAAATATCATTTAAAAGAGATGTATGGGTTTTGCTTGTTTTAAAGAATCATACTTACCTAGGTAGATGCAGCATCAGTCGCATGCTGCATCTGACCCCCTGCGCCTCTAACACTGAGAACTGAGTGATCAAACAACGCTGATTGCTCGGTTCTCACAGCTCCCTGAGCAAAGAGCTGGTGTCTGCCAGTCAAAATCTCTCTTCTCTGCCCCTCCGTACTCACTGGAACGCTGGGCTGTGGAGGGGGTGGGAGCGGCCGGTTCAGTCTCTCAGCGGCTGAGCCGGTGGCGGTCCAAGCATGTGGGCAGATCCCAACTCCATTGTCGCACTCTTGCTTGAGCCTGGACTGACTCTGTGATGCCAGCCTGCTGTCTGCTGAAAACGGGTCACAGAAGTGTGGAACAAACTACACTTCTGTGATCCACAGGAGAATTACAGCCAAACAAGCTTTGGCCACCCTTCTCTTTTAAGACTTTCTGTTAGAGCTAGACTCTCCATGATCTCTCTGAATGTGGGAATGTAGCCACCACCCCTCCCCCCAAGATATACTATGGACTATGGGATTTGTAGTGTGCATATAGAGCAGTTCACATGATCACAACTAATCTGCATTGCCCATTGCAAACAAACAGAGGTGGAGGAGGGGGTAACGGAGATGCTTGGAAACTCATGGAGGATATTACAAGGAGTTAGAAAAATACAGTAAGAAGCAATTTCATGAGAAATAGATTACAGAGCCATTAAATAGTGGCTCTATGCTTTGGCAGCGGCGCTTTGCGGGCGGTATTAACCCCTTCTTCACCAGCTAGCAGGGGTTAAAAGCACCCCGCTAGCGGCCGAAAAGCGCTGCTAAAACGACAGTAAAGCAGCGCTTTTCCGCCGACACCCTCACCGCCCCAGCGTGAAAGTAGCCTTAATGTCAATTTAACGGCTTGCCGACCGGCGCACGACGATGTACGTTGACAGAATGGCACGGACAGGCATAAGGGCGTACAGGTACGTCCCCTTTAAGATGTGGCCATGCCATCTTAAAGGGTGCGCTCGCACCAGTCGGGACCCCCGTGAGGCCGGTCGCGGGTCCCACGGACTCGATCGCCGCTGGGACACCCGCGATCGTCTCACGGGAAGGCTGAACGGGGAGATGCGGAAATAAACAGCATCTCCCCATTCTGCCTAGCAACTAGTGACGCCGATCTCTGCTCCCTGTGATTGGAGCAGAGATCAGCATTCACTAACTGACAGCCACGCCCCCCCCCACAGTAAGAAACACACCTCTAGCCACACTTAACCCCTACACTGCCACCTAGTGGTTAACCCCTTCACTGCCAGTGTCATTTACACAGGAATCAATGCATTTAAATAGCATTGATTGCTGTATAAATGACAATGGTCCCAAAAATGTGTGTCAAAAATGTCCGATGTGTCCGCCATAATGTCGCAGTCACAATAAAAATCGCTGATCGCCGCCATTACTAATTAAAAAAAAAATGATTAATAATAATGCTATAAAACTATCCCCTATCTTGTAAACGGTATAACTTCTGCGCAAACCAATCAATAATCGCTTATTGCAATTTTTTTTACCAAAAATATGTAGAAGAATACCTATCGGCCTAAACTGAGGAAAAAACATGTTTTTTTATATATTTTTGGGGGATATTTATTATAGCAAAAAATAAAAAAGAATGCGTTTTTTTCAAAATTGTCGCTCTTTTTTGTTTATAGCGCAAAAAATAAAAACCGCAGGGGCGATCAAATACCACCAAAAGAAAGCTCTATTTGTGGGAAAAAAAAGAAGGCCAATTTTCTTTGGGAGCGACGTCGCATGACCGCGCAATTGTCAGTTAAAGCGGCGCAGTGCCGAATCGCAAAAAGGGGCCTGGTCCTTTGGCTGCAAATTGGTCCGGTCTGAAAGTGGTTAAAGTGGAAGATATTGTTTAATGTCCCTTTTTTGTCAACCAAAAGAGGAAGTTCTGCTTTAAGGACTCCTAACCCCCTGACATGCCACATTTGGCATGTCATTTCAGTTTTGGTGTTTAGATACACTTTAATCACCATTCATTTTCACAACTGTGCAAGCGTATCCATGAAAACGATATAACTACTCCCTCCGTTCATTTTATTTAGTTTGTCTGACTGTTGAAGAAAAGGGGAGTCAGGGCTTGGAGGTCTCATGTAGTTGAAGCAGTTATATAGGTTTCATGTTTCCAGGTAAAGAATTTCCCAAATAAAAAAATTAAAAAAACAGGGAACCTCTGGATGAGTCAGGCAATCTGTTTTCTTTCAAGCAAATCAAATATATTCTCCCATCTGCTTAATGGCAATCTCCATAAAATGCTCAGCTCCTTCTTACTGTGTGGGATCAACATAAGGCAGAGTGCTTTACTGTTGCATGTGGGCCATCCTGGTTCATGCGTATGGATGAAAATAGCTTTTCCATCCCTAATTCATCCATTTTAGAGGCAATTAGAGATCTGCTATAGAAATAAAATCATTGTTCAGATGAATATAAAAGGCTAAATATAAGAACTCAAAGCAGCAATTGTTTTTGCTTGACTTCATTAAAGGGACTGCCACAACTCAATTTATAATGACTTAAATATAACTAATTGATTTTTTAATATTATATTTTATATTGTGGAGTGTCATGACCACTCACAGTCATCATTTACTAAAACCAACCCAGGGATTTGCATCTGGTCTGAATTACATAGTGGCCATGTAAAATACAATCATACATGGCTGTTTTTATATTATAGGCGTGTTAGGGTCAATGAAAATTGCTTTATCAGACCTCAACACATTGAATGGGTCCTTCTGTGTTAGACCCCTTTCACACTGGGGCTGCCCGAGGATTAGAGCTAAATCACCACTCGTTTTAGCAGCACTTAAGCGGTGCTCTTCGGACACTAGTGGGGTGATTTTAACCCCCGCTAGCGGCCAAAGGAGGGGTTAAAAGCGCCCATGTTGTTAAGGCGCTTCGGAAGCGCTGCCCATTCATTGCAATGGGCAGGAGCGTTTTGGGAGCGCTGTGTACAAAGAACCTGATTGCAGGACTTTTTCCAAAGTCCCGCAAGCGCACCGCCCCAGTGTGAAAGCACTCAGGCTTTCAGATTCGGGCAACATGGGAGGCTGTTTTCAGGCGCATTACAGGTGCTATTTCTAGCGCTAAAACGCCTGAAATCTGCCTACATGCTTGATTTCTGATAACCACGTCTTCCGCATAGAAGTTAATAATTACTAAGTTCATTGGAACCACTGTGTCACCAAAAGTGACCGTTGTCCTTGGACAGCTGGTCAAAGCAAACAGCAGAAAATAAACCAATAAAAAGCAAGGCGCTAACACATATGTGATAATTACATGTGAACAGGATAAAGAACAATCCAAAGAACAATCCAAATATACTTGAGGGTCCAAAGGTGAAAAAAAAATTATTTATAAGAATTATTAATAAATATTAAACAGTCCAAAAATATATATGTTTTTCCCCTGAAATTTTGCTGAAGAAAACTTCAATCACCATGCTTCTGGTCTTAAAGGTGCCTCAGATACTCCAGGAAAAAAGTAAAAATCTCTCCTGCGCTCGAGTGTCTAGTATCTCAGTACGTGGTGCGACCAACTTTATAAAGTAATGCCTGTCGTCTTGCAGCCCTCTTCAGAATAATGGGTATTTGTAGACTAAAAGAAAAAGAAAAGAAGGAGGGCTTTGACAATTTAGCAGGTTCACTGTTCTGAACACCGACAAGCCAGGACCTGATGTCGAGTGGGTCAAACCGATATCACAAGATGGCTGACGCGTTTCAGGGGAGTACCCCTTTCTTCAGAGCCTAAGCGGGCAATCACAATCTTATAAATAACATTGTTTTTTATCCTTTGTTCACATGTAATTATCACATATGTGTTAGCGCATTGCTTTTCATTGGTGTGCTTTTCAGAGGTGGTTTATTCACTTAAAGGGGCAGCTTCACATTTTTTAGCATATTGTAATTTTTGGTTGGTGCCAGGGCTTACTATGATTTTTGAAACAGCAGAAAGTAGCAAAGTCAGCAGACTGATAAGCAGATCTGGCACAGATAAAACAACTGTAAAAAGAGTTCAGTTTACAGAACAGTAGACAGCAGAATTATTGATAATAACAAACTGATGATCAGGTTAAGCACAGACAAGCTGAATACAAATGTACTCCAAACTATTTGGAGGACTAGTCCAAGGAATCAAGCTAAGTCAGACATACTTGCAGTAAATGCAGAGCAGTAGCAGACAGATTAACCTGTAATCAGGCACCAGCTGAATGTCCAGCAGTCTCTTATGCCCTTTTGATTAGAGCAGGTGTGCGCTGCAGAGACCAAAGCCGCAGTGCTTATTAATGACCTGCAGATGGTGAAGGCTCAAGGCTGATGTCTGTTAAAAGGAATGAGCTTATCTTAACCACTTCAGCTCTGGAAGATTTACCCCCTTCCTGACCAGTCCATTTTTTGCGATACAGCACTGCATTACTTTAACTGACAATTGCGCGGTCGTGCGACGCTGTACCCAAATAAAATGTATGTAATTTTTTCCCCACAAATAGAGCTTTTTTTTAAAGTAGTATTTGATCACCTCTGTGTTTTTTATTTGCTATAAACAAAAAAAACAGACAATTTTGAAAACAAAAACAATATTTTTTACTTTCTGCTATAAAACATATCCAATAAAAAAAAGTAAAAATAAAATATCTACATCAGTTTAGGCCAATGTGTATTCTGGTACTTATTTTTTGGTATAAAAAAAATCCCAATAAGCGTATATTGATTGGTTTGTGCAAAAGTTATAGTGTCTACAAACTATGGGATATATTTATGACATTTTTATTTAATTATTTATTTTACTAGTAATGGCAGCATTCTAGTTAGTGTTTGAGTGTAGTGGGGGAGGTGTTTTTACTAGGATAAAAATTGGATCCATGTCCCTGCTTTGCAGGAATACAGGATCCATGCCTCCCTTAATGACAGAATGGCGATCTGCCTTGTTTGTAAAAAGAAAGTAGAATAATACTGCGCTAGAAAAATTTTTATAAATGAAAAAATATACGGCAAAAGCTGCAGCAAGTAACCATAAATATCTATCAGGCACCCAAACATAAAAATATACAAAATGCTGCGCTAAGGGATCCTAATGTGATGAACCCTCCTAGTGAAGTGAATAAATAGCCAGGTGAGAATCACCAAGTGAAATTAATTAGCTAAATTGCAAAGCTAAGTATAAAGGTTACATGTGACACATTAAGAGCATATATCTGAATACACACAACCCCCACAAAAAAACTCGAAATAATGCAACTACAAATGCAAAGAAACAATCTGTGACAAAGTTCCCAGTTTTTGATAAAGAAAAAGAAAGGAAAAAAAACAGTTTTTTTTTTCTCTAATCCTAGTGAGTCCAGAATCTTGAAGATAAGGACAAAATTAAAAATAATGTTCAAACATGAATTCCTTCTGAAAAGTGAATGCTGTATCCCAGAGTGACAGGTTCTCAGTATAGTGAAGGTGAGTGAGGCTCCTTACCCCATCTGTTGGACTCCCTAACGAGTGGAGTCAATAGTGCAGGCAGAAATGATCCTCTGCAGGAATACAGGATGTTCCTCAATTCCTCTCTTTCCCCCCAGGGGAACGAATACGATCTGGAACTCAGTTACCGGTCTCAGGGATCTCCCGACTGTTGCACACGGGCGGACCGAAGTTGATGGACACGGCAGGTAGCCAATCACAGAGGTCTTATAGCGTCTGTGTACGCCGGCATCAAGGAGTCTCCCCAACAGGGATGTAATAACTGGGGGACCCTCCGGAATGGCACCTGCAGACAAAATCAGCACTCAGGCCCCTCGGCCATGAGTGGAGATTGAAAAAAAGAAAAGAACGAGCCCCAATAGTGAAATACTGTTTATAAACATGAGGATATTTTATTGAAATAAAAAAAGACCTAAGGTGTAATCCATAAGGTCAGGTTATGTTGATACCATCACGTCCTATAGATTCCCATGCACGGGTGTATATATTTTGTTTTTTAAATTTAACCATTTTTTTCATTTTTAATGTTTATGTTTTTTATTAATCCCCTTTTTTTCTACTGTCAATAAGAAAAAAAGGTTTCCTTTTTGCGTATCATTGTGACCTTATGGATTACACCTTAGGTCTTTTTTCATTTCAATAAAATAAATAATTGAACATTATTTTTGATTTTGTCCTTATCTTCAAGATTCTGGACTCACTAGGATTAGAGAAAAAAAAAACAGGTTTTTTTTCCTTTCTTTTTCTTTATCAAAAACTGGGAACTTTGTCACAGATTGTTTCTTTGCATTTGTAGTTGCATTATTTCGAGGTTTTTTGTGGGGGATGTGTGTATTCAGATATATGCTCTTAATATGTCACATGTAACCTTTATACTTAGCTTTGCAATTTAGCTAATTAATTTCATTGGGGATTCTCACCTGGCTATTTATTCACTTCACTAGGAGGGTTCATCACATTAGGATCCCTTAGCGCAGCATTTTGTATATTTTTATTTTTAGATTTGCCTTGTTTACATAGGAAGACTGCCGTTCTGCCTACAGAAAGATCAGCGGATGCCGGCGTACATTGAGTCGTGGGACCTGCTGTGTAGAATCACAGCAGGAGCGAGCCGCCGGGAGCATGTACTCGCACCAGCTACCCGGAAGTGTAGAATCACGTATATATACAGTGGTGTGAAAAAGTGTTTGCCCCCTTCCTCATTTCCTGTTCCTTTGCATGTTTGTCACACTTAAGTGTTTCGGAACATCAAACCAATTTAAACAATAGTCAAGGACAACACAAGTAAACACAAAATGCAATTTGTAAATGAAGGTGTTTATTATTAAAGGTGAAAAAAAATCCAAACCATCATGGCCCTGTGTGAAAAAGTGATTGCCCCCCTTGTTAAAACATACTATAACTGTGGTTGTCCACACCTGAGTTCAATTTCTCTAGCCACACCCAGGCCTGATTATTGCCACACCTGTTCACAATCAAGGCATCACTTAAATAGGAGCTGCTTGACACAGTAAGGTCCACCAGAAGATCCTTAAAAGCTACACATCATGCCGAGACCCAAAGAAATTCAGGAACAATTGAGAAAGAAAGTAATTGAGATCTATCAGTCTGGAAAGGGTTATAAAGCCATTTCCAAAGCTTTGGGAATCCAGCGAACCACAGTGAGAGCCATTATTCACAAATGGCGAAGACATGGAACAGTGGTGAACCTTCCCAGGAGTGGCCGGCCGCCCAAAATTACCCCAAGAGCTCAGCGACGACTCATCCAAGAGGTCACAAAAGACCCCACAACAACGTCCAAGGAACTGCAGGCCTCACTTGCCTCAGTTAAGGTCAGCGTTCATGCCTCCACCATCAGGAAAAGACTGGGCAAAAATGGCCTGCATGGCAGAGTTCCAAGGAGAAAACCACTGCTGAGCAAAAAGAACATCAAAGCTCGTCTCAATTTCTCCACAACACATCTTGATGATCCCCAAGACTTTTGGGACAACATTCTGTGGACCGATGAGACAAAAGTGGAACTCTTTGGAAGGTGTGTGTCCAAGTATATCTGGCGTAGAAGGAACACTGCATTTCAGAAAAAGAACATTATACCAACAGTAAAATATTGTGGTGGTAGTGTGATGGTCTGGGGCTGTTTTGCTGCTTCAGGACCTGGAAGACTTGCCGTGATAAAAGGAACTATGAATTCTGCTGTCTACCAAGAGATCCTGAAGGAGAATGTCCGACCATCTGTTCGTGTACTCAAGCTGAAACGAACTTGGGTTCTGCAGCAGGACAATGATCCTAAACACACCAGCAAGTCCACCACCGAATGGCTGAAGAAAAACAAAATGAAGACTTTGGAGTGGCCTAGCCAAAGTCCTGACCTGAATCCTATTGAGATGTTGTGGTATAACCTTAAAAAGGCCGTTCATGCTCGAAAACCATCTAATGTAACTGAATTAGGACAATTCTGCAAAGATGAGTGGGCCAAAATTCCTCCAGGACGCTGTAAAAGCCTCATTGCACGTTATCGCAAACGCTTGGTTGCAGTTGTTGCTGCTAAGGGTGGCCCAACCAGTTATTAGGTTTAGGGGGCAATCACTTTTTCACACAGGGCCATGATGGTTTGGATTTTTTTTCACCTTTAATAATAAACACCTTCATTTACAAATTGCATTTTGTGTTTACTTGTGTTGTCCTTGACTATTGTTTAAATTGGTTTGATGTTCCGAAACACTTAAGTGTGACAAACATGCAAAGGAACAGGAAATGAGGAAGGGGGCAAACACTTTTTCACACCACTGTATATATATATATATATATATATATATATATATATATATATATATATATATATATATATGGATCCTGTGCAGCGCGGCCGCCCTGTAGCAGTAAAACTGCTATAGGGTGGTCGGCAACTGGTTAACCTATGTAATATTTGTTCTATGTCCCTGTTGTTGGAATAACCCCAAGTCTAAACACAGCTAATGCAATATGTAAACCTTCTATAAATATAAAATAAAGGTACATAGTTACATAGTAGGTGAGGTTGAAAAAAGACACAAGTCCATCAAGTCCAACCTATGTGTGTGATTATATGTCAGTATTACATTGTATATCCCTGTATGTTGCGGTCGTTCAGGTGCTTATCGAATAGTTTTTTTGAAACTATCGATGCCCCCCCCCCCCACTGAGACCACAGCCTGTGGAAGGGAATTCCAAGCCCTTGCTGCTCTTACAGTAAAGAACCCTCTATGTAGTTTAAGGTTAAAACTCTTTTCTTCTAATTTTAATGAGTGGCCACGTGTCTGGTTAAACTAACGTTTTTTTCGCTCCATAAGACGCACCTGACCATAAGACGCACCTAGGTTTTAGAGGTTGAAAACAAGAAAAAAAAATATTCTGAACTAAATGGTGTACTAAAATATTTTCCAGTGCCCATGAAATACAGCCTGACCATTGCCAAAGAAATGCAGAGTGACCATTGCCATAGAAAATGCAGAGTGACCATTGCCATAGAAATGCAGAGTGACCATTACCATAGAAAATGCAGAGTGACCATTGCCATAGAAAATGCAGAGTGACCATTGCCACAAACGCATCCTTACTTGATCTTATCCCTTCCGCTTAACAGAAGACAGAGCAGCCCAAGCAGCCGAATGCTCTGTTTTCTGTCTCAGGAAAAAGCCGGAAGATCGCCCGGTGCCCACGGGGGGGTTGGAAGTCTGTCCCCAACCCTCCTGCCTCTCTTCCGGTGGTGGCGGTGGGAGGCAATGCAAGTGGTGGCAGGGGGGCCGCGGGGGGCAGTGCCGGCGGCGGCGGGGGGCAGTGCCTGTCAAATATTCGCACCATAAGACTCAGGGACATTTTCCCCCATATTTCTGGTGGAAAAAAGTGCGTTTTAAAGTCCGAAAAATACGGTACCTTCCACGAAAAAGTTTTATCCCTATTATGGGGTCTCCAGTATGGTACTTATGAATTGAAATCATATCCTCTCTCAAGCGTCTCTTCTCCAGAGTGAATAATGCTGGCCATACACTATACGAAAAATTGGCCGAACCCATTTTCGAAAAACGAACGTTCGGCTGTGACCGCAAACGATAATGCCATCATGTAATAACAGATAAATCATTCAGTGGACATAAATGAATGCATTTTTGTGTTTGTTTTTTTACATATACCTAGTGCAGACAGTTTGGACGGGAAACACATTAACCTTTCAATTTATCGTTCATTCGGCAGAAAATTTCTAAACTTGTCCTTCATTTTTTCGGCTTAAAAACGATTTTGTGCCCATTAACTGGCCGAAAAACGAACGAACGGTCTAAAGGACCGCATTTCGGCCGATTTTTCATATAGTGTATGGCCAGCATAAGTTCAGTGCTCGCAACCTTTCCTCATAACTAATATCCTCCAGACCCTTTATTAGCTTAGTTGCCCTTCTTTGTACTTGCTCCATTTCTAGTACATCCTTCCTGAGGACTGGTGCCCAGAACTGGACAGCATACTCTAGGTGCGGCCGGACCAGAGTCTTGTAGAGTGGGAGAATGATCGTTTTGATCCCCTTTTTAATGCATGCCAATATTCTGTTTGCTTTGTTAGCAGCAGCCTGGCATTGTATGCCATTGCTGAGCCTATCATCTATTAGAACCCCCAGGTCCTTTTCCATCCTAGATTCCCCCAGAGATTCTTCCCCCAGTGTATAGATTGCATTCATATTTTTGCCACCCAAATGCATTATTTTACATTTTTCTACATTAAACCTAATTTGCCATGTAGTTGCCCACCCCATTAACTTGCTCAGATCTTTTTGCAAGGTTTCCACATCCTGCAGAGAAGTTATTGCCCTGCTTAGCTTAGTATCATCCGCAAATACAGAGATTGAGCTGTTCACCCCATCCTCCAAGTCGTTTATGAACAAAATAAATAGGATTGGGCCCAGCACAGAACCCTGGGGGACCCCACTACACACCTCTGACCATTCCAAGTACTCCCCATTGATCCCCACCCTCTAAACTCACCCTTGTAGCCAGTTTTCAATCCATGTACTCACCCTATGGTCCATGCCAACGGACCTTATTTTGTACAGTAAAAGTTTATGGGGAACTGTGTCAAATGCTTTTGCAAAATCCAGATACACTACGTCTACGGGCCTTCCTTTATCTATATGGTAACTCACCTCCTCATAGAAGGTTAATAGATTGGTTTGGCAAGAACAATTCTTCATGAATCCATGCTGATTACTGCTAATGATACCGTTTGCATTACTAAAATCTTGTAGCTGTACAGTCTTGTTGAGGCTTCAGCAAAATTGCAAGAGGTTTTGATTCCTGTCAAGCAGCCCCCAAAGCAATGGGGTTGATTTACTAAAAACAAATAGGCTGTTCACTTTGCAAGATAAGTTCCACTTTGCAAGGGAATTTTCCCCCGAAACAGTGAATGTGGTGAATCTATAATTCCAACATACAAAACTAATTTATTTTTTACGGTAATACAGCAAAGATGGGAGCAACAGCATCTAACTGTTTTAAATGAAAACTCCTAAGCCCTTACAGTGAACAACAAACAGCATTTATATAGGCTGCGCTAGCAGACATAAATTCCCACTGTGATAATCATTAAAAATTAGTAAGTGCAAAATAACTAATATATATGTGCTACTGCGCAAACTAGTCACTCCGCAAAAAATACCCAATGTGACAATTGTTGATGAACAGCAGGTGAACTTAATTAATAAGTGCAAAATAGCAAAAAAGCAAATAATAGTTCTGGTATTAAATGGAAAAACAAAGCAATTGATTCAGGGAACAAGAAGAATTCTTGAGACGACAGTCCCCTCCAAAACCCCACTCACCAGAAGTAGTAGACCCACGGCTTTGCAGTCCTAGGGTCAAAATTAGCGTTATGGGGGGATTGATAGTTGAATACAGAAAAACCTTTTCTTGTTGATAAAAGATGGATACTCCAAACAATTAGAGAAGACTCCAGGGGATTCAAATGCCGAGAAAATAGAGAGAGAATAGATCATGTGTAGTAACGCCACCACTAGCTGAAAAAACGCTGTTAAATGACACACTCACTGGACAGAAAACAGGTATCAGCGTGTTTTGCGGAGTGACTAGTTTGCGCAATAGCACATATATATTAGTTATTTTGCACTTACTAATTTTTAATGATTATCACAGTGGGAATTTATGTCCGCTAGCGCAGCCTATATATATGTTTATATCTATTGTTTTCCATTCATAAGGTTCTTTAAACCTTTGCAGGCAGCAGCAGTGGGTGTTATATAACACAATTTATTCTATTAAGGTTTTTTCACTATCACCATTTCCTATCCATTAGGCGCAAGTTTTTAAGGTTGTTTGTCAAAAAACAGAATTTATCCTCCTAAGTGTACTGGATGAATTTAATGTGGGATCCTTAATTTACATCTAGTTTTCATGCTAAGGGCTTGTTGTGCATTTTGGTCCTTAAAACCACAGGGTACAACCCCCTATATTCCACAACAGTTCTTTCCCATTTATTCTTCGGGGATGCTTTATAGCTTTTTGGTTTCAGCTATCATGTTTTGTGAAAAGAAAGAAAAAATGAATGTGTTGTATTTTTGCTTGCACATGATTGGATGATGAAAGTCAGCAGAGCTTCACCTCATTCACTAAGCTAAGCAAAAATTTCCTTCTAATGTGAAGATTCCCTTTCAAAGTGAACAGCCAATATGCCTTTAGTAAATCAACCCCTAATGTTCAAAAATACATTTCATGATGCATTGAAGCTTGGAAAAGCAAAACACATTCAAAACTGCAATAAACTATAGGTCAAGCATGTCTAAAATGCAGACTTTTTAAGATGCATAGATGTAAAAGAGTCCTTATAATCAAGGATGATGACATTTCTCTGATTAATATCAATGCATTTCTGAAATGTAAGTAAAAAATCTAAATTTTACTCATTCCTCTAGAGATTAAGTTGCAACAGTAATGTACTTTGTCTGCCTCACCATCTGTTTTTTTCTGACTTCTCGCTATTATCTAATGTTTTATTTTCTTTTTGAATTGAATTTAGTTGTTCCAAACACACTTAGGCTTAAATTATACATTGACAATACATTCTTTGTCAAACAAAATAATCTTTAAAAAAAAGAAAGTAAAATAACCAAACTGTACAAATCGGTGACCAGTAAAAGTAAATTCTCTTATAAATCAGCAAGAATACTCATAAACAAACCGTCATTCAGGTATACAGTAAGAAACTATGTGGGTATTTAAATATGACCTTAAACTGAAAATGTGAAAACGTTGTTTCTGGTGTCAGGATTTCAGCTTTCAATGTAGAAGGGTTTAGTGTTACAGTAAAATTGCTTAGAATTACCTATTTTATCTTTTCTATACTTAACATAATACTGCTATCACTTTGTAAAGCCCTGCACAAACTGTTGGTGCTATATAAATCCTGTATAATAATAGGAAAAACAAAGGATTCCTTTTTTACAGTTCACTTGAGCATTTTTGGAACTGTTATTTTGTACTTGGTCTACATTTAGAAGTTATTTCTACAGCTACTTTAAATGCATTTAAGAACTGTTTGCATAATGAAAATTGGTAAAAAAAAAAATTGTGAAGTTCTGTAAGAACAAATCTTATCAAGTTTGTGCAACCAAATTTATCTCTTTCAGTTTAAAACATAGTAATAAAGAGCAATTATTTAGTTTTCTTGATGTGTTTAAAGTGTATTTTTACCTTTGCAATCAAAATTAAGATCCCTCACTATATGTTTGTTATGTGTTCCCATGAATATACCATATCTAAAAGTCATTTAAATGTAGTTTTTTTTTTTTTTCATTTTTATAGTTGTTTCTTCGAGCAGGATTATACATAGGACTCTATGAGCAGCTTCTATTGCTTTCAAAATATGATGGAGTATGTGGAGATAAGGGACAGACTTAAGCCTCGTACACACGATCCAATTGTTGGCCAACCGAGCGTCAGATTTTCGTCTTCAGGGCGTATGCCTGGATCTTGTCTTGCATACTAACGGTACACAATTTTCAGCCAACAAACACGAACGTAGTAATGTACTAGATGTACTACGAGACTATAAAGAGGAAGTTAATTTCACAAGCGCCACCCTTTGGGCTCCTTCTGCTAATTTTGTGTTAGTAGAAGTTTGGTGAGTGTTGATTCACGCTTTTCAGTTCGTTGCTGAACGGCTGTTCGCCAACCAGCCATGTTGCGTAATTGGAGGAGAGAACATGTGATTATTTGTCTAGGAGTTATTGCTTTGACCCAAGTCCAGTTCAGGAACAGGAGGAGGATTTCTTGGACCAAAAATTGGTTGCTTAATCGTGACCAATTATGTCATATGCCCTTGCTGCAGGAGCTCCAGGAGAATAATCCGGATGATTTTCGAAATTATCTCCGGATGAAGGACCCCTTCTTTTACCAACTCTTGGCATTGGTGTACTCCTATATTAAGAAGCAGGACACATGTATGAGGCTTTCCATCACTCCAGAGCAAATGCTGATAGTCACCTTGCGGTACTTGGCGACAGTGAGAAGTCTCCAGGACTTCAAGTTTTCGACTGGGATCTCCCCCCAGGCTCTGGGACTCATTATTCCAGGGACCTGGTCAGCCATCATTCAAGTGCTGCAGAAGGACTATGTTAGGGTAAGTTTTTATCTTTAAGATCACATTCTATGTAATTATGTTTGGTAATGTATTGTATTAATTTGTTGATTACATAATTATCAATATTGCAATATGCTGTGAATGTCCTCTTTGTCCTCACGCATGCTGTAAGCTTTTCCAGCTCCTTTTTTGGCCTATATGCATATTTTACTTCATTAAACTCCCCAACAAGCTATCCTGGACCCATATACACATATCCTAGTAACTTAACAAAGTTTTTGGTCAGCTACATTTTGGGGCTTACCCTAACCAACCCCTAAAATTTGTACAAATGTTATTGTTGTCCTCAAATTCAGGCAGAGTGCAAGAGGCCATTTTTTGGGGCCCAAACTCATTTGGATTCCTCCCTCCCCCCAAAAATGCTAAGTCAACAGATCCAAATACTCTTTATGCTGACTTTGCAAAACCCATAAACACTAGCCCTCTTTTGTGTTCAAATTTCTGTATAAATTCACCAAACCATGTAGTGCAAGAGCCTGCCTGATTACCTACAAATTGAAACTTATTAAGTTTTTGTCTCCTACTATATTGATTGGTTAAATCATAATGTCAAAATGTGCTGCAATTTGGACAGTGTGTATCCAGCTTTTTAGATTATGAAACTTCTTACCTGTCCACTGGGCTGCTGATAGTGTAAGTAAGGCGGGGCTGGCCAAAGTATCACTGATTATTTATGCAGACAGCTCTCATGGAAGTGAAGAGGGTTACCTTTTCAAAACATCTGCCCATTACCCCCCTAAAATTTGTCTAATGGGCAACCAGAGGGGGGGGGATCAGATAAGTTGACCTTCCACTATTGTCTTTAAATACTCATTTAAGTATATCCTTGTGTTGGCTAAGCATGTTTGGGTCAAATCTGCTTGCAATGTTATGTGCAGAAGTAGTAATTTATTTTTATTTTTTTAATCTACAGTTTCCTTCCTACCCCGAGCAATGGCAGGACGTTGCAGCCCAGTTCCATCATCAGTGGGATTTTCCCAACTGTGGTGGTGCTATTGATGGCAAGCATGTCCGGATTGTACCACCACCCAACTCTGGCTCCTATTATTTTAATTATAAGGGCTTTTGCAGCAAAGTCACGCTAGCTGTAGTGTCTGCCAAATACGAGTTCTTGTATCTGGATGTTGGGAAGAACGGCCGCAACTCTGACAGAGGAGAGATTATGCAGACAGAGTTCTACATGCAGCTGACAGAATGGCACATTAAACTTGCCACCTGCTGAGGAGAATGTTGAGGCCCTCAATTTTGTTTTTGTGGCAGATGATCCTTTGCTCTGGGGGAACATCTGATGAAGCCGTTTCCTATGAGGAACCTCACCCCAGAGCAGAGAATCTTCAATTACAGGCTCTCTTGTGCCAGAAGGGTGGTCGAAAACGCCTTTGGTATCCTATCGAGTCATTTCAGGCTGTTTTTGACTCCAATCAACATGTCACTCTACAAGATAAACCATGTGGTCCTGTGCTGCTGTATTTTACATAATTGTTTAAGGAGGAATGCTAACAGCTACCTAGCCTCACTGCCAAGTGACGTGGACCCTGCAGTGGCAGGCCCAGCTGAAGAGGCTGCAGCTCGTCTGTCTGTGGGCATGCTGATGCCTATTGTAACATGCCCATGCTGGATTGCCCTCACAAATTGCCCATGATTTACGGCAGAAATACCTGGAATATTTTGTGGGTAGAAGGGCAGTGGCTTGGCAGCAAATTGTAGATGATCATTTCTAAATTTTTATGTAGATCATAAACTCCTATTTCATTTGAACTACTGTTGTCTGTGTTTCTTATATGTCTAATATGTTCCCAAATGGGCTTTATTTTGGCCACTTGCTCCAATAGTGCAAATGCACCTTAATTGCTACATGAGGTGACAATATCTTCTTCAGCTAACTATTATGATGTGCTGTGGGTCTGCTACACGGACACACAATGTTTTTGTTCTTAATGGATCTAATGCATGAAGTTCAAAAACATTATGCCTTTACAACTCCTTTAATTTTTTGGAGGACTAAAAATTTAAGAAGTTGTCCACATTTAAGAGCACATTGTCACTGTAACTACAACAACTTACAAAATACACTGGTATTGAGCAAGGAAATAATAAGTAACGCATTATTTAGTAAAAAACGTTTTACTCAAAGCACATTCACATGTGCGTTTTAAGGTTTTAAAACAAACCAACATCTTGGTGTATAACATGTATGTTTTGCATTATTACTCCTTTTTTGAGGGCTAAACGGGCATGTTCTAAAACATTAGATACACATCCCAAACTCAGGAACTTACAAAGTGAAGGCCGAACAAGACATTAGTATCCCAAGACTGTGTGGATGTTGCCTTCCTCAGATGGGGTGATCTCACCCCTCTAAAAGCCAAATTTGAAGCCACGTACACGTAGAGGCATAACAATTAAATGTCCCTTATGATCCCATGCCTAAAATGTGTGTAGTTCCATACATCTATTCTGCCAAAACCCAAAACACAACATGTGCTATCTCCCATCACGGGGTATCAATGGATGCGTTTCGGGGGGAAACCCCTTCCTCTGAGCTACTTTAGTTATGAGGAAGGGGTTGCACCCCGAAATGAGTCCATTGATACCAGGTGATGGGAGATAGCACATGTTGACACACTGTGTGTTTTGTGTGTTTCGAAAAAGTAGATGTTTGTAACTACACACATTTTAGGCATTGGATCATAGGGCAAATAAGAATGGTAAGGCCCAATTTTGGGGCACCTTCAAATTTTGAATTTTAGATGATAAAAAAACCCATAAACATTACAATTCACATTAGTTAGGGCAGTGTTTCCCAACTCTCCTCCTCAAGAGGCAAACCCAGGTCATATTTTCGAGATTTCTTGAATTTGGGACAGGTGATGTTGTCATTTTCACTGTTAGTAATTCGCACTGTCATTTTTAGACTGAGAAAAATCTAGAAATCAGGACCTGGTGGTGCACCTAGAGGAGTGGAGTGGAGAAACACTGAGTTCTGTTCCAAAACTTTCACATTTCAAAGTCATAAAAACATGGTAATTAGTAAAGGGGCAAACAGGAGCCAACAAGTGGAACAATAAACTTCAGACCAGGCAAGATGAAATAAAAATTTGGCAAGCATGTCCACAAAATATCTTATTCTTCGCTGTAAAGCAGTGGCAGCCTCCTTGATTTGCTCAAGTTCCTTCAAAGAATTCAACATATCTGCACTTATTCTGCCAATAGTGCATCGTGGAAGATCATGACATAGTAAGAAGAGTAAAAAGTATTAAGGAAACAAAAGTCAAGTGGATGAGGCCCTACATAGTGAGTTATGGTCAAGTTACTAGTCAAATTCAGGAATTACTTACCTACCCAGTCTATTGTTGCTTGCAACCTGCTTGCCCTTCAGACACCTAAACTACTAGTATAGTACACACTGCAACTACTCTGTAATCTTGGCCCTGGTGGCTGGGTCTCCAAAACTCGGGCACCTAGCAACACTGCCAGCTCCTTCCACCTCTTCCTTATCCATGCTAATCTTAAAGAGGAAGTAAACCCTAATGGGTTTACTTCCTCTTTGTTTCCCTGCAAAGGTAAAGCATAATGGACTACTATGCATGGCATAGTAGTCCATTATGTGTCACTTACCTGACACAGGAGCCAGCGAAGTCACCGCTGTCCCCTTGTGTACGGAGCCTCCATCTTCTTGGTGGGTCTTGTGACTCCGAGGCTGTCATTCGACAGCGCCGCAATGACGTCACTCCCGCGCATGCGCACGGGAGCCGCCACTTGCGGCATGTCGCCATTGAGATACATGCGCCGCTGTCTATGGCGCATGCGTCGTAGACAGCAGTGCCTGTCTTTTGGAAAATATCTCCTAAATCGTGTATGTTTAGGAGATATTTATTTGACCTACAGGTAAGCCTTAATCTAGGCTTACCTGTAGGTCCAAGTGGTTTGTAAGGGTTTACAACCTCTTTAACCACTTCAGCCCCGGACCAATTGTCAGCTTAAGGACCAGAGGTCTTTTTTCAATTTCGCACTGCACTACTTTAACTGGTAATTGTGCGGTCATGCAATTTTGTAACGAAACGAAATTTGCGTCCTTTTCTTCCCACAAATAGAGCTTTCTTTTGATGGTATTTGATTGCCTCTGTGATTTTTTATTTTTTGCGATATAAACGGAAAAAGAGCGAAAATTTTGAAAAAAAAAGAGATTTTCTACTTTTTGTTATAAAAAAAATCTAATAAACTCAATTTTAGTCAAACATTTGGGCCAAAATGTATTCAGCCACATGTCTTTAGTAAAAAAAATGCCAATAAGCGTATATTTATTGGTTTGCGCAAAAGTTTATAGCGTCTACAAACTAGAGTACATTTTCTGGAATTTACACCGCTTTTAATTTATGACTGCCTATTTCATTTCTTGAGGTGCTAAAATGGCAGAGAAGTACAAAACCCCCCAAATGACCCCATTTTGGAAAGTAGACACCCCAAGCTATTTGCTGAGAGGCATGTTGAGCCCATTGAATATTTTTTTTTTTAGTCCCAAGTGATTGAATAAAGACAAAAATAAAAAATAATTTTTTTTTTCTTCAAAAAGTTGTCACTAAATTATATATTGCTCACACATGCCATAGTTATATGTGGAATTGCACCCAAAATACATTTTGCTGCTTCTCCTGAGTATGGGGATACCACATGTGTGGGACTTTTTGGGAGCCTAGCCGCGTACGGGGCCCCGAAACCCAAGCACCGCCTTCAGGATTTCTAAGGGTGCAAATTTTTGATTTCACTCCTCACTACCTATCACAGTTTCGAAGGCCATAAAATGCCAAAATAGCACAAAACCCCCCCAAATGACCCCATTTTGGAAAGTAGACACCCCAAGCTATTTGTTGAGAGGCATGGTGAGTATTTTACAGCTACTTTCCAAAATGGGGTCATTTTGGGGGGTTTTATGCCATCTGGGCATTCCATGGCCTCCGAAACTGTGATTGGCAGTGAGAAGTGAAATAAAAAAATTACTCCCTTAGAAAGCCTGAAGGCGGTGCTTGGTTTTTGGGGTTCCGTACGCAGCTAGGCTCCCAAAAAGTCCCACACATGTGGTATCCCCGTACTCAGGAGAAGCAACAGAATGTATTTTGGGGTGTATTTCCACATATGCCCATGACATGTTTGAGCAATATATCATTTAGTGACAACTTTTTGTAAAAAAAAATATATATATTTTTTTTTTTTCATTATTCAATCTCTTGGTACAAAAAAAAAAAAATATTTAATGGGCTCAACATTGCTCTCAGCAAATAGCTTGGGGTGTCTACTTTCCAAAATGGGGTCATTTGGGGGGGGTTTGAACTGTCCTGGCATTTTATGCACAACATTTAGAAGCCTATGTCACACGTCACCCACTCTTCTAACCACTTGAAGACAAAGCCCTTTCTGACACTTTTTGTTTACATGAAAACATATTTTTTTTTTGCAAGAAAAATTACGTTGAACCCCCAAACACTATATATATTGTTAAAGCAAAGGCCCTACAGATTAAAATGGTGGGTGTTGCATTTTTTTTTTTTTCCACACAGTATTTGCGCAGCGATTTTTTCAAACGCATTTTTTGTGGAAAAAATACACTTTTTTTTATTTTAATGCACTAAAACACACTATATTGCTCAAATTTTTTGATGAAATAAAAAATATGATCTTAGGCCGAGTACATGGATACCAAACACGACATGCTTTAAAATTGCGCACAAACACGCAGTGGCGACAAACTACATACATTTTTAAAAGCCTTTAAAAGCCTTTACATGATACCACATTAGATTCACGGAGGAGGTCTACTGCTAAAATTACTGCCCTCGATCTGACCTTCGCGGTGATACCTCACATGCATGCTGCAATTGCTGTTTACATATGACGCCAGACCAACGCTTGTGTACGCCTTTGCGCAAGAGAAGGGGGGGCAGGGGTGCTTTTTTTTTTTTTTTTTTTTAGTTTTTTTTTTATTTATTTAGCTTTTTTATTCTATTTTTAAACTGTTCCTTCCATTTTTTTCTTTGTTATGATTTTTATTGTTATCTCAGGGAATGTAAATATCCCCTATGATAGCAATAGGCAGTGACAGGTACTCTTTTTTTGAAAAAATTGGGGTCTATTAGACCCTAGATCTTTCCTCTGCCCTCAAAGCATCTGACCACACCAAGATTGGTGTGATAAAATGCTTTCCCAATTTCCCAATGGCGCGGTTTATATCCGGGAGGGGGGACATTCCCTCCTACTGCTTGTAAAAGCAGTCTAGAGGCTAATTACCCGCTAGAATTGCTTTTACATGAAAGCCGATCACTGGCTGAAAAGAATGATACCAAGATGATACCTAAACCTGCAGGCATCATTCTGGTATAACCATTCAAAGTCCAGCAACATACTGGACATATATTGTAATCTTTTTTTTTTTCATGCAGCCTCTTGGCTGAACGAAAAAAAAAAGAGATTGATTGGTGGGTATGCCCACCATTAGAATACCTCCCTTCATCCACCCACTTCTAATGATGGGCATACATGCACCATTTATATATGCCGATGCATGGGGGCATCCTCCCGCAAAAGTTATGCCGTGTACACACGGTCGGAATTTCGACCGTATGTACGTGGCATTAGGAGCCAATCGCTCCTCCGCCCCCCCTGCTGCCCCCATGCTTCGGCACATATGCTCTTTTTTTTAACTGTGGTGGTGAAATCACCTCCTACAGCGTTGGAGTCGCGGCTTTATGTATCGTGGGAGCAAACGCTGTTGCTGTCAAGATAAATAAATCCGCGCTGCAACTGAATGGCGCACCTGAAAACAAAAAAATGCTTAACACTAAAACACAGTAAACAAAATTACATACCTGAAAAGCAAGCATGATAAAACATGATAAAACATAATAAAACATTGCAGAATAGAATGGAGTAAAAAAAGAGCAACAATAGAGAGAGAGAGAGAACAATAAAACGACAACTATTTTTGTTTTTTTTATTTTTTTGAGATTCACAGGTAAAAAAGCTCCTGACTGTTAGCGACTGAATCAAAACGCTACCACAAAAAAAATGTTAGCGATCGCAGGGATCAGGCCTGACTCTGCGAACACTGCAGTTATGTGTGCTTAGTGTTTTGTAAGTGACAGTGATCGATCGATACTGCACTTGGGTGGGCTGGGCTGGGCGGAGGGGGAAAACGCAGGTGCTAGCAGGTATCTGGCTGATCCCGCTAACAATGCGTTTTTTTGGAACCCTAAACTGCTGGGACGCTAGTATAGATCTGATCAGATCAGATATTGATCTGTTCAGATACTATACCACTAAGGGAGGTGTATGCTTTGCGCGTGGGTGTTTGCGGTACTGGCACTAACCTGGGGCGACGCAGACCTTATTTGACCCTAAAACCTAATTGATATCACCCGCCGGGCGATCAGGGGGTTAAACCGTTATTGGGTAATAAATGGCGGGTGCCCTGACAGTATAAAAAACAAGCTAACTAACCAGCGTCACCCGTAACAGTAATACAAAAAAAAACTGGTTACCTAGCGACACTAATGCAGGGATCAGAAAAACGATCGCTTAGTGACACTGGCAAAAGGGGGTGAAAGGGTTAACTAGGGGCAATCAGGGGGTTAAACCTTTATTAGGTAATATATGGGGGTACCTGACGCTATATAAAAACCTGACGGGGAACCTAAATAACGAAATAACTAACTGGCTAACCAGCGTCACCAGTGACATTTTTATACGGTGATCACTGGTGAAAGGGTTAACTCTAGGGGCAATCAGGGGGTTTAAAACCTTTATTTAGGTTGTAATATGGGGGTACCTGACCTATAACCTATTTATGAACCTATATAAACATGGCGGTTAACCTAAAAAAAAACTGGTTACCTAGCGACACTAATGCAGCGATCAGAAAAACGATCGCTTAGTGACACTGGCAAAAGGGGGTGAAAGGGTTAACTAGGGGCAATCAGGGGGTTAAACCTTTATTAGGTAATATATGGGGGTACCTGACGCTATATAAAAACCTGACGGGGAACCTAAATAACGAAATAACTAACTGGCTAACCAGCGTCACCAGTGACAGTTATACGGTGATTACTGGTGAAAGGGTTAACTCTAGGGGCAATCAGGGGGTTTAAAACCTTTATTTAGGTTGTAATATGGGGGTACCTGACCTATAAAACTATTTATGAACCTATATAAAACATGGCGGTTAAAATAAAAAAAAAATGGTTACCTAGCGACACAACTGCAGCGATCAGTAAATAAATGATCACTGCAATTAGTGACACTGTGACTGGGGGGGGAGGGGGTATCTGGGGGGTGATCAGGGGGTGACAGGGGGGTGTTTTGTGTGCCTAACTGTACTGGTGTCAGTGTAGTGTTGTGCACTAACCTTAACATGTTCGCCGCTCGGCGTCTCCGGTCACATAGACCGGCGCACCGAGCGTGACATCACTTCCGCCTTCCTGTCTATACAATAGACAGGAAGGGGAAGCTTTTCATTCGCCAGGAGCGATCGCGAGGGGGTGGCCAGAAACCACTGGCCGTCCCCTCGTCCCGGATCGCTCCTGAAGCGATGCCGACCGTCCCCGCCGGCGGAGGGGGGTCCGATCGGACCCCCCAACCGCCTAAAGAATGGCACGTACAGGTACGTGGTTCTGCCTGTACGTGCCATTCTGCCGACGTATATCTACATGGGGCGGTCGGCAAGTGGTTAAGGCACTACATACTTTGCTAATGTGTGGATTGGGTGTTTAGTTTGGACAGCTAAACACTCGACATGTATACACATTTGAAGCAAGATTCCAAGAATACTTGGGCAAACAAGAGGCTTCGAATTTCTTCCTCTTCTGGGTCGCTTTGGCCCTCAGTGTGACTCGCGTCAGTGGATTTTACGTCCACAATGACAATGTCTGTGCTGGGTCCAGGAATCAGATCCCATGGCTCCAAAGAAACATCCTGGGTGAGCTCACCACACTCACTTTTCTCTAAAATGAAATAATAAACTATTTATTAAGCCACCCCAAGTCACATCTGTTTCTAGCGTCCATTTTGCTACATTAGTTGACCAACCTTGCACTTGGTCTGATGTCAATGTTTGCTCCTGACTAGTGGACTCCACCATGCTGGGCTTTGGTTTTTGTTATGTGAAAAATGCATAGAAAAGGGAAGGTGATGTCATTTTCCAGAGGGCCAACATTGAAAGAGTCCTGCAGTTGCCCCCCACCCCTCTTGTCTCCTATGTTATATGGGATATATGATGACCATCCTAGCAGGCGTGACTCTGTGTGACTGGGAACCCCAGGCCTCTCCTCTTCCCTTGTATACACTGGCAAGGCTGCATTAATGGGCACTGATGAGCCAGGCAGCAACCAGAAAATGTTCTTTACCCCTTAAGTTCTGCCCTAAGCCCATGGCCTTCTTTCATCCCTTGTGGTGGCTTGGCTGGAGCCTCCTTTTTTGGTGCCTCCCTGTTGAAAGAAGAAAAAAAAAGAAATGTCCAAAAACATGACCAAATAAGAATGTTCATATATGCTTTATATTTACCTTCATTTTTGGAATACAAACATTTTCCAAAAGCTTATATATAATTCTCTAGAGCTACTTGGATATAGAACATATACAAACAGCTAATTTACACATATACATATTGTTTATATCCAAGTATTGCTTACTATTTTTTTGTTCTGATGTATGTACTCCATCTGGTCTTATTCACGGTGTTTGAGATCAGACCATCATTTTCAGATTTGGTCCTTTGATCGTTCCACCAAAAATTTGCACTTCAAAACGGCGATGACCTTCTCCAAAATTAGGTCCTTTCGGCTGTTGGGCCTTTCGGAATTGCACAGCTTGCAGTCATTAATCATGCTTTTATAGGATGTGCACCATCTCCGCCATCTCACCCTTGCTCATGGGGGTTGCTTTGTGCCTCCTATGAGCTCCACCACCGTGGGCTGCCTGTAATCCGCAGAACCTGCCATGTTGTCCCTCCTGAATTTTCCACCATGTGTGTCGCATGCAGAAGAGAGATGGTCTTGCCCCAGCGCCATGACACACTGAGAGCAGAGTTTGACGCATGCACAGTGTGTATAAAGCCAGAACGCACGGTCGATGGAATGGCCATAGGTACAATCTTGGAGTGGAGGACGAACGATCGCCAACGCAAGAAAGGAGACATAAAATGAAGGTACAATTGGAAATTGGGGCATAGGTGGGTAGTAGCCTATACTGCTTAGATTGAGGCCTATATTTGGACCAGCTTATGAGTTAAGCCAGACATTATGGTTTGTCTTGTATTCTGTCTTGCAGACATCATATCATTTATCATGACGGATACATTTAATTCGCCTGATTTTCTACCCCAATTCATTGACCTGTACCTGTCTCTGGAAGGTCAAGAGTAGAGACTACTCCAATAAAATATTGAGGAAGGCAGCTTTGGAGAAACTGCTTGAGTTGGTGAAACCTTTGTGCCCCAGGGCAGACTTCAGCTACGTGAAGCAAAAGATTTCTAACCTGAGGACTATATTTAAAAGGGAGCTGAACAAGGTCCTGGACTCAGAGAGATCTGGAGCAGCAGCGGATTACCTATATGTCCCCAGGCTGTGGTATTACAACAGCCTGCAGTTTTTGACAGACCATACAGAACCCAGGCCATTGCTGTCTACTCTCCCTTCGACATCTGCTGAGGCCACAGCTCCTTAGGTCTACACCTCAGCCAGGCCATTACTGCGTTCCGTACAGACCCAGATGAGGCTGAGGGATTTGCCATGGTGACAGACATAAAATTAAGGCAGATGGCCGGTGAGCAAAGGATCAGGTGTCAGGAACTCATCCTGCAGCTCCTCAATAAGGCGACGAGGGGCCAAATTTCAGAAAACACCCACCTGTGTGATTTTGTGGCCCCACCTCCACAGCCAACCCATCCACCACAGCAGCATGGCGGTCAGTGGCAATACCAGCCCCAAGACCCCCAACAAGCCCACTGGTCTGGGGATTTGAACCCCTTCCCCACGTACTAATTTCTATTATTTTGTTTGTTTTGTAATAATGTTTTTGTTATATTTTCTATATTTTTGGATGCATATAATGCACTTTTTGGCTAAGTTCTTTTTATTTTGATAGCAGATAGCATGTCTACTTTAATTTATTTAATTTTTTTCTGCACAATAAAAAAAATGTGGAGAATAATACTTGGCTATGTGTTTTACTTCAAATGACATTTTGGGAGTAGGCAGTTACATTTTAAAAAATACAATGTAAAATTAACAAGGGACACCAACATAGTTGTATCTTTGATCTTAAAAACTCAGGGATAA
Organism: Lithobates sylvaticus; assembly: GCA_028564925.1. NCBI lineage: Eukaryota > Metazoa > Chordata > Amphibia > Anura > Ranidae > Lithobates > Lithobates sylvaticus. Next base: position 115,417,744 of record CM053030.1, on the reverse strand, counting down.
TGGTGTTGTTGTAACTTGGCCAAAAAAACGAACAAGCATTATAAAAATATTATTATTATCACTAGAAAACAAAATCCTTTTAAAATATGTTTGCCATAACTCCATCAGTATCACCAGCAAAGCAGCTTCATTATTATCCCATTAAAGAAGAAGAGAATGTGCGCTACATTTCGACATTTCATAATTTTCTGCGTGGCGAATGTTAATTCTCCATTAAGAACGCTAGTTTACAAGACCATCCGCTTCCGGCTCGTTCATTGCTTCCGATCATTCGTGTCTGTACTTTCAACTTTTGTGTGACGGACTTGTGTACTGACCATCAGAAAATCTGGCAACCGCCAGCTGTCCGCCGAAAATTTACTAGTCTGTCATCCAACATTCGTTGGCCAAAAGTTGGTCAGCAATTGTCAAAAGGAGCGTACTAATGGTGAGACCATCAACAGACAATCCCCTGCCAACAATCGGATCGTGTGTACGAGGCTTAAAGGAACAAGGTTGAGAAACAGAACATCGTTGCAAAATGTCTTAAGAACCTTAACCCTTTGTTAGAAAAGACAGTCTTGCACATCTATATAATGAAATCTCCGATCACAGTACAGACAGGGTTAATTCAAGAGAGAACTGAGTAGGTTTTTTTTTTTAGGCCTGGTGTTTTCATAAAAGGGCATTTAAAAGTTAAGCCGCAAGTTTAAATATTTTTTTAAGTTATGCTATGTGAATATGGGAATATATAGCGAATGTAAAGTAGGTGTTATCCCAATTTGGCTGCAAATGTAGAAATACGCTTTAAGTATATGGCATTACGTAACATAACAGTGACATTACATGCCACTTATGCCCATGAACTTTGCCCAGAAAGGATTAGCATTTGAATGGAGGCTATAGTTAAAGAATTTGGTTTTCCTGTGTTGTTAGTTCTTGCCTAATCCTCTGGCATGCTCTTTAAACAGTCCATGGGTGAGAGCAGATGGCCATCCCTACTAAGAATAAGAACACTGACCTTGTCAAGTTTTGCCATTGCCCACTCACAGGGCCTGACCTTGGAACAATATTCATGCAGTAAACAAGGTTAAAGTTAGTTATAGTTAATTTGCTGTATATTAACTTTATTTATTCCTATATTAAGTAGTAATCTGAACAGTGGTGTATGTTGGTTTACAGCTATCATAAACCTACATGTTAAAATCAGATTCTTCATTGGAAAATGGGGGGGGGGTGGGGCAGTCTGTGTGCTGAGGAATATCTCATATATTAATGAAAATAGAGAGCACAACAAACTGTAACATTTACCAACTGTTACGCTTGGCAGGTATATATCAAAATTAACCCTACAACTCTACAATAATATAACCTAAGTTAAATGAACAAAGTAGAGGGGGTTCCTGACACACACATCATACAACATGTGAGTGCACTATACTAAATAGGGGTGAGACTCAGGTTCATTGATTGCTACCATGCATTTGTGAAGCCACTTGATCAGTGAAGTTCATAAATTATGAACTTTTGGTCATACGTTAGGCTCACAAAAGCCATATTGTCGGTGTGTTTTGGAGCCCTTAGGAAGAGTTGACAGTTCTTTATAGGTAAATATACCATTTCAATTTTTTTTTTTTTTTTTAAGCATTGGTACTTTTTTCCCGAAGATAGTGCCGGCTTCCCATGATATTTGTTTGACAATAGCTTGCTTGTTAGCCCCACAGATGGCCAGAGTTGAATAAAAAAATTTGCTCCCCATAGACTTCAATAGTGTTTCCTGCAAAGTTCATGAACTTCAAGCAAGGTTCACAAAACTGTTCACAAATTGAATAAAGGCAGATTCACTCATCCCTAATACCTAAAGCCTAACCCAATATTTGAATGAACTTTAAATAAATAGTTTAACTGATAACAAAAACAAGCTTTTTGCTTCAGTGGCTGTGAGCACTGTATGAAATATATCTAAAACAATATAAAGCAAGAGAGAGCGCACGCCAGCCCTGGTGTATTAACGTTTTAATATGAAGTTCAATTTTATAAAATACGAGGATTGCACTCACAGATTGTTGACATAAAAAACAGCATAATCAGCTCCACAACAGCCTCCTCTCCTGGTCTGTATGTTTTCCAGAGACTTGCAGCAAGGTACAGGGAACACTGCAGGTATAGACCGCCTGCTATCCTGAAGAAGGAGGCCACGCCTCCGAAACATGTTGTCCTAGCAATTGTTGTTTGCATACTAGAGGAGTCAGCACGTTATCAGTGCCTTTCCTCCCCTGGCCGTGAGTGATGACACACAGAGCCGGCTAGTCCATGCTAATGTTGTGAGCAGTGGAGGATATCAGATAGCAGGCGGTCTATGCCTGCAGTGTTCCCTGTACCTTGCTGCAAGTCTCTGGAAAACATACAGACCAGGAGAGGAGGCTGTTGTGGAGCTGATTATGCTGTTTTTTATATCAACAATCTGGGAGTGCAGTCCTCGTATTTTATAAAATTGAACTTCATATTAAAACGTTAATACACCAGGGCTGGCGTGCGCTCTCTCTTGCTTTATATTGTTTCAGATCTTTGTCTGCAACCCAGTGGACTAATGGGAGAGCTGCAACACCCAGAGTGAAAATTAATATATGTAAATATACATATATTCAGACTTTTTCCTTTTTGTTGAAATGGACTAGTGGGGACAGCGCTAATCTTGGTATACTGTGTATATTTGGATGAAATATATCTAGCTTCAGCTACATAAAATATACATCCTTGTGTTCCAGCAGCAGGTCAAGGACTTCTTGTCCCACTCCTGGAACAAAATCGAGTTGGGCTGAGTGCTGCTCAGCCATTCACATGAAGCTTCGTATTTTATGAATGATTGGCTGTCACAGTAGCCACATGATCGATGCCCATTCTGTTTGCTCCCAATCATAATTAGAGATTAGAAGCTGTCTGTGATACTGTGGCTTGGTTACTGTGCTGCAAGTGTGCAGTGAGCACCCTCTCAGCACAAAAACCTCAGCTGCCATGGAAGCATATGTGCAACATGTGGGCATTAAGGCCCACCCTCCTTGCTGTCACACATTTGTGTTACATTGTCAACAAGAGGTTAAAGAGATCAGCTTTAGGGCCTGTGTCATTTGCTTCAAGTGGATTTCGCAGGCTATAGGAATGAAAAACCCACTTGCAGCAGGAGGAAGGAGATCAATGGCAGGTCAAATGTGCAGTCCACGAATTCTGACTGATCTCAGAAGTGTCTCAATCTCATGATGATGACAGCACCAAAAATCCAAAGGCCCTAATGCTGCATGCCAAGGCATTGTTCTGCGTTTTTCATATTCAAGACAGTTGAATGGAGCAATTATTTGCAAATGAACAGCTATGCGATTGCATTGAAATTTGAAGTGTCTCACTAAATAATATTATCAAATAAAAAAAGAAAACAAGCTGAAACACAGCAAATATTATAATAAACATGGTGGCTTATGCTCGAGTAGTAGATCAGCAAAGGTTTGCAGATTTTGTTAGATTATATATATTTTTTTTATTTGCATATATAATTCCTTCATCATAATTACACACATCATTAAAAAATTCAACGTTGAAGCACAAATCTTTTTATTTTTTTCATTATGACTTGCGATTTTCACTAAAGGTAACATAATTATGTATTTTTTGTATAAGGTCAGTTTGAAGTATGCAGGCTTGTAACAGGTTTGCTTCGAGGAAAAGAGCATTTGATCATGCAGCAGATTATCCATATCATGACAAGAGGTCACTTACCTAGATGCCCTCTCCAAAATTATCACTAATGACTAGTAAAGTTTGTAGCGGGAAGGTCTTCACTGCCATAGGAGTGCTAAAAGACCTAAGGTCTATAACAGCAGGCCTCCCCTCCCCTCCTCAAATGAAGGGCAATATGCACTGCATCAGTAGGGTTTAAAACAACTTCTTGTATATCCAAGTCAAATGCGGAAGACTGCGATGACCCCCCAAAAAATATAGCCTCTCCAAACTGTTTGGATTCTGAATCTGAATCAAAAAAGATAACAAGAGTTGTGGGGGGTAGACTTACTAAAGGTAAATAGGCTGTTAATTTTGCAAGGGAAGATGTACTTTGCACTGTAATTTTCCCTTAGCTTAGTGAATGTGCTGAAATTTAAATTTTCTTGTCAAAAGTATTTTATTTAAGTACAAGGAATGTATACAAGTAACATAGAAAGATTACAACACATTCAGCAGAAATTTCAATTTTCAAAGACTTCTCAATCACTTACACATGATTTCTATTATGAAAGTCAGCAGAGCTTCACCTAATTCATTAAGGTCTTAGGAAAATTCCCTTTCAAAGTGCAACTTATCTTTTAAAGTGAGAAAAGACAATATGGTGTGATGCTTGCAATTTCCCTATACAACAATGTAAATAAATTTCCTTTAGTGACACTATACACATAGTACTCTACTGTACTGTACTTTAATGCACTTCCCCCAGTTACATCCTTAAAGTGCATGTAAACCCTCTCCTATACCCAGTGAAGTGAATAGCCTCAGATGATACACAGAGATAAAACAAATCCTCCTACATAGGTTTTACATGTATATCTGCTGTCTTCAGGTTTCTATACTCTTTAGAAAGTGCAGATTGTGTTACAAATCTTGTTTCCTCATTCAGCTGTGGGTGTGGAGACTGGGCATACACTGTATGAGAGCTGATTGGAGAAAAGACACATAGGCAGAGGAACGAAGGAACATGCAGAGCTGTACTGTGAATAGACAAGCTCTCTGTTTATCTATCTCTAAGCACCCACCCCGACACAAATTTCCAGCTGCTGTTATCTTGTGTGTTGGAGAGCTTGTCAGAAGTCACTCTGCTGATAACAGAGGAACGAAGCAGAAGAAAGGCATATATATATTACAGTGCATGTAAACCACTTCCTGGAGCCACCTTCTCTCCACAGACCAGAAGTATGAAAGCAGAAGTGATGTAGTAAGCCCTTCCAACTAGTTTCATTACACTGACTTCTTCAAGGTTCCTGAAGACCCATTTATAGGGGGTCATGGAGATCTAGTGAATGTGGTGTTTACAAGGGGAGCACATATCAGTCACGATAAGTGAAGATATTGGATTTTCTACCTCTGCGCACAAGATGCTTTTTAAAGAGTAATTTATGAACACTGAAGGGTTGATTTACTAAAGGCAAATAGACTGTGCACTTTGCAAAGTGCAGTTTCACGCTGCAAGTGCAGTTGCTCCAGAGCTTAGTAAATGAGGTAAAGCTTCCCTTTGCAAAAAGTGCCCAATCATGTGCAAGAAAAATAAAAAAAGCTGCGTTTTTGCTTGCACATGATTGGATGATGGAAGTCAGCAGAGCTTTTGCTCATTTTCTAAGCTCTGGAGCAACTGCTCTTGCAGAGTGCAACTACACTTTGCAAAGTGCACAGTGTATTTGTATTTGTCAGTCAGCTGTGTCCAGGCTCAGACATTTGTCCCGGGACCGCAGCTAATTGCTCTGTGTCCGGCTATGTGCAATCAGCAGCGGCAGATGTCAGCCCCACATTCGTTTAAATGGGCTGGGTGGCCAGTGCTAATTGCATAACCCGGTCATGCCTGCAGCAAGAATCTGCAGATTCTTGCCACAGGAATCCGAGACCCATAACAAACCGTTCGTGTGAAAGGGGCAGAAGATAGCCTTCAGAGACAGGGTCACACCAGAGGCTACATCACAGCTCTGGACCTGGAAAGAGCTCTGTGACTAACAGTATGCAAACATCTGGAAAGCACCATAGTGCATTGCCCAGTGCCTGAAGGTCACATTCCAGCCTTGCCTCATGATGTGCAGAGGTCTACCCACAAAGAGAGTCTTCAAAGACTGGGTCAACCAGAGGCTGTGCCTGGACCCTAAGCGCACTCTGCAGTCACTTAATACAGTACTCAAAGGTCTTTAAAGCATTACAAGCAGAACCCAGTTCCCAAAGGTCACTTTCTAGTCTAGCACTGCAATCTTCTAAACCAGCGGGGTCCAGGTACAGCCCCCAAAGCTGTTGCTGATTATACATTGAGCCGGATATCTGCTGTGTAGATTTAGCTCAAACAACATCCTATGATTCTGAGGAAAAGGCATCCAAACTCCTAGGACACTAGCAAAAAACTGAACCAAAATAGTTATATGCAGGGTTATATAGGGACTGGCATTTAAGGATTTTTCTGTTTGCTAGTGTCCAAACCACCTGTAGGCAGTAGCATATAACCCAAATATTTAGGAAAGTCTACATTCATTTGTCCCTTAATGCACAATAAAGAAAATAGTTGTTGGGCTTAAATACACTTTGAAGGAAAAGGAAAGTAATGGGTCTATTCTTGAACAAGTATTCAGTCAAGTCATCAACAAGTGACACACCACATCATATTTGATTATTTTTTTCATTTTGCCCATAGTTCCACGTTAAGTTGCATTTTTTTTTACTTCGACTTTTTTTAATTACAAATTTTATTGTAGGTTTTAATAACACAGACAGTGCCCGGCAAGAATGTGGCGTCATAACATTTGCAGATGAAATATTGTAAATGACCCTTCAGGTGACTGATTATATCTGCATTGTCCTTTGGAAAGAGCATTCTAATTGCACTATGCCGTAAGAACAATCATCTTCCACTTGTGCCTTATTTCACCCTTCTACGTGTATCCTGGTTAAGAATGAAAAGTGTTAGTGACTTGGTCACATTTCAGTTCAGGTCACATGAGCTGGCTTTATTTGATGTAATGAAAGCTAGGTGAATGTTTATTGGATTTAAATGTGAAGGCTTATTGGTTTGAGATAGGATCAAAAGAAGAATTTGAATGCAAAAAAGAAGAGAAATGAAGATCAAAATTACCTTTATGCCTTCATTAGCTGCATACAGTGATGGTAAATGGCTGTGGCTTTTAATTCCACCGAAGTCCAAAATGAGCTCATCTGTTTTGAATGTAGTAAAAAGATGATGCTATTATCACAGCAATAACTATACTCAAATAATGATTATTTAGAAGTGTGCCTAAAACATATTTAATTAAGTACATTTTTATCACATGTAAGAAATGCATAAGGGGATCAATCAGCTCCCTGCTGATTTGAAACTTGAAAACTAAAGCTGGCCTTGCATGCTAAGATTTCTCTTATTCAAACCCTCTGGCTGAAAGAGAAAAATCACTAGATTCCTCTATTCAGACTAAACAAAGTGGACAGATGAATCTATAGCAGTTGCGACTGGTGGGTTCTTCTTTTGGGGGCTGCAAACAAGCAAGAGCCCCCCCGGCAGAGTGGCACGGCACTGAAACAGCACCCCCCTGCGGGCGGTCCGTCACTTACCCGCTTGTATCGTGGGGCTGGGGTGTCCTCTCCTGCGGCCGCCGCAGCTCCGGTATCTCCCCATCCGCCTAATCGTTAGGCATCCAATAGGATCACCTGATGCTTCGGCCAATTGGGAAACAGGTCTCACAGACCTGCCTCCTGATTGGCCAGGAGGAACTTTAGTGTGATAATAACGAAAATTCATTTGCTTTGGTCACACAACTTGGTGGCCTCGGTGCGCAATGCTCTGCGCTCTGAGGCCACCTTTTTTTTTTAAACCTATTTGAGCCTCCGGCTCTAATCAGGTGCTTCAAAAAATCACACACGCTCCACATTGGAATCCATGGCCGGCACCACTGATATGTAGATCAGGGGGCCGGACGCAGGGATAGGGGACGCGGCAGCCACTGATCTACAGTGACCACTAATGTATTCTGATAGCCAACATCCACAGCTCCCAGAATACCCCAGCAGTGCCACCATCCAATCAGACCAACAATTTTCCACCCGACTCTTACAACAAAAGTACATTTTTTTTCAATTGACTTTTTGTTGAGCTGGGTGGTGTGGACAAGTGCCACCCATGGAATGAATTTTGACCAATTAAGCAGGAATCCACCAAAATTCAATACATGTATGGCCAGTTTAGGAAAGCATTTTAACTCCACTAAACACAGCCCAATACGTTTATTTTAGTCTGAGCTTCTGATTATACCTTTAGGTAGTTACAGCAGGGCTGGATCTAGACTGTCTGATGTGGGGGTGAAGAACAAAATGTCAGGGATCTAGACTGTCTGATGTGGGGGTGAAGAACAAAATGTCAGGGGCCCAGAGGATGGGAGATCAGCAGGGCAGAGGATAGGGTCAGCAGTTTGCAGAGCAGTGTACAGAGACCATTAGTTTGTAGGGCAGTGTACAGGCATCAGCAGGGCAGAGGACAGGGGTCAGAGGGGCATTGTAGGGGGACAACACAGTGGAGGACAGGGGTCAGCAGTAAGTGAGGCAGAGTTCAGAGGTCAGTAGTAGGTGAGGCAGAGTTCAAGGATCAGTAGAAAGTGAGGCAGAGAATAGATTTTGGGGGGGGATGATTAAACGGAATCTGTGCCTAGTCACTGTATACATAGCACAACTATACCACAGTCCTTGTAGTCCTTGTACCCACAAAATACTGCTATTTACTATTTCACAAATGACAGTCTCATGGATACACAAATGCCTCAAAATGAGTATTTTTTTTAAATGTAACCGTTTTGATCACATTTACTTATCTGCACACAAAAAGTGATCATTTTGTCTGTCTGAGCCTACCTTAAGGAAGAACTTCAATAAAACCAGCAACTGTTGGGACAAGGAACACCTTGGTCAGGACTCTGAAATTGTATAACATGAGGTATAGAGTGAAGGGGCCAGGAGTAAGTAACATACAACAGAACATATAGAGTGCAGCATATTCCCCCTTACTTCAAGAATCCCATCAGAGTCTTTAGAGTCCTCCCCCTTACATCAGGGTCTCCAGGGTCACCCCCATGTCAGGGTCCCCAGAGTTACCCCTCTAACATCAGGGTTCACAGAGTTCCCCACTTACATCAGGGTCCCCAAAGTCCCACACTTACATTGGGATTCCCATAGTTCCCACTTTCGCCTTTTCGTTAGGGATACCAGAGTCCCCCTTTCCCCAAATAAGGGTCCCTAGAGTCTCTCCCCTTACACCATGGTCTCCAGAGTCACCCCACCTTACATTAGGCTTTTTAGAGTCTCTTTACTTGCATCAGGGTCCCCAGAGTCACTCCCGCCTTACATAAGGGTCCCCAGAGTCACTTCTCCTTACATAAGGGTCCCCAAAGTCACCCCCCTTATATAAGGGTCCCCACAGTTATCCCCCTTACATCAAGGTCCCCAGAATAACTCACTCCCCCTTACATCAGGGTCCCCACAGTCACCCCCCTTACATAAGGCTACCCACAGTTACCCCCTTTACATAAGGGTCCCTAGAGTCACCCCTCCCTTACATTAGGGCCCCTAAAGTTCTTCTGCTTACATCAAGGTTTCCAGAGCTGCCCCCCCCCCAGTTAAATTAGGGTCTTCAGAGTTTCCTTACCTCCCTTGGAACACATGATAGAAAGTATAAATGGTGATTAGTGCCATATACATCAATGTGTTTGTGACATACAAAATCAAAACACAACAAAATTATATATAATATAATATGCACAAATCTGTAAAGTGCTTGGTGCTTCTATAATAAAACTGCAATGGTGCTCCAAAAATTTGCAAAATATGAGGTGACTCCCCCTTTGGTGACCCCACTCACCAGAAACAAAAGTCCCTCAGCTTCGCGGTCTGGGATCAAAAAAAGGCAGTGATCTATTAATCTGGGGATATGTAGGATGGTTCCTCAACAAACTCTTCCAAGAGGGTGCTTTACGGCAGAAAGGATATGCCACACTCCATAGATGGGAAAATAGAGAAAAAACTCATAGTGAAATACCGCTTAACATAAATTATCAAGCTCATTACAAGCGCCCCTTACAGGATATTTGGCAAAGACAGACATCAGTAAAAAAAATCAGAATTCGCCACTGTATGGCGTGCATTCCACGGAGGCAGAAATTGTGTCAATGGTTAGCATGAACGGGAAGCATGTTGACGCGTTTCGCCCCTCCTACAGGGCGTCATCAAAAGACATCTATTCCCTTGAAACACAGTCCACTGCTTTCCATTATCAATGCAGCCAGCAGCTACATGAGAATGCCGGGAGGCAGGCACTGGCCAAAAGTCTGGCGGAGGAAGTTTCATCCTCCTCTCTGAATACTGGGGGGCAGAGCTAGCACTTGGAAAGAAGAAAGAAATGGCTGCACATCCAGAACTTCCGATTGCCTTTTATTTTGCTTCACAAAGATAACACCAGAGACATCAAACAGTGGTCACGTAGACGCGTTTCACACATACATCTTGTGCTTAATCATTACCATCTGTGTACCATTGGGGAGATTTACCTTCACTTCCTGTCCCATAGCCAAAACAGAAAGTGAGAGTAAACCCTTGAAAATTAAGGGCTCTCCAGGTCACCAGAACTAGTATACCAATTGGAAGATTTCCCCTCTTTTACTTTTCTGAGGACAACACAAAATTTGAGATTTCCTTTACTTTTAATTTCAATGATAATGTTACCATTATCATTGAAAGTGAAAGTAAAGGAAATCTCAAATGAGAGGGTGAATCTCCCAGATGGGTGCACAGACAGCAATAAAAACCTAATGAGGTGTTCTAATACATCTCCACTCTATCAAAAACTAAAAAAGTTTTGCCTTTAGTTATACTTTAAAGCAAGCATTATTGCTAATTTTGTGATGACCTGGAAAAAATGTTGTACTTGTCTCTGTTGTTTATCTATTCATAAGTGTCATGTGCCTTATATGCATGTCCTCAATTTCACTTATGCATTAGGGCAAGGCTTGGTTTGTCTGCTCTCTGCAGCGTATTTTTTAATAAACCTAATATTGAACACTGATATCACTCACGGTGCATTGACACCAATTTCTAGCACCAAGCATGGACCTTTTGCATAGATTTGGTGGGTGCAGCCATTTCTCATTTTCCTTTCTAAAATGACTTGTAAAGTTGGAACAAACAGAGGCAGGAACCAGACCTGAAATCCGTGTCAGATAAGTGTTGATTTAAGAAACAAAATGAAAAATAAACCACATGGGGGCTACAGTGTAGGGGTCGGGAGTATGTAATGTACATAATAGTATACAGAGTGCAGTAGTTAGAGTTATATACACTGTGCCCCTTACATTGCTGGCCAGTAGTAGTAAAAAATGCCTGAGTGTCAATGGGAGGGAAAAATGCCCCGTCAGTAGTCATAGCCAGTCCCAGCAAAAATACCCTGATGTTGATAAAAGATGACAGATGAGAAGTGGTAAGTCTCCAAGAGGAATCAGTGGATTTACCAAGTTCAGAATGGCACATTTTACTAATTCCATACTGTAACATTTGCTGCTTTACAAATAAGAGGAGCATTACATCTAGTAGCATTTTCCGTAGAAGAAGATAAAGTAAGTGTTGATAAAGGTTGGGGAAACTTTGTGATGAATGTTTTGAAGCATAAGGCCCCTTTCACACTGGGGCGGGAGCTGCGGTGACGGTAAAGCAGCGCTATATTTAGCGCTGCTTTACCGTCGTTTTGCCCGCGGGTTTCAGACGCTCGTGGTGCGGTTTTACCCCCTGCAAGCGGCCGAAAAAGGGTTAATATCCCCTGCAGAGCGCCGCCGTAGCGGCGCTTTGCGGCGGTATTGCCGCGGTTTTACCGCGGTGTCCCATTCAAATCAATGTGAAGGAGCGGTATATATATATATACCGCTCCAAAGATGCTGCTAGCAGGACTTTTTTTGCCGTCCTGCTAGCGCACCGCTCCGGTGTGAAAGCCCGCTGGCTTTCACACTGGAGTGAATGGGGCAGTTTTTTTCAGGCGGTATACAGGCGCTGTTTTTAGCTCTGTACCGCCTGAAAACCGCCCCAGTGTGAAATGGGCCTTATAATTCTGCACTGTTGTTATATTTGTTATATATTAGGTGAATGATTCGCAGGCAAATGCCTATGATTCATGGTAAATCTTAAGTAAATATAAAGCAAATCTGAGATTCAACCTTTTATAAACCAACCCAAGGGTGGCACAGTGGTGTAGTGGTTAGCACTCTCACCTAGCAGTAAGAAGGGTCGATGGTTTGAATCCCATCCATGACTCTTCCTGCCTGGAGTTTGCATGTTCTCCCTGTGCCTGCGTGGGTTTCCTCCGGGTACTCCGGTTTCCTCCCACAATCCAAAGACATGCAGGTAGGTTAATTGGCTTCTGTCCAAAAATTGGCCCTAGTATATGAATGGGGACCTTGGATTGTGGGCTCCTTGAGGGTAGGGACTGATGTGAGTGTGCAATGTACAGGGATGGGGACAATTGTAGACACTCGCTCAGGTTGAACTGGATGGACTGATGTCTTTATTCAACCTTACAAACTATGAAACTATGAAACCCATTAGTTGAGTTATTTGTCTTTCAGGAAAACTGCAAGAGACAAAAAGAACAGCTGTGTGAGAGGTTTGATTATTTATATGCTATACTTGAAGAAAGAAAAGGTGAACTAACCCAAGTAATCACAAGAGACCAAGAAGAAAAATTTGAATATGTTAAGTCTTTAATAAAGAAATATGCAGATCATACGGAAACAGTTTCAAAACTGGTGGAATCAGGAATTCAGTTCATGGATGAGCCAGAAATGGCAGTGTTCCTTCAAGTAAGTCCATATGACCACAAGGAATATCTATAGATTTTATATATTTATTCTCAGCTGTGCATGTCAAATGTGGAAGTGTTTAGAACAGTATACAAAGTGTTTTAAGCTTTAGTAACCATGATTTATGTGGTTGAAAGTAATTTTTAATAATGTTCTTCAGTGTCCAGACACAGAGCACCGATGGACACTCAAACTGAATGCAAAATTCTACTACTAAATAGGGGATTCAAGTAGAAGATACTAAACCTGCTAATTGCCTTCTGCTAATTACTTGGTAGTAGCAGCTTCAATGTAGTTAACAGTTTCCGATTGACTATATTAATCCTAACTCTGCAATCTTGCTGAATTTGTGATAGAGTTGGTTAAATACTAAAGCTTTGCAAATGTTCCTTGTCAAAATAGTTTATTGTACAGTTAAAAAAAAAAAACACTGTAGAAGTAACATATTGTAGAAATAATACAGTCATGAAGAAGAAGCTCAATTGCACTTATATAAAAATCTAATAGTATATCCTAAAGGATAGTAAATAAATGTCAAGTACAGAATAAAGATCAATTAACCTCCCTGGCGGTATGATTCTGTCTGGAATTTTGTGCTGAAAGCGGTACAATTATTTTGCATGGAAATTTGGCGTTTTTATATTGTAGGCATGGAATTCTTATGAATAACTCACTTAAATCTGTCCGAACCAGTAGACATCCCGGGTATGATAAAGTTTGAAACACAAAATCATAAATTATAATATAATAAAAATATATATAAAAATGATTCAATAATGTAATCAAATCAAAAACACTGAAATTTGCTCAGTTGCAGAATAGTCGCTGTCATTAAATTTAGTGTTTGATGATAAATTGTGATTCTAATTTATTATCAGTGTTTTCTAGCTGGTCTAAAACCACTTTTGACATAAAGGGACACTTTTTGGTTGCTATGGACAATCTCCAGTTTCCAGGCAGAAAAAAAATCTTTTTTATTATATAAAATGACATGCAGGGCACTGGGCAGACCACTAGGGACAAAGGGGATGTGTATTTTTTGTATACAGTACTGTAATCTGTAAGATTACAGTACTGTATGTGTATTGTGTTTTTAAACTTTTTTGAATTTGGCGCCGATCTCCGCTCCCGTGCGTCAGAACGTCGCAGGGAACGGAGATCAGCGGCACTCGGCACTGTGTGAATAGAGCGAGCAGACGGCTCGCACACACACGCAGGATCCAGGGGATAAGGTAAGTAACTTCCCCCTGTATCCTGCAACGCAAGCCCGAGTCTGGCTCGGGGTTACCGCTTTTGGTACTGAAGTTCCTGCCCCGAGCCAGACTCGGGATTACCGCCAGGGGGGTTAATAGTACGTTTATGAGACTCAAGGGACTATGTATTAATATAGGAGTAATAGTCATGATTATAATCTTGACAATATAAAAGACTATTAAGTGAGTAAAAATGAGAGCTTCAAAATCATAAAGAAAATACAGAAAAGAAGAAAGGAGAGAGAAGAAGTAGAGAAAGAAGAGTGGAAAAGTCCACAAAGTCAGGCCATGAGCCACTAATGCAATTAGTGAACAGATGTTATAAAACTCCTTATTCCAGCTACCACGGCAGTAGTACTTGGTTGTCAAAGGTTGGTGGCATGGTATATGCAATCCAGGGCTGCCACGTTTTTCCAATTTAGGGATCATGTCCATTTCAATAGCTATCATTTTGGCATGGGTCATAGTGCTATTCATCTTAACCAATGCTTCCTTTACAACCAATTTAGAAGATTTCCAGGCCCTTACTAATCTTTGTTTAGCTTTGCAAATTTTTACAGAACCCCGGTTACTCTTCTGATAAATATAGGGATACAATGTTTGGTAATCCATAAGTTTGATTTGGGAATTTTTGTTTATGCATGTATTTTCCAGGGGAAGCTTACTAGATAGTTGTTATCCTATATCATAAATATAACACCACCATGAAAGGGAATGCTATGTCTATAGAGGTTTGGGTAAGCCACAGGCCAGATCCTTCCCAGTTCACCAGTCCCTGAAAGATATTATCTTTTGAGGACGCAGGTAACATTCAGGATCAGATGGATAAAAAATCTGAGATCCTGTTGCGTAGAGCTTGGGAAGCGAATGCATCGGCCATGAGCCCTGCATTGGCTTCAGCTTGTGTAGCCAGGAACGCAGATGCATGGCTCAACAAGCTGATGGACCATCTCACACGTAAGAAGGAATCCAGGGAGGTAGTAGAATCCCTGGAAGTGGTGGGGAGAGCTATCGCCTTTTTGGCGGACGCGGCAGTAGAGACAGTAAGGACGACTGCTAAGTCAGCGGCATTACTGAACTCAGCCAGGAGGGCCCTTTGGGTTAAGACTTGGGACGGAGACTTCACTTCTAAGTCCCGACTCTGTGGTATTCCCTTTGAGGGTTCCCTACTCTTTGGTTCGGGTCTGGAACAGGTCCTTTCCCGATCCACAGAAAAAGGTAAGAAATTTCCCTCCAAACCCAAGAAGGAAAAAGGGAGGAAATTTTTTCGTGGCCCCCCTGCAAAAGGCCAGTTCAAGGGCAAAGGGGGGACAAAGGAAGAAATGGGGGATCGGAAAGGGCAAAGAAAAAGGTGGAATCCTTTTTTCCGGGTCCGGACCGTCCAGCAAAGATTCTAAATGACGCCATAAAAGTGGGCGCAAGGCTCTCATGTTTCCTTCCCCAGTGGGAGAAGATCTCAGAGAGCCCTTATATTTTAGACCTGATAAATCTAGGTTACAAGCTGGAATTTCGGTCACTCCCACCCCAAAATTTTTTGGTTACTTACCTTCCCAAGGATTCTCTAAAGGCAAGGGGCTTGCTAGACAGTGTTCACATGCTCGCAGAACAGGAAGTGATTATCCCGGTCCCAGTGACTCAGAGGGCTTTCGGTTTTTATTCCCACATTTTTGTGGTTCCGAAGCCATCGGGCAAGTTTCGGTTGATTATCAATCTAAGGAAACTGAACCACTACCTGTTGTACAAGCGATTCAGAATGGAGAGCATCTACACGGTCAGAAAACACCTCCAAAAAGGAGTTTTCATGATTACGCTAGATCTCAAAGATGCCTACCTGCATGTACCCATTGCCCCGGATCATCAGAAGTACTTGCGCTTCGCAGTACGGACAGAACAGGGGGTGCAGCATTGGCAGTTCAGGGCACTCCCCTTCGGCCTTGCGGCCAGTCCAAGGATCTTTACCAAGGTCCTGGCAGAGGTGGTATCTTTCCTACACCTTCAGGGGGTAGCTCTGATACCATACCTCGACGATCTGTTGATCTACAGTCCATCCAGAGACCAACTCCTGAGAGATCGAGAGCTGGTCTTGTCGACCCTGGATTCCCTAGGTTGGATGGTGAGTCAGGAGAAATCCTCCCTGGATCCCTCACAGTCAAAGGTATACTTGGGGTATCAGTTAGACTCAGTAGCCCAGAAAGTGTTTCTTCCTCCCGAAAAGGTCGAAAAAATTCAGGGCGCAGTGAGAGTGTGTCTCGAGGCCCTGGAGGTATCTTTGAGAAACATCATGAGGGTGTTGGGCCTGATGGCCTCTTGCATCCCGGCGGTTCCCTGGGCTCAGCTCCACTCCCGCGTTCTCCAGGGCTTCCTTCTCTCCTCTTGGGACGGGAGAAGAGAAACCCTGGAAAAGAAAGTTTCTCTGTTAGAGGAGGTAAGAAGCTCCCTAGATTGGTGGCTCGATCCCGTCAACCTATCTGGAGGTCGGACGTGGACACAGCTAGACCCAATAGGCATTACAACAGACGCAAGTGCCTGGGGTTGGGGGGCTCATTTAGGAGACCGCTACGCCCAAGGGCCCTGGGATCAGAGTCAGAGCAGAGCTTCCTCAAACTTCAGGGAGCTTCTAGCAGTCGGGAAGGCATTATGTGTCTTCCGGGACTTGATCCAAGGAAGGGAAGTCCAAATTTTCTCGGACAACCGGGTGGCAGTATCCTATTTGAACCGTCAAGGGGGAACAAGGTCAGTCAGTCTAAGGGCACTGACCCAAGATTTCCTGGGAGAAGCAGAGAAGAACATTCTCTCAATCTCTGCGGTCCATATAAAGGGATCCCTCAATATACAAGCAGACTTCCTCAGCAGACAGCCCATTCTTCAGGGAGAATGGGTGTTGAACGAAGAAGTTTTCGCTCTGGTAAGTCGTCATTTCGGAGTACCAGAGATAGATTTATTCGCTTGTCAAAGGAACGCAAAAGTGCGGAGATTCTTCTCTCTCACGAGAGAACAGAGATCCTCAGGGGTAGACGCCCTCGCTCAGAACTGGGACTTCAGTCTGGCATATGCCTTCCCTCCCCTGGTACTCATCCCACGAGTGCTTCAAAAGCTGTCACAGTCGGATGGAGACCTTATCCTGATTGCACCCTGGTGGCCGAAGCGGGTCTGGTTCCCCACCATGTGGAGGTGGTCAGTTGTGCCTCCGCTGCATCTCCCGGTCAGGCGGGATCTTCTCTGCCAGGGCCCAGTGCTTCATCCCAACCCGGGTTTCTGTCCCTGACGGCCTGGCTCTTGAGAGGGAGATCCTCAGGAACAGGGGATGCTCGGAGAAGGTAATTGACACTCTTCTCCTTAGAAGGAAGAAGGTTACCAGACAGATTTACGCAAAGGTCTGGAAGGTCTTCTCTAGATGGGCTTAAGCAAATCGGAGAACTATCCAGACGATTCCAACCGTGCTGGATTTTCTCCAGGAAGGGGTAGACCAAGGGTTAGCGGTCAGTACCCTTAGGGTCCAGGTAGCAGCCCTGTCAGTGTTTTTTGACACGAGGTTAGCTCAAGACCCTCTTGTTAAGAGATTTTTGCTAGCCAGGGAAAGGTTAACCCCGGTAAGGACAGTTAGCTTCCCGCCGTGGGATTTGTCCCTGGTTCTGGACGCCCTAACGAAAGGGCCATTTGAGCCGTTGGATCAAATTTCATTTAAATTTCTTTCCCTTAAGATGGCCTTTCTTCTAGCCATTACCACAGCTAGAAGAGTAGGCGACCTACAGGCCCTGACAATAAAAGAGCCTTTTTTGTTGATCCTAGAGGACAGGGTAATCCTTAGACAGGATCCTCTTTATTTACCAAAAGTGACCTCTGGGTTCCACAGGTCACAAGAGATTATTCTTCCATCATTCTGCCAGAATCCGAAGAATGAGAAGGAAGAAAGATTGCACCTTTTAGATGTTAGACGCTGTCTTTTAGTCTATCTAGAAAGGGCAAGGGAGTTTAGGAGATCAAATCATCTTCTAGTTACTTTTGGGGGCCAAAGAAAGGGTCTTCAGGCCTCAAAACCTACGATAGCCAGGTGGATTAAGCAGGCAATAGCATTAGCCTATAAACACTCGGGTAAACCGGTTCCATCCCACCTTAAGGCTCATTCAACCAGATCTCTGGCGACCTCCTGGGCAGAAAGAGCAGGTGCTTCCATAGATCAGATCTGCAAGGCAGCAGGAAGGTCCTACAGGCGGTGGTCCCACCCTAAGGTAGGCCTTAACTTCTTGGTATTTTTTTTGTACAAAATATAAATTTTTAAATTTTAATTTTGTTTTGTATGCTTCACAGAATTCCAAGGCTTTGCTACAAAAGTGAGTGCCGTTTTATACTGAGATTATTATGAAAAATTGTATTGCTTAGCTTGGATCTATAAATTTGATCTTATGCTCTTTAATATTTAAGAATAACAGAAGCATCCAGAGGATTTCAAATGGAAAAAATTGAACCAGGATATGAAGCCATGAATCATTTTACAGTGGACCTAAACAGAGAAGAGAGAATACTACGTGAGATAGATTTTTATAGAGGTATGCACCATGTTCTAGAAGTATGTTGCATATTAGGTATAGCTAATATTTGCCATCAAAATACATGAAACTATTTATGTGGGTGAAATTGTTTGAATACAATAAAAAAATCTTAAGGTTTTATACATAGGAAGACATTTTATATACAGTATCTCAAAAAAGTAAGTACACCCCTCACATTTTATTTCAAATATTTTATTATATTTTTGCATGTGACAACACTGAAGAAATTACACTTTGTACAATGTAAAGTAGTGAGTGTACAGCTTATATAACAGTGTACATTTGCTGTCCCCTCAAAATAGCTCAACACACATCCATTAATGTCTAAACCACTGGCAACAAAAGTGAGTACACCCCTAAGTAAAAAATGTCTAAATTGGGCCCAATGTCCAATGGAAAGATGTCCAAAGACAGAGAAAGCATTTGTTGTGCAGTAATGCTTTTCAATACTTCTGCTGTAAGAGTGCTCCATAAGTAGGAAGGAACCATCAACTTGGCTGAACATTCCTGATTAAGCGAATGGAAAGAGAAGCAGCATAGGCAGATTTTGACACTGGCATTCACCACTTCAGCCCCGGAAGGGATTTACCCACTTAATGACCAGGCCATTTTTTGCCTTAACTGAAAACTGCGCTGTCGTGCGACACTGTACCCAAACAAATATAGCTTTCTTTTTGTATTTGATCACCTCTGGGGTTTTTATTTTTTTTAAACCACAAATATAGCTTTCTTTTGGTAGTATTTGATCACCTCTGTGGTTTTTAGTTTTTGCGCTATAAACAAAAAAAGACTGACAATTTATGAAAAAAAATATATATATATTTTACTATCTGCTATAATACATATCCAAAAAACAAAAAACAAATGTATTCATCAGTTTAGGCCCATATGTATTCTGTTACATATTTTTGGTAAAAAAAAATCGCAATAAGTGTATATTGATTGGTTTGAGCAAAAGTTATAACATCTACAAAATAGGGGATAGATTTAGAGAGTTTTAATTTTTTTATTTGTTTTTACTAGTAATGGCAGTGATCTGCGATTTTTAGTGGGACTGTGACACTGCAGTGGACAGTTCTGACGCCAAGTGACATTTTTTGGGGACTAGTGACAATATTACAGTGATTAGTACTAAAAAAATGCACTGATCAATGTATAAATGACACTGGCAGGGAATGAGTTAACACTAGGGGGAGATCAAGAGGTTAACTGTGTTCCCTGGGTTCTAACTGTGTGGGGGATGGGCTTGCTGGGACAACACAGAGATCGCTGTTCCTGATCACTAGGAACAGCAGATCTCTGAGTTGTCTTCTGTCAGAACGGGGATCTGCTTTGTTTACATAGGCAGATCATGTTCTATGATCGCGGATGGCCGGCGCGCACCTACAATACCACATGCACTGACCGACGTACAGGTACGTCGGTTTGCGCAGCCAAGCCTCCTTGCCACAGTATATATGCAGGAGGCGGACGGCAAGTGGCTAAAAAGATAACGTTAGTGGTCAGCTAGATTTTGTAACCGGTGTGACCAATGTTTCTCGCTCTGAAGTAACGTACAATAATAATACTTCTACTTCCATTGTACAAACACATTTTAACACAAGAGACAATTTGATGAAATAAGTAGAAAAGGTACAATACATACTAGTATGATTTGAAGCAAGAAGTTTGAAGAAAAGAAAGCTATTGTTTTATATGTTAATGTATATTCCAATTTGTATCTAACTTCAGTAGACTATATAAGGCAGTGCTGATGTGCTTACATATACCAGTGTAGCGCTATATCGGCTCCATACTCAAAACGTGCATAAATGTAAGATATAAAGTGCAAACAATACAATAAATATAACCTTACGAAAAATGCAAATGATGCAAAAAATTCATACATATAAAAATTCATAAAATAAAATAATAAAATATGGACACATATGTCACACTGCAAAAAAATAACCCAATGCATCAATCTAGAAATACATAGATATAGCAATTCATAGAATAATAAAATCTGAGCAAATGTGTCACAATGCAATATGTAGAAATGTCCCACTGTATCAACCCAGAACAATATAAACCTTTTCAGTGCAACTAAGCCTCCTTCCAGTGTTGGAATTTCACCACATATATGTGCTCCATTTCAACATACAAACAAAGAGATTATGAGCCTCTTACCAGATAGTGTGGGCCATTAAAACATAAATGATCAATACCACTTTTAAGTGCTCAAGTATTTGGACTGAAACCTTCCACCATCCAGTGTTTGCATTGTGACACATTTTCACAGAATGTATTATTTTATTTTTTATAAATTTTTATATGTATGGATTATTTGCACCATTTGCACTTTACATAAGGTTCTATATTTATTGTATTGTTTGCACTTTATGTATAAAATTTCTGCACGTTTTGAATATGAAGCTGATATAGCGCTACATTGGTTTATTAATTTTTTGTAGATTTGGTACCACAAATTGAGTGTTGGCAGCTTTATCTGGACACATGCAGGGTCAATTTTTTTTAATTTGTGATATGCTTACATGTGCCTTAACGTATTCTACTTCCAAATGATATAGAAGATGAAGAGGAGGAAGAGGATGCAGGAGAACCTGAAGATTCTGAAGAAGTTCACACAGAATCTTCTGGTGAAGAGGAAACAGCAGAGCAAGTAACTGCAAGCCCTCAACCCACACCAGAATCCACCATCACGTCCACAAGTACCAGCCAAGAACAGACCTCCCCTCAGGAGACAGATCAGCAGAATCCAAGTCCCCCTGCCCCACAAGTAATTTAAACACCTTAACTCACACTAACATTAATAATGCTGACTTCATGATTAAACCCACAAATGATGTGAACCTTTGTTTAACATGCAACTGAAACACCAAACACTTTGATGTTACATATTAATGAAAACCTACTAGAAGAATCTGCTATTTTTAGAAGATTAATTTTATTAATATTCATTGTGCAACAACACTGATTAGCAATTAAACGTATCAGTTTAATAGATAAAGGATATATGACATTAATGTACTTACTAAGAAGCAATAGGTGAACTGCAGACATTAAATTATTTGATGATGAACTTTGCATTCTTTGCATTTTGGAATTTGTTGCTAACATTGACAAGAATATCAAATATTTACCACTCTTATGATAGCTACATTGTGTTCATTTTCTACAAAAGCCATATATTAATTTTTGTGTTTTTGTCTTTAAAGCTAAAGTTTAGGCATGGCAATTTTTACATAGTTACATTGGTTTAGCTATAGTAGACACTGCTACTATAGTGATTTCCAGTAGCTTCCAGATCCCATGCCATGAAGAGGCAGGACGGTGATGTCATGATCTCCACCTCGTCCAATCAGAGAATGCAAATTGTTCTCTGAATGACACCTGTGCTGAGTCGGCATGCTCCTGTGTTAAGTAAGCAGCAGGGCAGCTGCTCAGCAAAGCACCTGAAAGCCAGTGGCAACCACTGTAGTAGCTGTTTCCACAACAGCGATTACCAGCTTCCACGGACCTCCCATATGTATGGTATATACATACTTGGTTCAGGCTGGCCCAATATAACAATATATGTATTGCCATACCTAAACCTCAGCTTTAATTTTTGTTTTTTGTATCTTTATTTTATCTGGCATTTATGATTCATAAATGAAGTGCCCTATAGTGATCAGCAGAACAGATTGTAATGCTCACAGAGGCAATAAGGTCTTCCTAAGGCTAAAGGGACGATCTGCTATTGCTTTGCAAAATTTTGTATTCTTACATTTGAGTCAAATAACTTTTGAGATGTTTGTATACAGAGCTCACCTTCTAGGCAAAGAGAACTCTACTCCCTTTCTGCCATACCATGATAGCTAAGGTTTGACCGTAAGCTAGATTCCAAGTTCCTACTTCAGCCATGGGTTGTCCAAGTATTTCTACTGGAAAGAGAAGCAACAGAGGAAGCATGCTTTATGTGTAGGGAACAGATATAAATAGTGTTTTGATATGTGCTGACCATAGCAGTTTGAAGCAACACATGTGTTTGCAATTATCAGCAGAAAAAATCTAACAAACATTCTTAGACAATAAGCAACATGTGTATAGTTATTTTAAAAGCTATTTTAATAAATCTATAATTGGACAACTTAAAGGAGGCAAATGGGTTTGTTAAAAAAACAAACATCTATACTCACCTCTAGCATCGGTGTGATGCTGCAGCTGTCCCACACTGGCTTTAAGCCTGAGAACTGAGCAATCACATGACCGCTGATCACTTAGTTCTTGGTCTGCTTAGAGCAGAGAGCAGTGACTATCAGTCACTGCTCTCTGCTTTTCTCCTCCAGCACTCATTGGAGCGCCAGACATAGAATGGGGCAGGAGCAGATGGGTCCACCTGTCAGAACCAGATGTCCACCTGTCAGAACCAGAGGCAGAACCAGATGTCAATCAGGCAGTCGGATGGATCCCAACAAAATTGTTGGGATCCTTCCAGAGACTGGAGTGGCTCTGCCTCGTCAGCTGATACAAATTGTACATACACTGTAGGTTTATTGTTTTACCTGCTAAAACATTTGTATTTTTTTTCAACCATTCATGTGATGTGTACACCTCTGCCAAGAAAACCACCTTATTGCATTCAAGTTCAGTTCTACAGCTTCCTAAATTACGTCCTGCTTATTGGACAGAGGAGAGGATGCTGATGTATTGTCCAGTAAACAGGCTAGAGGTGAGAAGGTGACATAGAAAGCTGCTTTGCTAAATTAAGAAACAAGAAGGGCATACTCCTGGCTGTCAGGTGGGGCAGATGATGGTAAATCGCAAAACTGATTGTGCAGAATTAGAAAACCTTTGTTGGGTAAACTGTATACTTAGCTCTGTTTAAGTAATTATATTAACTGAATTTGTATTGGCCCATAATATTTAGCATAACCTAAAAAAGTAAACTTAGTAATAAAGCCATGTGTTTTTACACAGTTAAGGAACACATATACGTACAGTATATGATAAACATTTGCAAAAGTTTGCAAAATTTGCGAAGCAAAAAATTGAGCAGGTGTTGTTTTGAACACACTAATCACTTTAACAAGTACAATACGATTTGAACTAAATTAGAGAATTTGAGATAGGAATCCCCACAGCTTAGGTAGGACTAGAATTTTATAACATTTTATTGAATCATGCTGACATTTTGTTTGTAAGGAACTTGTAAAAAAGCTCACCTTTATGTAGGTGTCAGATTTATGTAAAGATTATACAGAGGAAAGAAGATTATGTAGTTTCAGTTAGACAGTTTCAAATATACTCCTTGTCATGTGTGTCTATAAATTGTCATTCAATTTGTTACCTCCTTCACTTCCTTCTTCTCTCCTACACAGACAATATTAACATCTGCTCATAGCTGATGGTGTGAATGACATTAATTATAGAAGAAAAATTACTGAATTGGTATTAATTAGGAATCATTATCGTTTGTGAATAATTTAAATCATGTTTATTCTAAACTCTTTTTTGCAGTTTGCAAATAATAATTTATTTTGAAAAGCTTTCATCTCCATCCTTTCATGGAAAGACACCTTTACAATATCTGTGGATAAGAGTTTTAAATTAGCCTTATCTTTTGTGTGAAACATACACAACATTAAGGTAGTACTTTTCTTATGAACAACTGAGGTCCTGGGATCACTCTTTATCTTCTTTTAGGAAAAATCTCACAAAAAAACCTATAGGTATTTGGGCTACTAGTAATCCTCACAATAGTACGTGTAAGTAAACCTGTGCTAGATTGACATATCTGACATTTGCACAACTTCAGCAAATCATGGTGTGTCCACTGATTTGTCAAAAGATTCCAAAAAGATTTTTTTTAAATATTGTTTAACCGCTTCTGGACCAGCCACTGCAGTCATACTGTGGGAGGTTGGCTCCCCTGCGCAAAACCACATAGCTATACGTTGGCTCGCGGGGTCCGGATAGCAGGCGCACATAGTGGGGGTGCCGATGCTCACGCCCGAGGGTCGCGATGACCGATGGCCACGAGCGATCGTGAGCAGGAGACACAGAACAGGGACAAGTGTGTGTAAACACAAACTTCCCTGTTCTGACAGGAGTGACAGATCGTGTGTTCCTATTGGCTAGGAACCACGATCTGTCACTTCCTGTAGTTAGTTACTCCCCCTTCAGTTAGAATCACATAGCAGGGAACACAGTTAACCCCTTCACTGCCCCTAGTGTTAACCCCTTCACTGCCAGTGACATTTTTACAGTAATCAATGCATTTTAATCACACTTATCGCTGTATTAATGCCAATGGTTCCAAAAATGTGTCAAAATTGTCTGATGTGGCCGCCATAATGTCGCAGTCATGGTAAAAATCACAGATCGCCGCCATTACTGGTAAAAAATTATAATAAATAATAAAAATGCTATAACTCTATCCCCTATTTTGTAGACGCTATAACTTTTGCACAAACCAATCAATATACACTTATTGCGATTTTTTTACCAAAAATATGTAGAAGAATACTGTACATATCGGCCTAAACTGAGCAAAAATTAGCTTTTAAAAAAAAAAATGGGGATATTTATTATAGGAAAAAGTACAAAATATAGTTATTTTTTTTCAAAATTGACGGTCTTTTTTTGTTTATAGCGCCACAAAGAAAAACCGAAGAGGCGATCAAATACCACCAAAAGAAAGCTCTATTTGTGGGAAAAAAAGGACGTCAATTTTGTTTGGGTACAACGTTGTACGACCGCGCAATAGTCAGTTAAAGTAACATAGTGCCAAATCGCAAAAAACGCTCTGGTCAGGAAGGGGGTAAATTCTTCCAGGGGTGAAGCGGTTAATCAATATATTAATGTTAAAAAAATTATGTAATTTATTTTTATATATGCCTAACATAAGTACCTGAATATGTATTGTTATTAGTTTTCCATTAATCTCTGCTCTGCAGGCTGCACAGGACCAATGAGATTCTGCAGAACTGCTCAGGGCGGTCTACCCAACATTAGAAGGTGGAGAGAGTATAGTGATGACCTTCTCAGTGTGTTGCTGCTCTTTATTTTTGCAATCTTAGGCTGGGTCAGGTCCTTGACTAGTTGGTATAGGTTGATTGCTGAATAGTAGTCCCATAACTTGGTATTGCTGTCTGACAAAATAGGGCGGATCACAAAATCAGCTGGACTGAATTATGAAACGTTTGGCAGTCAAAACCAGTACACATACTGTATGTATGTGTTTCAACTTTGCATGCAGATATGTGCATGAAGTTCAGCCTTACATAAAAGCAGGCATCAGAATTACAGTTGTTAAAATAGATCTGGGGGATTGTTGGTAATGAATTTAGCTGTTTGAAATCCCCTAGCATACAAACTTTAAATGTTATAGTAATCACCTATACCATCTATTTATCTATCAGTATTACTAAACACAAAATCTGATTTAGAAAAAATAGGTAAATTATGTTTGGTGACCTTATATAGTAAAAGATCACACGTAAAAAATAACTGCATACCACCCAAAGGTCTAACATTTTTGCTTCATTATTGTGTATTACTTCTTCCAGCAAAATATCTCTTGCCAAAACAAAAAAATAATGATTGTGGGTCTAAATTTTCTCTAATCTATTCAAATAAAAAAGAATTGGTTCCACATTAATCTCATCCATGATGGATTCTAGTAAAGAAAAGATCACAAAATTATTTGCAAGATGTACCCTTCCTTTCGCCATCATTTTGGATAGCCAAAATGCATATGCAAAGACAGAAAATACAGAATCATTAAGACAATTTTAGTGATATTCAATTACAGCTACATATAGAATTGTAGCAATTTACAATCTATTTAATTATCTATCTATCTACTGTATCTATCTATCTATCTATCTATCTATCTATCTATCTATCTATCTATCTATCTATCTATCTATCTGTCTATCTATCTATCTATCTATCTCTCTATCCCTGTTATAATATATGCACAATATTTACACATTATTGAGTGTTATAACATCAATTTGGTACTAACAAAAGTATTTTTCTGACAGTTTAGAACTCTAATTTCTTTGTTACAACTAACCTAGAATTTGAAAAATAACATTATAATCTGTGGCTTTCTTCTGTGGAGTAACACAGGCAATGAACATTAACATCTTGATTTTTTTTTTCTTATCTTGGGAGGTTCAAGGGATGTATTGCTTTGCCTTATAAGCTGAATTTCAGATGCACTATATACAGAAGTTTGAGCTGCATTCCAAAAGATAATGTCTCTGTTTATTTTATCTGTCCTGATAAAGGGTAGTGTTGAGCCAAGTGGTATTCAACAGACGCCTAATGCTCAAGTGCTCTCAGCAACAGAAACTTCAGACCGCTTGTTATACCCTAGCTGGTATAAGAACCAAACATGGCAAAAATCAAGCTCTAACAAGGCCCCAGTGACTGAGGCTGTGGGTCCAATAAATTCTCCCATTCCAAAGGAAATGACTGTAAAGAAAGTAGATCCACCTGCAACAACTTTTAAGGAGAGCATAGCAGGGACTGGTAAGGACACCAGTTCATCTGCAAATATGCCACAGGTTAGTGAACCCCTCCATGTTGTATTTGTGAGCAATGAGCTTGCTAGGCTTGCAAAATCATAAAGAATGCATTGCTATATCTGTGCTGCTTCATCACTACATACGTCCAAGTGAAGAAAAGAAGCAAAATATTGTAAGCTGCATTCTAAAAATATTTTTTATTAATAATTTTTATAACTTTCTTTACATTTTTGTATTCTTATTTTAGCTGTTCTGAATATACATTTGATAAAACTTCCTAAACTGTTCTAAAAAGAAACACTACGATTAAGAAATGTAATCATTATTCAGCAATAGGTAGTATTAATAAAATGAGAGCCAAAAATCACTGTATGGAAAAACAACCTATTTTGTTAATCTCTCAAAACAGTAAAATAGTATAGCACATAACATGCACATACAAAAGGTAAAATGTTTAACCTTTTAGTTCTTAAAGAGTTAGTTCATCTTTACAGAAAAAATGAAAACATGAACTAGCACTCTACACTTTCCCCACCCTCCTGGTCCTTGCTGCACTTACGTCCGGTGGTAATACAATTTCACTGTTTATGCAGCCTGGTCAAGCAACCCTGGGGTTTGAAAACCATGCTGTTCTTCCTCTTCTTTTCCTAGGAAAACCAAGATGGATCAGAGCGATTCTGATTAGTCAGTACCAGTGCATGACCAATCGGATCTACTCTGATCTGTCCTGCTGTCCCTAGGGAAAGAAGACGAAGAACAGCATGGTTTTGAAACCCCAGGATAATTTCTCCAGGCTGCGTAGAAAGTAAAACTGTATCACCCACGGAGGTAAGTGCAGTGGGGACCAGGGGTGGGAGAGTGAGGAAGGTATAGGGTGTTAGTTCACCTTTTCAGAAAAAATGAAAAGCTGAGCTAACCCTTTAATTTTCTCTTTACTCAATACTATGATTTTTCAAGATAAAACATGTCTGTCTATAGATCAGCTATGAGCACTACCAACAGAGTAATGAGAAAATTGTAAACAATATTCCTTACACAATACAACAGACATTTACAATTATATATAGCTTTTAATAAACCCGCGTTCCAAGTACTGATATTTGTTATCTTATCTCTAATAATTTACGTGTATACAGTTATTACCAGCACTTTGTGTCTGTATAGAAATGATTTAAAAAAAATCCCCAATGTTAAATAAAACATCACTGCACTACAAAAATAACTGATATAAACACAATTTTGTTCAGACGGGAAATTATATCAGTAGTAGAAATGCAAAATAATGAAGAATGCAGACTAAAAGTAAAATGGTTACTAAAAGACTCCTTTAAAAAAATAGAAACGTTACAGGTAGAAAAATGGTTTGAGGTATGCAAGTAATTAGATATAAGACTCACAAATAAATCTACTAGTAGTCAGCATTCATTCTAATCAAAACAAATATTTGCTATTCATATTACCTTGAGTGACTTAAAGGGTAACTCCACTTTCGAGGAAAAAAATATAGCAAAAAAAAAAAGAAGTAAAATAACATATAATAACAATATAATATAACATATAATATAATATAATTGCTAGATTCCCATTGTTGTAATTTAAAGTTGTTGTAAATGTAGAAGGTTTTTTTTTACCACTAAGCATTCTCTGCATTAAGGTAAAAAAAAAAACTTCTGTGTGGGCTCAATCTCAATCCATACTTTATCCTCACTGGGCATGGAGGCTGCAGTGGGAGCCATTGTCTATCACAGCCAATGATTTTTTTTTTTGTAATATCTTATATAGTCCTTTGTATTGCCTATATCATTTACATATATTTTGGTGGAGACTTTCACATATTTTTATTTGATAGAATATTTTATTTTTATGGAATAATGTTACTTTAAGGAAGCTGACATGAACATGATTGAGATCAACAGCTATACACAGTTAATAATTTCCTGTTATTACACCAGTCTGTACACTGTCTCTTGGTTTTCCCTTCGAGATAATGGACCTTATTAAAAGTTTGTGAATAAGCTGGTACTGAAATTCCGCTACTAGTTTTTTACATCTTTTGTCGATTCTCATGAACAGATCTTTGCAACCAGTTCCCTAGCTCCACCCAGGTGTCAAAAACAAGACAAAGAGTCTTAGGACCTGCATTGACAGGCTTTTGTTAACATCGCAGATTTGCATCCTCATACAAGTCTATACGATCCTCAGTAGAAGGCCAGCTGCAGGTCAGAAGCACCCGCAAATGCCTTCTAAATGGTCTTAGAATTATCTCAAACTGTTTTCAAAAATATGCCCTCGCCACAAGCCCTTAGCACATCGACTCAGGCCCTTGCTCTTGCCTAAGAAGTGCACATTATTATGATATTATGGAGAGCACATTGGGAGGCAATAAACTCACCTTGCTGCATCAAGAGGAAAGTATTTGCATGACAGGGAAGGCACAACCAGAAACTATATTGGGTGGAGCAGAGATATATGAGTCCCGGAGATATAGAGAAAGCCAGTAAATGACTCAACTCACTTTTATCCACACATAATTGCACTGTCAGTGGGTGGGCTGATCCCTTAAACTGTTCATTATCCTGAATACAAGAACAGTGTACCAGTACTTACAACCCTGTATGGTATAACTTTGTTCAAGAGTGTTTTCTTATTTTCTCACAGGGATTAGTTCTCTGCCTATCAATTCTGACATTATTTATGATACTGCACCACCTCTGGAACCAAATTCAATACATGTTTTTTACAATTATGGGTAGGAACAAGTTTATATTTTTTGAGTACTAACACATCCTCATCGTCATTATCATTATCATCATCCCTTTAACTACCAAGTTTCAAGGCCGCTTCTAATTTTATGAATCATTATGCAAGCTAATGTATATTTTGCAAAAAGTACAGTAATTGAAGCATTCTGAATGTATAAATCAGTAAAATAAAGGGTCAGGTCACCACTGAATCAGCCCCTGGCTTACGTCTGTGAAAGAGTATGCCAGAGAGATCTTCCCACTCAAGTTCCTAACCTCACCTACCTGCCATATATATTATGAAAGGGTAATAGGCTTAATTTATAAAGCAGCAGTATGACCTAATCACAGCCATACCACAGTGTTTTTTATAGTATTTTTTTACAGTATTCTTTTTAAAGATACCCGTATTCTAGAATGTTTACTGTTTAATGCAAAGAACTCCCCAAAGCATACTGCAGGCTCCACACAGCGCTCTGTGTCTTATGACTAAAGTGTTAATTGCAGGAATCATGTAAAGTAATTACTGAAATGTTCTGGGGAGAGCAACTCGTGGTATCTGCTCTCCGTGATTAACCCTCAGTCTCTGTTTTTGGATTTTTTTTATTTGTCCATCTATACAGAAAATACAGCAGCATAAGTGAAACTGCAGCGGACTATAGATATGTGAGCTTGTGTGGTGATATCTTTCCATTCAAATTCCCAAAATATAAAAAACAAAAACAAAATCTGAATTGAGCTTGCCAGGGACTTTATTTATTATTATTCTTTCATTTTATTTTGTACAGAAAAATATTAACATTTTTATAATATATTTGAAGAACCTGAGGAATACAGGAGGTCATCAAGCATACCACTATGGAAATAGCAACTAGCGTTAGTCTATAAATCTCCTAGATATATCTATCCAAGATAACTCCATTCAAGAATACACACACATTGCAGGTATACGCATCCGAAGATTGCTTTATTCACAGTAAAAGGTTAAGCTGATGCAGAGTTCTCTGAATACACTTACCAAGCTGAAATCTTACCCATGTACTGTAGACTTGAAAAACGTTTTAATTTTTATTATACTTGGGGTAACTTGTATGTTGTACTAAACTGCATAGGTTTCTCACCACAAAAAGAAAGCAAATGTTCAGTCAACAGCTTTTACAGGCATATTGTACTTAGTTTTCTTATAAAAGCATATATTTTTATCATATCATATAAAAAATTTATTTATGAGTTTGACATTTGCAATCTAACCTCCAGTACATTTATTTGCTATGGTTAAGACAATGCTACACCCACAGTCCTTTAAAGGACCCTTTTCACACGGGCTGTCAGATCAGGTCCGCTTGTCAGTTTTTCAGGCGGACCTGATCAGACACTCTAGTCTCTACTATGGACCGCCATCTGATCCAATTCTGTCCACCAAAAACTGACAGATGGTGGTCCTATTCCCCATCTGTCCGGTGGATTGGATCAGATGGAAAGGGACAGGCGGTCCGTTTCCATCTGATTGCCCCATAGAGGAGAGCGGGACTGTGTCCGTGTCCTCTCTGCATAGTGGAGCAGACACTGACATGTCATCCACCTGCTCAACGGGCATCAGCGGAGAAATCCCCCGCTGAGCAAGTGGATTCCAATTAGCAGAGGCACCCGTGTGAAAGGGGACTAAAAGAAAAACTTTTAAGTCTATGGTCAACTTTATTATATATATATATATATATATATATATATATATATATATATTTTAATCATTCAAATTTTATACTCTTTTACATATGTTTTACAATTTATGAAAAAGATTTTGTAAAAAAAAAAAATCGTTTAATACAGGAGCATCCTTAACCACTTGCCTACCAGGCACGAACACCCCCTTCCTGACCAAGCCATTTTTCAGCTTTCAGCGCTGTCGCATTTTGAATGAAAATTGCGCGGTCATGCAACGCTGTACCCAAATAAAATTTTTTATCATTTTTTTCCCCACAGATAGAGCTTTATTTTGGTGGTATTTGATCACCTCTGGTTTTTTTATTTCTTGCGCTATAAACAAAAGAAGAGGGACAAGTTTGAAAAAACATATTTTTTACTTTTTATTATAATTTAATATCCAATTTTATTTTTTTTTTTAAATACATTTTTTCCTCAGTTTAGGCCGATACGTATTCTTCTACGTATTTTTGGTAAAAAAAAAAATCCCAATAAGCGTATATTGATTGGTTTGCGCAAAAGTTATAGCGTCTTCAAAATAGGGGATGGATTTACAGCATTTTTATTATTATTTTTTTTTTACTAGTAATGGCGGCGATCTGCGATTTTTATCATGACTGCGACATTGCGGCGGGCGGACATATCGGACACTTTTGACACATTTTTGGGACCATTCACATTTATACAGCGATCCGTGCTATAAAAATGCATTGATTACCGTATAAATGTGACTGTCAGGGAAGGGGTTAACACTAGGGGGCGCTGCAGGGGTTAAAATGTACCCTATATGAGTGATTCTAACTGTGGGGGGAGGGGACTGACTGGGGGAGGGAACCGATCGGTGTCCCTATGTACAAGGGACACACCATCGGTCTCCTCTCCTCTGACAGGACGTGGATCGGTGTGTTTACACACACCGATCCACGTCCTGCTCACTTACCGGGCAATCGCGGGTGCCTGGCGGTCATCGTGACCGCCGGGCACGCGCATCGGGTCCCCAGCTACGCGGCGGGCACGCGCGCGCGCCTCCCGCGGTGCGCGCGCGCCCCCTAGTGGCCAAAAGCGAGCGCCGTCATATGACGGCGGCCCGCCACAATAGCTGCACCGCTCCGCCGTCATTTGACGGCGGGCGGTCAGATAGTGGTTAATGGAGGATTATTGGGGCATACTGGGTTGGAGATTTACTAAAACTAGAGTACTCAGAATTTGGCGCAGCTGCGCATTGTAGCCAATAGCTTCTAACTAGTTTGCTCAATTAAACTTTGACTATAAAACATGGAAGCTGAGTTGTTTCTATGCAGAGCTGCACCAGACCTTGCATGCTTCAGTTTTAGTAAATAAAAAGGTTTTCTAAGGAGAAAAAAACATCAGGAGTGATTTTCCTTTTCCTATTTGTTTAATAAAGGGTTATTAGTTACATTTGCAATACAAAAATATCATATACCCCACAATGGCAGAGAGGCAAAAACGGAAAATTGTATACTTACCTTCCGTAATTTT
The DNA here is from genome assembly GCA_028564925.1 of Lithobates sylvaticus. Taxonomy (NCBI): domain Eukaryota; kingdom Metazoa; phylum Chordata; class Amphibia; order Anura; family Ranidae; genus Lithobates; species Lithobates sylvaticus. The sequence goes on along the minus strand of CM053030.1, from coordinate 115,384,890 downwards.
CCTTTCCTGTTGCATCACATGGCAGCATACACACATGGGTTGTGGCTCCGCCCCCACAACCTGATAGGACCGCGTAGCTATTAAACCTTGAGAGGACCCCCGCCCCTACATTCTCAGTATCCAGATACCTCACCTCAGCGGGTGGGCATTTGTATGCTGCCATGTGATGCAACAGGAAAGGAAAATTACGGAAGGTAAGTATACAATTTTCCGTTTTCCTGTCGCATCATGGCAGCATACACACATGGGGAATAACTCGCAAACTGGGTGGGGCTGAGCAAAACAAGGTTTATTTACAAGGAATCGAGGAGTTGGACTGTATGATTGCCCTTCCAAATTCCGCCGTGGACAACCTAGCGGCGTCCACTTTGTAGTGTGACATAAATGTGCTTTTTGAGGACCAGGTGGCTGCCTTACAGATTGTTTCCGCTGAGACTTTGCAAAAGGCCGCCCAGGAGGTCGCCACTGCCCTAGTGGAATGTGCCCTTAAGCCCTCAGGTACTTGTGCTTGGTTAGATGAGTAGGCCCTTTTGATGATCTTCACTAGCCAGGCTGCGATAGTACGAGAAGTTGCTGCTTGTCCCTTTCTGGCACCATAAGGTATTACCAGGAGATTTTCTGCCTTCCTCAGGTTACGTGTCATTGAAAGGTAGGCCAGGATGTTAGTTTTTATGTCTAGCGGATGCGGGTTGCCTTGTTCTGTAGCCAGAGTGGGAAGACATATTTCCTGATTAAAGTGGAAGGAGGTAGCCACTTTAGGAACGAATCGATCTGAAGGCCTCAGGACCACTTTGTCAGGATAGATAGTTAAGTATGGCTCCTTTGACAATAGAGCGTGCATTTCGGAAACTCTCTTGGCCGAGGTGATTGCTATCAAGAAGGTGATTTTTAGTGTCAGATCCCATAATGATATATCCTCCACTGGGAAGAATGGTTCGTGTGCCAGGAAGTCCAGTACTACCGAAAGATCCCATGTTGGGAAGGTCGGTTTTCTAGGAGGCCTTAATTTCAGACAGGCCCTCTGAAACTGGGCGATGGGAGGCTCTTGCGCCCACCTTACCCCTGTCATGGCAGATAGGGCTGAGACGTGTACCTTCAGGGTATTCGACCCAAGGCCCTTGTCCAGGCCTAACTGCAAGAATTCCAGGACTTGCGCTATTGTTGGGGAGGATGGATCCCAGGATTGCTGTTGTGCGACTGTAAGGAACTTGGCCCAAATTCTCTTGTAGACATTATTGGTGGAAACTTTCCTCTTGTGAGCATCCCTGCGCTATAAATCTAGCCCTCTCAGCCTCCATGCCGTCAGGTGTAGTCTCTCTGGGCACGGGTGGAGGAGCTGTCCCTGAGAGAGTAGGTCTGCTGACATTGGGAGTGACAGTGGTTCTGCTGTGTTCAGCTGGAGAAGGGTTGTGAACCATGGGCGTCTCGGCCAGAAAGGGAGGACTGCTATCACCATGGATCTTGACTTCTTCAGTCTGAGTAAAAACTTCGGTATGATTGGAATTGGTGGGAAGATGTAGCCTAGGTGGAAGTCCCAGCTGTGTTGTAGACAGTCCGTGCCCTCCGCTGATGGAAAGGGAACTCTCGTCAGGTACCTCCGGCACTTCGTGTTGGCTGGTGATGCTGCTAGGTCTATGTCCGGTACTCCCCAAGTCTCGGTTATTAGAGCGAAGGCCTGTTGGTTTAGAGCCCACTCGTGATTGGACGTGAACTTCCGACTCAAGGTGTCGGCCACCTGATTCTGGGTTCCTGGTACATAAGCTGCTCTCAGCCCGGATAAGGATAGTTGGGCCCATTCGAAGATTGGGATGACTTCTCTGTGCATTGAGCGACTCCTGGTGCCCCCCTGTCTGTTTATGTAGGCAACTGCTACTTGATTGTCCATCCTCAGTAGGACCTCCTTCCCCCTCAGGAAGGAGCTGAAGGCTATTAGGGCTTTGAATGCCGCTCTTATTTCCAGAATGTTGGACACTATGTTGTGCGTCCTGAATGGCCAGCGCCCCTGGGCTGCATAGTGATTGTAGTGTGCTCCCCAGCCCTCCATGCTGGCATCTGAGGTAACCACCTGTTGAGAGAGGAGTACTATGCTCCTGCTCCTCTTGAGATTGCGGGTCTTGGTCCACCACCATAGCGATTGCTTTACCTCCTTCCGGATCACTATTGGCTGTGACATTGACACGCCATTCCATTGTTCCAGAAAGGATATTTGGAGGGGTCTTGTGTTCCATTGAGCCCAGCGGACCATTGGGATAGTTGCTGACATGGTCCCTAGAACACCGAGGCATTCTCTGGCTGGTACCGCGGAGGCCCGCAGTATCCTTTTCACCCTCTGAGTCAGGGTGGGTATCTTCTCTTCCAGGAGCTCTACTGTGTTGAGGCGGGTATCTAACTCGGCCCCTAGAAAAATCATCCTCTGGGTGGGATGTAAGTGGCTTTTCTCCCAGTTTATTAACCATCCGAACTTTTGTAGGGTGGCGACAAGGATTACCCGATGTTGCAGGAGGGAGACCTGGGTGTCCGCCAGCAGAAGGATGTCGTCCAGGTAGTGGTGTACTCTTAGGCCCTGTTCCCTTAGTAGAGCTATTACTGGGAGTAGAACCTTGGTGAACGTTCTTGGAGCCGTGGAGATCCCGAAGGGGAGGCTTTTGAACTGAAAGTGGTGCCGGTCTACCGCAAAGCGGAGAAACTTTTGGAATGAAGGATGGATTGGGATGTGAAGATAGGCATCCTGCAAATCGATGGAGAGCATCCAATCTCCGATATTTATAGCCTGTAGCATTGATTGTAGACTCTCCATCCTGAACGTCTCGACTCGGATTGATCGGTTTAGACCTTTTAGGTCCAGGACGGGACGGAGATCTCCTGTCTTCTTTCTCACCAGGAATAGGGGTGAGTAGACCCCCTTCCCCCTCTGTAGTAGGGGAACTCTTACTATGGCCTGTTTGTGCTCGAGGGTTTGCACGTATTCGGTCGTAACCTTTTCTCTCAAGATGCTGGGGTTTTTGTAATGCAAAACCGGTCTCTTGGCCGTCCCTGGAATCTCCACCTGTGGCCCAATTGAACCGTGGCTACTGCCCATGGATCCTTTATCATTTCCGCCCAGACCCGCTCGAACTTCGTGAGCCTGGCTCCCACTAAAGCTGGTTGGGCGAACACACCTTCAAAAAGGCTTCTGATCTCCCGGGGTAGGGGTCTTAGGTTTTTGGAGCTTGAGGAAGGATGACTGGGGGTTCTTCCAGTTTTTCCTATACTCTCTCCCGGGTCTATAGGATCTAGCTTCCCTATACCTGTCAGGGAGGTTACGCCTGAAGTCTGGTGGTCTCTGTTGTTTTGGCCTTCTGTCTGAGGGAATCAAGCCTGACTTCCCGCCGGTGACCTTAGAAATGGCCGAGTCAAATTTTTCCCCAAAAAGGTTAGCCCCGTCAAAGTGGATCTTACACCAATTGGATTTTGAGGCTGGATCTGCCGACCATGGCTTCAGCCAAAGTGCCCTTCTGGCCGTCATTGAGCTAAGCATAGCCCTTGAGGTGGACCTTATTATATCCACTGAGGCCTCCGCTACAAAGTCGCCTGCGAGGGAGAGTTCCTGGAGGGCGGCAATTACCTTCTCTTGTTCTATTCCCTCTGCTACCAGCTTTTCTGCATTAGAGGACCAGCTAGAGATGGCTCTTCCAACAGCCGCTAGGGCTATTGCGGGTCGACATGCACCCCCTGCAGAGAGGTAGGTCTTCTTCAGATCGAGGTCTATCTTCCTGTCTAGCCCGTCTTTAAATGTGACTGCATCCTCGATTGGGAGGGTCACATGTCTAGCCAGACGCATCAGCGAGGAGTCCACTACCGGTGCGGACGTCAGGGGGTTAGCATTAGGCTCTTTTAGGGGATAGAGCTTTGTCAGCCTATTGCTGAGGTTGGCCTTCTTCTCTGGCTTCTGCCATTCTTCTTTGATTAGATCCTCCAGCTCGTCGATAAACGGGAAGGTTTCCGGGTCCTTTTTGAGATTTGGAAAGTATCTCTTCACTTTCTGAGGGGTTTCTTTCTCCTCGGCCCAATCTATAGCCTCCTTTATTAATTTAATGAAGGGCTCGACTAAGGTAAAATCAAACCCAGAAAACATTTCCACGTCCTCGTTATCTCACAGGGGATCTGTCGTTTTAGGTGGAGAGGAAGCGGAGGACGAGGTGCCCTGCATAGGTCTGCCTGTTTCTGGCTCTGCGGATTGTAGAGGTAATTCCTTGGTTAACTCCCTCGGCTCCGGCTCTCTGTCCCTGGTTGCTTCATTGAAGCACGTGCGACAGGCCAGTTTTTCTGGCAGCGCTATTGCGCCACAGATCCAGCAGGAGTTCCCAGATGGACGCAGACTTTGTGCGTGGGAGGGGTGCCTGTGCGTGGGCGATCTCCTATGATAGGAATGGCCATGGCGGGAGTAGGACCTTGAGCGACTTCTTCTGCGGCTTGACCCGTAATCTCTGCGTCTTGAGCGGCTTCTACCGCGATCCGAGCGACTTTGTCTATGGCCAGAGCGACTCCTTCTTGAGCGTCGTGATGACCTTGATGACCTGGTAGGGCTATGCAGGTTAGACAGCGTTAGTGGCAGGCTCTCTTTTTCCTCTTCTTACTTACCCGTCTTCCCCTCTTACCTAGTCGGTGGGCGATGGTCTGCTGGGGCAGCGGCCTCCATGAAGAGTGATCTGTTAGGCAGGGAAGTCAGTGTAAGCATAGGTAAGGGGGGTGCAGCGGTGAAGGGAAGGGAAAACCACTAACCTTTAATGGGGAATAGCAGGGGGAGGTGGGTGCAGCTATAAAGGTGATTTTTGTGCAAAAAAGAAACCTTCCAGAATCGCTCTTTCTCCTGTGCAAGGTAGCCACAGGGAAAGGCGATTCTGACATGTATTTAAATTTAGCGCCGTTCCCGACGCAGTGACGTCATTTCCGCGCATGCGCAGAAGCGCCGCGCACGTCCCGGTGCCATTTTGGAGTCTGGCAAGGCTATAGGGGGATGTATTGCCGCCTGCGCAGAAGCGCTGAGACGCTCGGCGCTGGGCGGAAGTGACCTGGGGAAACATGAGAGATGCCCCCACGGTTTGAAAGGATGCCGGGACGCAATGTAATACACAGGAGAAAGTGCAGGAAAATATACAACATGCCCGAAAACCATGGTGCAATACAGAGTTGGAGGTCGCTGCATTATAAACCTATTTAAGGTTTGTTTAAGGTAAGAGAGTTTTTTACATACTAAAATAAAACCCAATGATTGCGCGGCTGACAGTGAAAAAAATATAAAAAGGTTCACCTAAACAGAAATTGATTGATTCATTAAAGGTGTAATCAATTATATACGCACCCCAAAAGGTGCTATATTATTGAAATTGATGTACATTGAGGCGTGCAAGTGAATCATACAAATGTGTAACATAAAACAATTGCATAATCATAAATGTCCATAAAAACAGAAGGATCATAAAGTGTCCATGCAAACACAGGAGTCCCGTTGGTGACAGCACAAGTATTGCACCCGTAGAAAAGAGTGGTCAACCAGATAAGACCTCCAACACCAAACACACTGTCCCTTACCAGAAGGAAAGATCAATACAATGGTATCCACAGATCGCTTATACAGAATCTCTCAGTGTTCCCAATCAGGCATCTTTGTATATTAACAACATAATGATTCAGACACACCATCAATCATCATTATGTTGTTAATATACAAGCTGCCAAAGATGCCTGATTGGGAACACTGAGAGATTCTGTATAAGCGATCTGTGGATACCATTGTACTTGCTCCAATGTACCTGAGAGAATCTGTATAGCGATTTGTGGACACCATTGTACCTGCTCCAGAGACCCGTGGCTGGGAGAATAGGCCAAAAAGCTTTCTTGATCTCTTTAACAGGAGATCTTTCCTTCTGGTAAGGGACAGTGTGTTTGGTGGTGGAGGTCTTATCTGGTTGACCACTCTTTTCTACGGGTGCAATACTTGTGCTGTCACCAACGGGACTCCTGTGTTTGCATGGACACTTTATGATCCTTCTGTTTTTATGGACATTTATGATTATGCAATTGTTTTATGTTACACATTTGTATGATTCACTTGCACGCCTCAATGTACATCAATTTCAATAATATAGCACCTTTTGGGGTGCGTATATAATTGATTACACCTTTAATGAATCAATCAATTTCTGTTTAGGTGAACCTTTTTATATTTTTTTCACTGTCAGCCGCGCAATCATTGGGTTTTATTTTGTAGTTTTTATGTGGGTATCTCACATTTATGATTTGCAGCAGCACTATCTTTATATTATTTTTGATATTTAATTTCATATTAATATAAGGGCAGCGCAGTATTTTTCCTAATTTGAGTTTTTTACATACCCCTGAGACCATCAGAGTGGGGTTCCCCCATTTAGCTCATTTAGAGGCTGTACAGGTAGGACTTCCACCCAGGAGAGGCTTGAACCTGGCTGGGGCGATAGCGGTAAGAGGTGCTGTTCTTCGGTCTTGTCAGGTGAGGAAAAAAAGGAGAATGTAGGGGCGGGGTCCTCTCAAGGTTTAATAGCTATGCGGTCCTATCAGGTTGTGGGGGCGGAGCCACAACCCATGTGTGTATGCTGCCATGATGCAACAGGAAAACAAACTAACAGGGGTACATATTCAGATATCACTTTATACCTTATGAAATTCAGGCCCTTGTTACTTATTGGCCCTATTTTACTTTGACTCCCATCTTTTCCTTTTCCTATTCCACCCTTATCCCTCTATAGCTATGTGTTTTGTAATCTGTGCCCAAATTTTTATAAGAAGGGTATGGGGGGAAACTTCATCCCTCCTTGCTCCCCTATTAAGGCACATTAGGCATTAAGTGAGTCTGTGTTCCACTCGTAAAGGGATACACGTGACACTTTTATAGAGAGCCCCTTTAAGGTATGTCAGTGGACTTTTATCTTCATTTTGTTTATTCTTTCTCCTTTCCCCAGACTGCTCCACTCCACTTCCCAAATAGGGAGTAGTACTAGGGAGATTCTATTCACCTAATCAGGAAGGGGAGATTCCCTTTAAACACTCTGATCGAAAATTCCACTGGAGCCAATTTAAAGTGACTCTGTTGCTGGATTAAACAGACAAAAAAGGGCACCTTGCAAAGAAAAGAATTAATATTCATCTGTCCGATGGCCTGTGCTGTTTATCTTAGCTGTCTATTCTTCAGAATCCAGTACTATGCCTGTTCCCCCTCTGCATCCTGTGGTTTCATTTGCCAGCCCCTATGTCATCATAGGTAAACAGTAGTGACATAGGGGTCATTAGAAACCGCAAAATACAGTGGGAGCTGGGGGGATACAGGCATACAACACATTAGCAAGAGTTTTAGATGCTGAAGATTCTTCAGATAGCTTAGCACTTTAAGAGAATAATAATCATCAGCAGGGGTAGCGGGGCAATTCTTTATTTTTTTTTTAATCTAGCATCAGAATTAAACAATTGTTTTCTATGTGCCCTTGCAAAGACAGGTGCAGAAATAGTCACGTCTCTGCACATGGTGAAAGAGGCGTTATGCTACCTATCAGGGTTCAGGTCAGTTACTCTTTTTTTAGAATTAACTTAAATGTTTAGTTTAGGGTAGAGTTAAAGTAAAGCCAAAATGTATTTATTGGTTTGGGATGTAGTAGGAAAAAGGTAAAATGCCTATAAAGTAAATTTTTTGCTGTCAATGCCCTTCTAGAAATATTTTACCTCACTTTCTGTTTTGGAGACGCAACAGGAAAAAAGGAAATATTACCAAAGAGAGGTGAAATCACACCTTAGACCAGTGGTCTCCAAACTGCGGCCCTGAGGCCGGATGCAGCCCTTTTCTTGCCTTTATCTGGCCCTTGAGGCATTATTACTACCATTGACACCAATGGGGCATAATTCCTGACACTGACACCAACAATGTGGCACTATTCCTTCCACTGACACTAACAATGGGGAATAATTCCTTCCACTGACAACAAAAATGGGGCGCTATTCTTCCCACTGACACCAACTATTTCTCCCCCTAATATCAAAGATCGGGTATTGTTTATTCCCACTGACACAGTCCGGCCCCTCTAAAGCCTGAAGGACAGTAAACTGGCACTTTCTTTAGAAAGTTTGGAGACCCCTGCCATAGACAGTTATACCCACTAGAAAACTTCCACTGCTCTTTTGCTCTTGTGACAACTGACTTGCTTTTTTCTTGGTGACAAGGGTCACCAGGGCAAATAGGCTTGTGAATTTCCTCAGTAGGAACACAGACCACAGTAAAAACTTGAAAGATGATCTAACCCTTTCCCACTTTATCCAAAACTTAAACCTTATGCCTTTACATACACTGTTGACCTTTTGCTAGCTAGTTAACTGCCCCGTCCCTCATGGGTTATCAGTCTCTGACCTTAAAGCGTAACTCCACTTTTGTTGAAAAAAAAACATTCCCCTCTGGGTGATCTATGTACATTGCAAGGATTATAACAACCTTTGATGCAGAATGCAATGCAACTTTTTATCTTGCACTGTATTTGCACAGCAATTTTTCGAACACGTTTTTTTCAGAAAAAAAAACAGTTTCATGCTTTTAAAAAAAAAAAACAGTAAAGTTAGCCCAATAATGTTAAAGATGAAGATACGCTGAGTAAATAGATACCCAACATGTCACACTTCAAAATTGCACGCGCTTGTGGAATGGGGCCAAACTTTGGTATTTAAAAATCCCCATAGGCAACGCTTTAAACATTTTTACTGGTTACATATTTTGAGTTACAGAGAAGGTCTAGGGCTAGAAGTATTGCTCTCGCTCTAACGTTCACGGCGATACCTCACATGTGTGGTTTGAACACCGTTTTCATATGTGGGCGGGACTTACATATGCATTCACTTCTGCTTACGAGCTCGCGGGGACAGGGGTGCTTTAAAAAAAATTTGTTTTATTGTTAATTTTACTTAATTTTTTTAGTTTGACACTTTAAAAAAAAATAAAAAAATTGATTACTTTTATTCCTATTACAAGGAATGTAAACATCCCTTGTAATAGGAATATGGCACAATCGGACCTATTTACAGTGAGATATGGGGTCAACAAGACCCCACATCTCACCTCTAGGCTGGGAAGCCTAAAATCCCCCCAAAAAAAAAAAAAGATCACCGCTTCCCAGCTGCGGCGCTGACGTTTTTTGAATGCAGAGGCCGGGCGTGACGTCATAACATCGCGCCCGGCCTCCGAACGATCATAGAGACTCCGGCGACCATCTTGTCCACCGGAAATCTCTATGATCACCATCCGGGGGGGGGGGGGGGGGGTGTGACGAGAGGGGGGGGGGGGGGGGGGGGGGGGGGGGGGGGGGGGGGGGGTGGGGGGGGGGGGGGGGGGGCCGGCGGATCCTGTGTCTGACTCACCGATGGAAGCGGTGAGTCGGTAGAAGCACCAGAGGGAGGCGGGAGGGGGGGAACGTCCCCTCCCGCCGCCCGTAAGAACGATCAAGCGGCCGAACAGCCGCTATGATCATTCTTATGGTGCAGGGAATCTCCGGCTGAAAACGGCAATATCTGAATGATGTCTGTAGCTACAGGCATCATTCAGATATACCCCGGGGAAGTAAAAGACATCATATGATGTATAGTGGTTAATTGTTACTTCAATCCTCAACACAAGACATACGTTAGAAAGGATTTCAGAAGATAATTTTTGATTTGTGCATTACCACTTTTTTTAAATAATTAAATATTCTTGACTTAAATGAAACTGCATATGAGTGCAACATAAAGGCTGTCATTTTCAACCTTTTCTTAAAAATAAAAAATTGACTGACTGTAATGTTCATCCCATACATTCACATACCCGCAGCATTTAATATCCTGATTTTACAGCCAAATGCCAGACCACTCTGACTGGCAAAGCTTCAGTGTGTTTGATGGTACCTAAGCCTTCTTTCTGCTTTCTTCCTCCAGCACATTCCTATTGCCAAGTGAGAAATCTCTTAATAGTGATGGGCCAAAAGGTGTATGTGGGTGTGGGAGGGTGTCAAGCTCCAACACTGCCTGGATGAAAGTAAGTGTTGGAGTTTGTCTGTTATGTACAGGTTTCAAATTTTGAACACAAAATGCATTCCCTAAATACTTTACTGATTGTAGTAGACTCTGACAGCCTAGCAATAAAGGTTATGCAAAATGCAATGAGATGCATGTGAAAAATGTTTTATCCAACAACAAACAGTCAGTTTTTTAATTTTGATGGGTTGCTGTGGAACGCTAAACCCTGTCCCTGCAGATGCAGCGGCCAGCGTGAAGATCTGCTATAAATCAGGGCTGAGGCCACCAGTTGCTACTTTTTAAATTATAATGATCAACAAATAATATAAAAAAACCTACATAGATTAATCCTTTCCCACCGACGTAACACATATATTCGACCCACTGTACTGGGCTTTTCCATGGGGATGCATATATGCGTATCTGCCTCTGTGCTGGGAGTGCGCCGCAAAGCGCGCTCCCAGCACAGAGACCGTGGTCTTATCGAGAGCCCTGGGCCCCGTACTGACTTACGGGACCCAGACCTCTCGATTTCGTGTCACCTAATCGCTGTGGTAGCCTCTAAGCGGTGTCATGCACGATGTGATGTTTCGGGGAATTATTACTCTGCACAACACAACATCAGGCATCATACCGCAGGGTGAATGTCATTTATTGTATGCTTGGAAACTGTATTATTATGTAGTGTATTTATGTGCTGCGTCGCAGTACAGGGTGGATTGTATACTGATGAAGTATTTGTTTTTTGTATATTTTAATGCAAAATAAAATATACATTTTCAATAATAAAGTTATCAGTCACTGTGAATCCCGCCCCGTGTTTTTCTCTCACTCTCTCTGTGAATGAAGAGGAAAGATACAATGTATCTTTCACCTTTTTTGCAGAGAGGAAAAAAAAGTGTGTGCAAATAAATAAATAAATAATAATAGAAAAAATAAAGAAAAATACCTAGATCAAGGTCTGATTTAGGCCAGTGCCAGGGTTAGTGTTTGGGTCAATATATTTTGAGGATTATTTTTTTTTTTATTTAGCTTCAGTGTCAGTTAAGCCTCGTACACACGATCAGATTTTCCAATGGGAATTGTGTGATGAGAGCCTGTTGGCGGAAAATCCGACCGTTTGTACGCTCCATCGACAATTGTTGTCAAATTTTCCACCGACAAATGTTGAATGGCAGGCTTTAAAAATTTCCTCTGACAAATGTCTGTTGTCGGATTTTTCGTGCATGTGTACAAAGTCCAAAGTACAAACACGCATGCTCGGAAGCAAGGACTAGCCAGAAGCGGTCGGTCTTGTAAACTAGCGTTCGTAATGGAGAATTAACATTCGTGACGCGGCAAATTATGAAATCTCGAAATGTAGCGCACAATTCTCTTCTTCTTTAATGGGATAATAATGAAACTGCTTTGCTGGTGATACTGATGAAATTATTGCAAACAAATTTTCAAAGGCTTATTTTTTTCGTGATATCAAGAATAATATTATTATGCTTGTTATTTTTTTTTTTTTTTTTTTTGGTGCAAGTTACCACAACACCATTATCCCGTAGTTTTTAAGATCAAAGATATAACTATGTTGGTGTCCCTTGTTAATTTTACATTGTATTTTTTTAAATGTAACTGCCTACTCCTCGACTGTCATTTGAAGTAAAACATATAGCCAAGTATTATTCTACACAATTTTTTTATTGTGTATTAAAAAAAATAAAACAAATAAAATTAGACATGCTATCTGCCAATAGAACTTAACCAAAAAGTGCATTCTATGCATCCAAAAATATAGAAAATATACCAAATCAAATCATTATTTAACCAAAAAATAAAATAAAAGCTTCCTGCATGTGTCCTGCTTCTTAATATAGGGGGGTCAACAATGCCAAGAGTTGGTGAAAGCAGGGGTCCATCATCCGGAGATAATTCCAAAAATCATCTGGATTGTTCTCCTGGAGCTCCCACAGCAAAGGCATATGACATAATTGGTCACGATTAATAAAGCAACCAATTTTTGTTCCAAGAAATCCTTCTCCTCCTGTTCCTGGACTGGACTTGGGTCAAAACAATAACTCCAAGGCCAATAATAAATAACATGTTATCTCCTCCAATTCTGCAACATGGCTGGTTGACGAACGACCGTTCAGAAACTAACTGAAAAGCGTTAACTGAAAAGCGCTAACTGAAAGGTGCGAACTGAAAAAAGCGAAATGAAAAGCACGAAATGAAAAGCGCAAAATGAAAAGCGTGAATCAACACTCACCGAACTTCAACTAACACGAAATTTGCATTTTGGGCTTGGATCCCCCATGCACACAACCTCCTGCTCTATCCACATTCTTCTGCAGAAAGCCTGCAAAGGGGACAAGGGCTGCTTCTTTAATTGCTTGCCACAATAACACGGCTGCCCAAATGGGCGTACCTGTACATCCCCTTTAAGATGCGGCATTGTGGGCGCGTGCACACTGCTGGCTGGGCATGCTCGTGCCCACCGCGTACTCCGTGACCGTGCCCATGGGTCCCAATGTCTGCCGGTGTCCCACGAGTGACTGAGAGGCAGTTCTGCCTAGTGACATGACAGGGATCTACTGCTCCCTGTTATTGGGAGTAGTGATCGCTGTCATGTCAATGGTAGCCCCTCCCCCCACCGTTAGAATCACTCCCTAGGACACACTTAACCCCTTGATCGCCCCTAGTGTTTAACCCCTTCCCTGCCAGTGTCATTAATACAGTAATCAGTGCATTTTATAGAACTGATCCCTGTATAAATGACAATGGTCCCAAAATAGTGTCAACAGTGTCCGATGTGTCCGCCATAATATTGCAGTCACTATAAAAATCGCAGATCGCCACCACTACTAATAAAAAAAAATAATAATAAAAATGCCATAAATCTATCCCCTATTTTGTAGACGCTATAACTTTTGCGCAAACCAATTAATATACGCTTATTGCAAAAAAATTTTACCACCAAAAATATGTAGAAGAATACATATCGGCCTAAAGTGAGAAAGAAATTTGTTTTTTTATAAAGCTATATTTTTAACTTTTTGCTAGAGTAAATATACCCCACTCTAGCAAAAAGTAAAAAATATAGCTTTTGTTCAAAATTGTCGCTCTTTTTTTTGTATATAGAGCAAAAAATAAAAACCGCAGAGGTGATCAAATACAATCAAATGGTCACCAAGCACTTAATTGCTGTATCACATTTGGTTGGATTGATTTTTTTGATGCATTTTTTGGACTTGCACGTTCATTTTTTGGGGTCGTTTTATATCATTCCAACTATTTTTTATTATTTAATATTTGTCTTACACTTTTGGGACTATTTTTATATATACATTTATTTTTATTTTATTATATATTTGCATTTTTGTTAATGGAGTATCACGGTTTATGTATCACTTTTAAACATTTATTTATATCAAGTTCATATTTTTTTGGCAACCTAGTGAGGTTTGTACCACTGGTATATGCACATTGGTAATTTATTAGGATTGCACTATTGGTATATGCACTTTTATTAGTCACTATAGAAGCACATAGCACCTAACAAGTGAACAGGGTGTGTCACCTTTCAATATATAGGCAGCACCATTTACCCATATACTTGCACAAAAGAAAGCTCTATTTGTTGGAAAGAAAAGGACATCAATTTTGTTTGGGTGCAACGTCGCACGATCGTGCAGTTGTCAGTTAAAGCGACGTTGTGCCGTATCGCAAAAAGTGCTCTGGTCAGGAAGGGGGTAAAATCTTCCGTGGCTGAATTTTAATCAACTGCAGCTGCTGAATCTCTGATGGACTGGTGCTTAGAATTAGACATGTGCACAATAGAAAAATATGTTTATTTTTGTTTTGTTTCTTTCGTGTCCGTTGATTCGTAATGATTCGTAAATTCGTAAGTCGTCGGTGTTCGTAGTCGTAACGATTCGTAAATTCGTAAGTCGTCGGTGTTCGTATTCGTAACGATTCGTATTTTCGGAAGAGTTCTTTTTTCGTTGATTCGTTTTTCCGTTAGTTTAATTTTCGTTTATTCGAAATTCGTACGCATTCGTATTTTCGTACATTTAGTTACATTCTCACTTTCGTTAGATTGATTTATTCGTACTTTCGTAACATTGTTTTCGTAGATTCGTAATCGGAGCATAATTCAATAATTTTATGTAATGTGTATGCTATAATTACATTTTAAGAGACACGGAAAATTACGAATCGAAAAAAAAAGTTACGAATGTACGAATTTTTTCATTCAATCCATTCGAAGCACGTTAAGCAGCACCATTGTAAGGGACACAGAAAATTACCAATTCAACAAAAAAAAAGTTACGAATGTACGAATTTTTTCGTTCATTTTGATTTTCGTTCCTGTTTTCGTTTTTCGGATTTTATTCTTTCGTAGTTTCATTGTTTCTAATTTGGTCAATTCGGATTTTCGTTGTTTTTCGGATTCGTTCGATTCGAACATTCGTTAAAAATTTTAGCGAATCGCTCGTTCATTCGTACGATAACGAATGAACGAATATAACGAATTTTGGTTGGAAGCCAAATAGTGAGGACACTGTGTGGAGAGTGAACAAACTTTGCTTTTTTGACTGCTGGTGATTGCTGGATTGCATTTTTAGGTTCTTTCTGGACCTTTTCCATTGTATCTTCTTAATACCCTTTTCTTCTTACACTTTTTAAACAGTTTTTTTTTTTTTTCCTTTCCTTCCTTCAGCTTACTAATTAAGGGGAGTGCCTAATTGCTCCCAGGTGTTTCAGGCCTATATAAGTTTGTGTAGAGCTCATCGTGAGCCTGCTCATCCTTGAGACTGGTTGAACTCTGTCCAAGTGGAACTTGTCTAAGTGGTGAGTTAAAACCAGGAGTTGATAACAGGAGGTTGTAACAGGGGTCATAGTACCTGTGCAGGGAGATCAACATCAGGATCCACCCTATCGCCATCATTGGATCACCCGGTAAGGTAAATATTCTGGTAAGTAACGCAGGGACCACCACTTAGCAGTTGATCCAGGGACCAACATCCGACCGCCCCTCGGGGGGTCAGGAAGGAATTTTTTCCTCTGCTACAGCAATTGGCCGCGCTAGTAGGGGTTTTTCGCCTTCCTCTGGATCAACGGGAGGGAGGGTGTAGGTCTACAGGGTTTTCCCACAGATCCGCAACATCTTCAACTAGCCTGCGCAAGACCGTTATCGCCTCAACAACAGCATCAGCGTTTTTTCAACGCATCATCTCGTCCACAGCAGGGAAATTTTTTGGAGCACCTCAACATGTGCAATTTCAAATACTCAGCAGAGTCCCTATGCAGACTAAGAAATTTGACCGCAACTCTACCGACCGACATTCAAAAAATATTACAAAAAGAACGACTACTAAGAATCGATCCACAAGCAACGATCAAACATAAGAAGACTACAACTCAACCGCAACAGTTAGCATGCGCTTTGATTAACACCAGATCGGCAGTCAAGCACAGGCACGAAATCCATGACTTCATCACACAAAACAACATAGATTGCCTCTTCATCACGGAAAGCTGGCTAACACCCGACTGCAACACCATCCTAACAGAATTAGTGCCAGAAAACTACAGGATCCTAACCGAGCATCGGAAAGGAAAAAAAGGAGGAGGCCTAGCAGTGATCTTCAAAGCTCATCTAGCGCTCGTCAAACCTACGGTACAGAACAAAGCAACGTTTATGGAGACACTTACTCTACAGATGCAAACCACACCACAAGAAACCATCCACATGCTGCTATGCTACAGACCACCAGGACCAAAGACAAATCTACCGATACCACTCACGGAATTCATCTCGGCACACACCCTGAAAAACAACAAGATTCTGGTACTCGGAGATTTCAACCTCTGGGCGAATTCCACCGAAGACCCCATCGCCACCACCTGCATCAATCAACTGGAAGACCTAGGGCTTCAACAACTAGTAAAGGCTCCCACACATGGGTCGGGTCACATCCTGGACCTCATCTTCAAGCAAAATACGGACATCAGCATTCAAGACAACATAGCGCTACCATGGTCAGACCACCACGCTATCAAATTTGAGATCGCCACCAACATCTCCCTGCAAAAACCAAACCCAGCAGCAACAACACACTGGATTAGATCGCAGAAGAAACTACATTCGGAAATCTTCAAAACCACACTAACACACAAAATGGGTACACTAAATCAAAACCACTCAACAGAACGAATACTCAGCTTCATAAACAAGGCACTTCTACAAACAGCAGACGCAGTCGCCCCGAAACATCGAGTACCCATCCGCAAGAAAAATTCTGGTTGGTTTAATGGCACGCTTACTCTACTGAAACGGGAACACAGAAGAGCAGAAAGAGCCTGGAGAAGAAACACCACAAAGGAAAATCACACAAACTACAGAATACTCACCAAGAGATATCATAAAGCAATTTTCACAGCAAAAAAAGAACATGTCTCAAACACCCTCTCAAAAGCCTTAAACCGACCACGGGAACTTTTCAAACTAGTCGCCCAGACTATGAACCCCACCTGCCTTGAGCCCCTAGGAAACGAAACTCAAGAATACTGCAACAAATTATCAGATTTTTTCATCAACAAAATAGACAACATTCAGAAAATAATTCAACAAAAAAAAACAACAACCAGCTCTACTCAACTCAACCCAGGTAAGGAATTTTACATCCACAGCGCACAAGCACCACATTTTTCACTTACCCCGATCACAACGGATGAAACCAAAAATGTCATCAAGAGCCTCCGAGACAGCACCTCGCCAAACGACATCATCCCCACAAAACTCTTGAAAGAATGCTCCGACATTCTGGCCCCCGCTATCACACACCTAGTAAATCAGTCGTTCAAAGAAGGATTGGTTCCGAATTCCCTCAAGCAAGGCATCATCAAACCATTACTAAAGAAACCCAACCTCGACCCCAAGGATCCGAACAATCGCAGACCGGTAACAAGCCTGAACACCATTTCCAAGATCATGGAGAAAGCAGTAGTACAACAGCTTCAACTTCATCTGGACACACACAAGCTCCTAGACCCACTACAATCGGGCTTCCGCCCAGGCCATGGCACAGAAACGGCACTTCTGAAAATATGGGATGACGCCCTAGAAGCAGCGGATGAGGGAGAATCGTGTCTTCTGGTATTGCTGGATCTCAGTGCGGCGTTCGACACAGTGGACCACAACATGCTTCTCAGCCGCCTCAAGGAAGTGGCAGGAGTTACAGATGGAGATCTGCCATGGTTCGCTTCCTTCTTAGGAAACCGGTCACAAACAGTGAAACTAGGAGCCTTCACTTCGGAAACTCGGGCAATCACTTATGGAGTCCCTCAAGGATCACCATTGTCACCAGTACTGTTCAACATTTACATCCGACCACTCTTCAAAATTATTAGCAAATTGGATCTGTGCTTCCACTCATACGCGGACGACACTCAACTGTACTTCCGGATCACCGGACAAAAAGACCAATACCAGGAACTAGGAAAATGTCTCACATTGATAGATGACTGGATGACCACTAGCTCCCTCAAACTAAATGGATCAAAAACAGAATTACTGCTCCTCGACGCAAACTCAAGGAAAAAGACGAAGACCCCTTGGACACCACCAACCATCTTGGGACAGACCATCCTTCCAAGCAACAAAGCCAAAAGCCTCGGAGTAATCTTTGATTCAGAGATGACAATGGAGGCACAAATAGGATCCGTAATCAGCGGATCCCACCATCTCCTTCGCATGCTACGCAGACTCATCCCCTTCATCCCGGAAAAGGAAAAAGCGGTAGTAGTAGGAACGATCATCAATTCACGGCTTGACTACGCAAACTCACTCTACATAGGATTACCGGATTACCAGATTGCGCGCCTTCAAATTGTCCAAAACACAGCAGCAAGAATAGTCACCGGAAAGAAACCCTGGGAATCCATCTCCCCATCCCTAAGGATGCTCCATTGGCTCAAGGTAAAAGACAGGATCACATTCAAGACCCTCTGCCTCACCCACAAATGTACACAAGGAAATGCGCCTCAATACCTTTGTGAGAAAATAGAAAAATACATACCGAATCGCAGACTTCGATCAACAAACCAAAATCGCCTTCTCATCCCCAAAGCCCGCTACAAATCGAAGGGAGAACGAAGATTCGCAGTACAGGGACCCCGGCTATGGAATGCTCTACCAAACAACATCCGCATGGAAGAAAACCATCAGGCCTTCAGGAAAAAACTCAAGACCCACCTCTTCTAATACATGGCATCCCAACATGAGCAGTCAAGCGCCTCGAGGCGATTCAGTTCGCAGTTGCAGCGCTATACAAATCATTCATTCATTCATTCATTCAACGAATTTTAACGAAAAAAAAACAAAAAACAAAAGAATAACTTAGAAGAATGTTCTAATCTAATTCTAATGTACTGTACTGGATCAGGACAGGATATCTTTTACAACATGGATGGCTGAATGAATGGTGCATCAAAATGACTGGAAAACAATTTATTTATAAAAAAAGTGATTGATACAGTTCTAGGTGAGATATGCTTAGGCATCCCTGAGTGTAAATTTAACTCCAGAACCATACTGTGACCTGCAGCCGTGATTTTCCCCTCCAACCAATTCTGCTCTCACTGCTTCTGTCTGCCAGAAATATCTACCTTAAATATTTATTTGGCCTAAAGTGAGAACTTTCTGACTCATTGACAGACACAACAACAGGAGCAATGTGAATAGGAGGCTTGAAAGTGAACAAATTAGCTGTACATTTCTAATATGTGCCTCTCAAAATAATTAGAAATGAAGACCAAACTTTTCTAATCTTGCTCAGTGTTGGTCGAAGTTCTTAAATCCTTTACAGTTTCTAAATGACTGTATATATCTTTAGGTTTTACTTTTTTATGATACACATCTTTTCCCTAATCACCTAAAAAGTAAAACACCAATGTCAAAAAATGTCAAAAAAATCACATAGAAGCTACAATTCTGTGACATCTAGCCCACATTCTGGTTCTGGGATTACGTCACTAGCCGCAAGACTGGCAGCTCCTAGCTGACTCCTCTTATACGAATAATCTGCTCTGTGACAGATTTCTATTATTAGTTAGATTTCTAGACCTCCAACTTGCTAGATATTTGTGTACAAGAAACAATTTACGCTATTGTTTCCTTCTAAATATGTATTTACTCCTTGATATGTATTTATGTCATCATGCATATGAATGTTTAGCATATATCAAGATTCATGAAAAGGGCTGTATGCAGCAATAAAAGATAATTCTCTACATTTGTATTCATGTTTATTTAATGACAAAGTCTCATGGGAAATGGAGTTGAGCAGCCCATGTACATTTCCCATTCAAGAGTAGGGTAGACCTCTTTTTTTCTGTATACATTTTCTTGTAATATTTTTTATGTTGATATGAATAAGGGCGACAAAGATTTGTGGAAACAGCAAGAAGTTTTAGCACATACATTGACTATATGCATGAAGTTTGGCTAATATACAGTAGCTTTAGATACAGATGACACACACCTGAAAGATACCTGACACATTGCAATTTAGGATTTATGTTTTCCCTTCCCATCCTATTCTCATATATTACAATCTTTGGACATATTAACCACTTCAGCCCCGGAAGAATTGACCCCCTTCCTGACCAGAGCCCTTTTTGCGATTTGGCACTGCGATGCTTTAACTGACAATTGCGCGGTCATGCGACGTGGCTTCCAAACAAAATTGATGTCCTTTTCCTCACAAATAGAGATTTCTTTTGGTGGTATTTGATCATCTCTGCGGTTTTTATTTTTTGCGCTATAAACAAAAATTGATTGGTTTGCGCAAAAGTTATAGCGTCTACAAAGGGGATCGTTTTATTGCATTTTTATTAATAATTGTTTATAATAGTATTGGCGGCGATCTGTGATTTTTATCGTGACTGCGACATTATGGCGGACAGATCGGACACTTTTTCACATTTATACACCGATCAGTGCGATTAAAAATGCAGTGATTACTGTGTAAATGTGACTGACAGTGAAGGGGTTAACCAGGAGGGGGCTCTGCAGGGGTTAAGCGTGTCCTAGGGATGTGTTCTAACTGTGGGGGGGTGGGCTAGCAGTCACACATCACTGATCACCACTTCAGATTACAGGGAGCTGTGATCAGTGACAGTGTCACTAGGAAGAACGGGGAAATGTTTGTTTACATTAGCATTTCCAAGTTCTTCCCCTCCGTGAGACGATCGTGGGCATCCACGAGGACATCGAGTCCACTGGACCAGTGTTCGGACGTGCACCTGCTATGCAAGCCTCGCTACATTAACGTGATTTTATGCAGCGGAGCTAACCTGCCGCAGTAAAACTGCGGCCGCTGGTCCGCAAGCAGTTAAAGCACACCTGTCATTTTGCAGCAATTGTACAAGCCTGCAAATGAGATGGACGGAAACTTTATTTTTCTCAGCTCTTCTGTTTTTTTTAGGCTAACACAAATTTTCAGCTAGTTCAGAAAATGCCTGTGGATCTTGCCTGAAATGAAGTGTCCTTGTCACATCCTGTATGCTGAAAAGAAAGCTTATATTTCTTGTGTAAATCTAATTAATCCACCATGTAATATAAATCCAGCCTGCATGGCTCCCTTCCATAGATACAATGGAAAAATTAGTGTAGCTTCAAAAGAACAGTAAAGCCCCATACACACGCTCGGATTATCCGAGGACCAGGTCCGTCGGATCATGTCCGTCATACTTTGTCCGATGTTGGTTTTGCGTACACACGATCGGACAAAGTTGTCGGAAAATCCGATCATTCTGAACGTGGTGACGTTTGTTGCCTACGACGGGACTACGTAGAGGCTAGTAGCCAATAGCTTTGGTCTTGTAATGTGATCTGAGCATGCGTAGCACTTTGTCCGTCGGAATTCGCTACACACGATCGGATTTGGTGTGATCGGACTTTGTTGTCAAAAATTCTATCCAGCAGGAGATAGGACTTTGTCCTTCGGACAATCCGATGGAAACTGTCCGATGGTGCCTACACACGGTCAGAATTTCCGACAACATTGTCTGATAGGACAGAATCCATCGGAAAATCCGACCGTGTGTATGGGGCTTTAGTGTGTTATTTGCATGATTACTAGATAAAAAATGAAGGGAAAAGCCTGTAAAATCAGAAACCCTTTTTAACATCTGGTGAGCTGCAAAATATTACTTAGATATGGTATATGCAAAGCAAAGCAAGAGGTTCACTTTAACCACTTGACCACTGGGCAGTTAAACCCCCTTCCTAACCAGACCAATTTTAAGCTTTCGGTGCTCTCACACTTTGAATGACAATTACTCCGTCATGCAACACTGTACCCAAATGAATTTTGTGTCCTTTTTTTCACACAAATAGAGCTTTCTTTTGGTGGTGTTTAATCACCGCTGGGTTTTTATTTTTTGCGCTATAAATCAAAAAATACTGAAAATTCGGTAAAAAAAAAAAAAAAAAATTCTTTGTTTCTATTAAAAATTATTGCAGAGTATTGGCAAAGTATTGGCGAGTATTGGCAGAGTATTGGCAAGTATTGGCAGAGTATTGGCAGAGTATTGGCAAGTATTGGCAGAGTATTACAGTGTTGCACAGTATTGGTAGAGTATTGCACAGTGGTGGCAGAGCATTGCACAGTGGTTGCAGAGCATTGCAGTGGTGGCAGAGCATTGCACAGTGGTGGCAGAGCATTGCACAGTGGTTGCAAGGTATTGCAGTGGTGGCAGAGCATTGCACAGTGGTTGCAGAGCATTGCACAGTGGTTGCAGAGTATTGCACAGTGGTGGCAGAGCATTGCACAGTGGTGGCAGAGCATTGCACAGTGGTTGCAGAGTATTGCACAGTGGTTGCAGAGTATTGCACAGTGGTTGCAGAGCATTGCACAGTGGTGGCAGAGTATTGCACAGTGGTGGCAGAGCATTGCACAGTGGTGGCAGAGTATTGCACAGTGGTGGCAGTGTATTGACCAGCGCTGTGGGCACTGCACATCCAGCCCACAGCGCTGGTCCTGTCTCTCCCCCTCTCCGCTTCTCACCTCTCTGTACCGATTGGTACAGAGAGGGGAGGGAGAAACCGGCGTCATGACGTGACGCCGGTTTGTGTACATGTGATCGCTCCGTTTGACGGAGCGATCACGTGGTAAACAGCGGCTATCAGCGGCTGTTTACCGTGATCCGTGATGCGCCGGGTCCTCGGGACCCGGCGGTCACAGATGTTCCCGCGCGGGAGCAAGTTTCTGGGAGGACGTCCGTAGGACGTCCACTTAGAACAAGCCGACCGCGCTGTAGCCATCTTTCGACTATAGCGCGGTCGGCATGTGGTTAATTTAAAGTAATTGTAAAGTCAAATAGTTTGCTTCAGTCCTATTTTTACTTTTTATTTTAAAAATACATATAGTGTGTTTCAAAAAGAATGACCTGATTTCAAATAGTTACAGACATACCCCACTTTTAAGTACACAATGGGGTTTATTTACTAAAGCTGGAAAGTGCAAAATCAGGCTCACTTCTGCATAGAAACCAATCAGCTTCCAGGTTTTATTACCAAAGCTTAATTCAACAAGCTGGGGTTAGAAGCTCATTGGTTTCTATGCAGAAGTGAGCCTGATTTGTCACTTTCCAGCTTTAGTCTATAAACCCCATTGTGTACTTAAAAGTGGGGTATGTCTGTATATTTAATCATGAAAATGTGTTACAGTTACATAACAAATTACAAACTATTAATTAAGTCTTCAAGTTTCTCTCACCATGTTATAAATGTTCTGCAGACGATAGCTGAATTCGCCCCCAACGCATCTGAGAATGTCTTCTTTCACAGAAGTTACTGCAGCCGTGATTAAAGAGGCAGTAAACCCTGTCAAAAAAAAAAAAAAACACCCTGCAGGACAAAGGCATAATGAGCTAGTATGCATAGCATACTAGCTCATTATGAATTACTTGTCCTCCGTCGCTGACATGATAC
Source organism: Lithobates sylvaticus (assembly GCA_028564925.1). Classification (NCBI taxonomy): domain Eukaryota; kingdom Metazoa; phylum Chordata; class Amphibia; order Anura; family Ranidae; genus Lithobates; species Lithobates sylvaticus. Next base: position 115,361,861 of record CM053030.1, on the reverse strand, counting down.
CCGGAGTGACTTCCGGGTATCGCTGCTCCAGCGATGTGACTGGCCGGAGCAGCGATGACGTCACTCCAGCGCAATACGCGCAGGAGCCATCAGTGACGCCATAATCGCCTTCACTAATGGCACGCTCAGTGCGCCTGCGCCACTATCTACAGCATGTGCCATAGACATCGGCAGTGATGTAAGAAACTGAGTTAAAATAAACGGAGTTACTTAACGCAGTTACTTTAGAGGGTAACGAGTAATCTAACTGATTACTTTTCCCCACATGGTAACGCAGTTCCCATTACTTGAGCGGCGTTACCCCAATTACATCTACCGCCACTAGATGGCAGTACTGTAATTCCGGTGTCCTGACGAAAAAGTTCCGCCGCCAGATAAGGATCCCCTGTACTGCACAGGCACAGCGCTTGCGCAGTACGAAGCACTACGGAGCTTACGAAAATTGCTGAACCTAAACCGCTCTGAGTGAACTATACACCACGCAGGTACAGTTAACATGTAATTGTACGAGGCGATGCCGCACGCTCCTGATGCTCGTGCTACTCTACAAGGGGCGTCTATCGTGTAACTAAGGGGCGGGTCTAGTATTACTGTAACCAAGGGGCGCATTTATTATTATTGTTATATATCCAGCTCTGCCCATTAATTTAACATTCGCCCTCTTTTATAGCCATCCGCCCCTTACACAATATAATAATAATAGACCCGCCCCTTGCTTACACGCTATAACAGATCTGCCCCTTGGTTAGAGTAATAATAGAGCAGCCCCTTGGTTACACGATATATAACAATAATAATAAATGCGCCCCTTTCTTACAGTAATACTAGACCCGCCCCTTAGTTACACTCATAGAATATTAAAAAAAAAGTCACAGTTACTTTGCTGCGTAACTAATTACTTTTCTAATGTAGTAACTGAGTTACTAACGCAATTACTTTTTGGGAGAAGTAATTTGTAACTTAACTAATTACTTTTTTAATGTAAGATGACCAACACTGGACATTGGTGCCCATTTTTTGGGAAAATATTTCCTTAACCTCCCTGGCGGTATGATTCTGGCTGGAATTTTGTGCTGAAAGCGGTACAATTATTTTGCATGGAAATTTGTCGTTTTTATATTGTAGGCCTGCAATTCTTATGAATAACTCACTTAAATCTGTCCGAACCAGAGTCTAGTAGACATCCCGGGTATGATAAAGTTTGAAACACAAAATAATAAATTATAATATAATAAAAATATATATAAAAATGATTTAATAATGTAATCAAATCAAAAACACTGAAATTTGCTCAGTTGCAGAATAGTCGCTGTCATTAAATTTATTGTTTGATGATAAATTGTGATTCTAATTTATTATCGGTGTTTTCTAGCTGGTCTAAAACCACTTTTGACATAAAGGGACACTTTTTGGTTGCTATGGACAATCTCCAGTTTCCAGGCAGAAAAAAAAAATGTTTATTATATAAAATGACATGCAGGGCACTGGGCAGACCACTAGGGACAAAGGGGGTGTGTATTTTTTGTATACAGTACTGTAATCTGTAAGATTACAGTACTTTATGTGTTGTGTGTTTTTAAACTTTTTTAAATTTGGCGCCGATCTCCGCTCCCGTGCGTCGTAACGTCGCAGGGAACGGAGACCAGCGGCACTCGGCACTGTGTGAATCGAGCGAGCGGACGGCTCGCTCACACAGCAGGGAGACATCGCAGGATCCAGGGGAAAAGGTAAATAACTTCCCCCCTGTATCCTGCATGCAAGCCCGAGTCTGGCTCGGGGTTACCGCTCCCAGCAGAAAAAACTGAACCCGAGCCAGACTCGGGATTACCGCTAGGAAGGTTAACAGTGTAAGTATTTCTTTGACAAAGTCACGTGTGCTAGTGACGATACTAGTGAGGGAGGAAGGAAGTCAGGTGCCTATCGCTCTACTTCTGGTTTGCGGCCGCGACCGGAAGTTCATCTATGCTGATGCAAGAGAACTTTAAATGTGAGTGGATATTATTTTTGTTTCAATAAACCTGTTTTTTACTACACATTGGAGCGCTTCTTTGTACCTTTAACCCCTGCATGCTGATCTAACCCGTGAGTGACCCCTTACCCCTGGAGTGCCTTTTCGGATCGGAGTAGGAGTCCATAGGAGCCCATAGAAGCCTATAGGAGCCCATAGGAGCCCATAAGAAGGAGGACCCGGAAAGTGACCAGGCTTGCCACTTTAGAGGCTATCTGCTCCACTAGGCCTGTAGGGGCCGCAAATAGAGGTGAGAGGCTGGGGGAACTAGTAGGGTGCACCCCTGAAGTCAGCACAGAGCACTGCCTGCACGGATCATCACTGTGATCAACACAAAGATTCCTGAATATTTTTACTCACCTTCACTTATTCCAGAGCATTATGCTCTTCATTGTTCCAGATTGTGGACTTTATCGTTTATTTTCCGCCATTTTTTTCTTTACAAGCTGGGACTTGTAGTGCGCCAAATTTTACTTTTATTTTTTAATAATTTTTTTCAGCGATATTATTGTTTTGGTATCATCTGATTATACCATACCTACAGTGACACACTCTTTTCATCTGTATGGTCACTTTGTCATTATTGTGGATATTTCTGCACATTCAATCATTAATTTCCCTTGCAATTTCCTTGCAATTCCCTTGCACTTTCAGAACCAATTTATCGGTTCTCTATTGGTTCTTTATTCACATATTTTGCACGTTGCACTGTGCACCTTTTATTGCTAGAAGATTTCGTGTTCACTATTTTTAACCCAACTCCATCATCATTTTTACCCCAGCACATATATTTATTTTCAGCACGGTTATTTTAGCACCATCACTTTTATTGAACATTTTTTCATTTTATACACACGTCTTATATTTATTCAATATTGTATGTGTATTGCTATTAAGGAATTTTATCTATTTAGTTCATTATTTTATGTTTTTATATATCTATTTATGTGAAAGGTCACTCATCTTTCGGATACTCTGAGCTTTGCAAACTGGTCATTTTAGATTATTTTTAGATTATTTATTGATTTACATAAGGGTTAGCGCCACATACCCTCTTCATTCAATGTTACCTTTACAAGTGTGAGATCACTTATATGTTGGCTGCTTTCCTTTTCCATTTTTCTCCTTATTTGATTTAATAGTTTTTGGTTGAGCGCACTGGTTACCCCTATTATCTAGGTATTTCTTGTAACTACAGGTAAGCCTTAATCTAGGCTTACCTGTAGGTTTAAAGTGGTCTGTAAGGGTTTACAGCCACTTTAAGTTTTCAAAGTCATCTAAGTCAGAGGGTAATGGTGGAACGTAAACACAATGTTTTACATATCCCCACAAGAAAAAGTCCCAGGGTGTAATGTCAAGTCTTGGGGTACCTTGTGACCTATCCAATGGTGAGGCATTGTTTCATTTAGAAATTAACTAACTTGGTTGTGCCAATGTGGAAGTGCTCCATCTTGTTGAAAAATGAAATCTTAAGAGACTTCATTAAGTCGTGGCAAAAACCAGTCCTTCAGCATTTTAAGCTAGGAATCTTGTATAACAGTGTTTCCCTAAAAAAGTAAGGACCATAAATCTTTGTAAACGAAACTGCACAAAACACATACATTTTTGGTGAATCTCGCTTATACTGTGCATGTTTGTGTGGCTTCTCAAGTCCCCATATGCAAACATTGTGATGCAAAACTTGAAACATTGCTTCATCACTAAAAATCAAACACGGTAAGAATGTGTTGTCCTCCATGTCGTCTAAGAACATATGACAGAAATGTAAACATTTTCTTCTGTCACTTACATGAAGAGCTTGCGCCAGTTACAATGGGTATGGCCTTGTCATCTTAACACACGGCAAATAGTTGTATGAGGGATCGTAAGTTCCTGGCTAGCATGACAAGTGGACTTGTGTGGGCTTCGCTGAAAAGCCTCTTGAATTCATTGCACGGTTTCCTCTAAAGTACGTAGCCGCCCTGGATTCTTCCCCTTACATTAACACCTTGATTCTTCAAATTATTTATACCAACGACGACTGTTATTTGCTACAGTCAATCCTGAAACACTGTTGAAACGCACGCTGCACCGTTAATACGGCTCAGCCTTGCTAAATTGGAGAACATAAAATGCCTTCTGTTGCTTAGATGCTGCGTACATGACACACACAAGCGATAGAACTAAAGGTTCCAGCATTCACACACATACACGAATATCTCTCTAAAATCGCTTACATTTTTCCCATTTGTACACAACACATGCATATCATTCTCTCACATTCTTTTAACTCTTTTAAATACTTACTTGATAAATTTCTGCTTTCCTTATTTTGTTCTGATATCCTTTGCATCCAATGTATTGTAATACCATACTTCACATACTGTACCTTCTATGATCAGACGGGCAGCCATAGTGCTCATCCCATCTTTCCTCTCTGACAACATATAAAATATTCTGTTTTAACTCTCTTTTCTCTGTTTCTTGACTTTACTAGTTGTAGTGCCTAACCCCAAATTTATCCTACAACTTAACATGAAAATGTCCCTTTCTGTCTAGTGTTAATTGTCACCCTTGATCCATCCTGCTCACATAGATAGCTGTTTCTCTAGCTGTGTACTCTGCATGATTCTTAGTCCCTGTGGACTTCGGTGGTAACCCAGTTACCCATTGTGGATCCATGTCCACTTTAACCATTAATCTAGGGGCTCAGTATAGGCGGAACCGCACCTTCGGTTCATATATAGCGCTCCTCTTGCGCTGGGCATTTTTGAGGGTCTCTTACCCTTCATTCCCTTACTTAATTTAATGCCCATAATGACTGGCCAGTCTTCTCTACGTGTGCCTATACACTCTTGCCTCTAAACTACTTTATCTAGCAGATGTACTACATATACCTGTGAACAGCACTATTCTTCTCTTTCTTATCTATAACACTCTGATGGACAGTAGACAGTGACAACATAACATATAACCACCAATCAATACAGTTCGATTAAGGGGAGTAAGATAGGTACCCTTTGTCCCGAAAATGCCTTACCGATCAAGGAAGTCTGATAACTCAAATGTAAGCAAAAGGCTTACCTCAGCCGGCTGATTATCAGAAATTCCCGGATCGTCTCAAGCTCCTCGTTTCGGATACTCAGGGTCACCTTTTAACCCCTCCTAGGCAAAACTCGCCACCTGTCCTGGAAATTTATAGATAGGCAACTCCTATCCTCATATTGATTAGTGGTTCCAAATTAATAATAACTACTGCAGTAGGGAACAGACACAAAAGATACGCTCAGCATCTTTCCGAATAACCGTTCTCCTTTATTCTGACGCAATTCAGGGGTTTTATACACATGATTACGTAGGTATCACATTAATATTACAATTGTTCATTTATGGTAACAAGGGGCGTATCATAGGCAGGCTTATTCTAATCAGGACTCGAAAGAATGTAAACATGTACTGAAAACATTATTAGTGCCGTGTGCACAGTGAGGGCAGTGTGCAATACATACAAAATGGAATACAATTATATACAGAACTTACAAATTTCCATTACAATGCCATCTTGTTAACAACTGAGATTAGCATCTATTTGGGCTCTAGTAGTGGTATCTAGTGGCAATCATTTGAAAATCTAGGCCACACCCGTTCAAGTAGTACAGGTTTCATTCATTGGTGGTGCGTGGTTGCACAGATATACGTTTTTTAAATCAGGTCATTCTTTTTGAAACATATTCATCCACCAGATCCTATAAATATTATAATTGTGAAAAATAAAGCCCCTTTAACAGCCTCCTAATATACACCTGCATATTCAACCCCACTGTATACCTGTATGCTATGTCCGGTCTCTAAGTTCAATAATTATTGACACATTGAGTTTTCATGAAAATATACAGTAGGTTTCTATGCAAGTCCTGCTAATTGGTTGCAAGTTAATTATAAAAATCATATGACCTGTGTTCCTAGAGGACCAGTTAAGACTGACCTAATCTTTCAAGGCTTAGCTGAAGCTAAGCTGCATTCTCTGTTAACTCAGCACTTCTAAATGCATGAAAAAGCAACCTAAAAAGCAGTCTTGTCATGAAAAGAATGCGCAGAGAGTATTAATACATGTAAACCATACACAGTATACTACAAAAAACAAAACAGGAACCCATTACCAAATGTAAACCAGTAGAAATATCAGAAGGTAAAACCATCTTATAAACCAGGAAAAAATTATGCATTTAGTTGCTTGTAAAGTCTGCTGTAAATTTAAAGAGTATGTGTAGCCAAAAAAATTTTTTTAGGTTTGCATAGAGTAGGGAAGTATTAATATTCCCACTGGGTTATTTTTTTTGCTATCTGTGTACCTTTGGAGAAATTTCCCTTAATTTCAGGAAGTTGGAAGAAGTCCTTTACAGGGAAGCCGTAGGGATGTCCCCGTGCGTCACCGTGTGGCCCCGCCCTCAGTTATAAAAGAGCTGTCACCTGAGAGGATGGTCATTACGGCGGGTGCCTCCCATGGAGGCGGATCGGTGGCGGTGTGTGGGTTTTTTTTTTGGTCCGTCGGCGGAGCAAGAGAAGAAGAAGAAGACTTTGTGGGACAGTTTTATTTTTTAATTTTTTAATAAAGGTCTTGTCCCCAAGCTGTGTCTTGTCATTTTTACAATTTTCACACTTTTTTTGTGAAATGGTAGAGGTAAATTTGTACCCCATTACCTTTTTACACGGGGGGCGGGATCTGGGTGTCCGCAGACCACCCCGCAGACCACCACAACCACCAGGCAAGGGTTGTGGGGATGAGGCCCTTGTCCCCATCAACATGGGGACACGGTGCTTTGGCTACTTCAAAGTTGAGGGCATGTGGCCTAGTACGGTTCAGGAGAGGGGTTGCTCTCTCTTCCCCCCTCTTTTCCTGTGGCCTGCCAGGTTGCGTGCTCGGATAAGGGTTTGGTATAGATTTGGTATAGATTTTTGGGGGGATCCCCACGCCATTTTTTAAAATTAATTTTGGCGTGGGGTTCCCCTTAATATCCATATCAGACCTGAAAGGCCTGGTATGGAATTTGGGGGGACCCCCACGCCTTTTTTTTTTTTTTTGGTTCGGGGTTCCCCTTAATATTCATACTAGACCCAAAGGGCCTGGTAATGGACTGTGGGGGAATCCCATTCCATTTCTTTCAATGACTTTTATGTGTATTGACGGGACCTACAATTCATTATAGCCGCAACTTTTTTCCTTTAGAAATGTAATTTTGTGCAGAGACTGTTGTAAACATGCACCACTTTACAGGCATACTATAGACACCCCCCCGGTACGAAATTTAAAGGAATATTTCAAACTTTTATTGTTTCACTTTAAGCATTATTAAAATCACTGCTCCTGAAAAAACTGCTGTTTTTAAAACTTTTTTTGCATTGATACATGTCCCCTGGGGCAGGACTCAGGTCCCCAAACACTTTTTATGACAATACCATGCATATACGCGTTTAAAATTAGCACTTTTAATTTATGCCACAGACTTTTAAAGGATGTTCCGCGGCTTTCGAATTTTCCCACAAACACCCCAAATTGTTCGCTATTCGGCGAACAGGCGAACACCCGATGTTCGAGTCGAACTTACATTCGACTCGAACATCGGACTCATCCCTATTGGTTGCCATGCATGGCTGCACCAGATTATGTGTGCACCAGTTTTTGTAAATCACCCACACTGGGATGTTTGCATTTTGCACTAGTTTAAAGCCTAGTACACATGATCAGAAAATCGGACCAAAAATTTAATTGTATGATAAAATGATAATCTGATCGTTAGTACACAGCTTTCGAGAGTCGATCACAACCGAAATTAACAAATACGACAATTTTTCCTGTACAATACCAGATTGTACGATTCCCGTTTACTTAAAAATTGGAAAAGAAAGACCACGCATGCTTGGAAACGAAAGAATACATTACAATACAATATGTCACATCACTTCCAACGTTGTAATTTGTCATATGAGAATTTTCGTAAATTGAGTAACCTCTTTATTTTCAATATGAGACTAGCATGCAAAAAAAAAGGACGATCTTTTATCAAATTTTCTCATCGTGTGTATGAGGCTTAAAGCACACTAATGTGAGTGTATGAATTGCTCACAACTTGATCTACTTCATCTGATCGATTTGAATATGTGCTCTGTCATATATGCAATTGCAGTTTTTATCTGCTGGACCCATTCATTGAACATTACACTATTTCAGCAAACAACAAATTCCCATTTGAGCAGTTACATATGGACTAGCTCATTAATAAGATGGATTGCATTACGTATACCATATCATTCTAACTAAATAGGCTTTTCTGCTTTGTGGTGAATATAGATCTATATTGCCTCCTGATGGAAATATATTCAAGTCTCTAGTACACATACACAATCTATGCATGCTTAGCTCGAGCATAGTGCCATATCTCTAAATTACCCTGGGCAGGCATAATAATTCTAGTGACCTAAGAAATAGCTTTGCTGGAATCTTTATGACTGGTGTTTTTTCTTGGATTTTACATCTTGGCTGCAACAATATGTTGATGATATCATAGTTTTTCTTTTTATGGTGGTGCCCCATGATTAACTGTGTTTAGGGCTTTTTTCTCTATCTCTGGTTAGATTTATGTACTAGATGGGTCATCAGTTGTATAAGTTTGCAAGGTATTAGGACTAATTCATTTACAAAGTTCCTTCAGAGGCATTTCCCCCATTTTATAACAATAAAAACATGATGGAGGGTCTAACCAAAATTGAAAACGAAACAGTTTCGCCTAAAGATACATTTTAACATGTGTGTAAAATTGTATTTTTAGCTTTTTGGCAGATATAGTTAACATTGGAACCCCTGTTAGCTTTTTTTTTCTGTCCTTGCTGGGGAGACTCAACATTTGTCCAGGCGACCATTGTCACTGAGACAAGAAGTGATAAGAAATCTAGAATTTTAGAGTTGTTATCAGAACATAAGGTAAGGGGAACTCTTCCAAAGGGTACACGGCTTCTAGCAACAACTGTCTATTATGGGGAATTCAAGTTACTTTGGAGTGATTTGCTCTCACTTCCTGTTAGTTCTATGGAAGATGAAGTAAAAAAAAATGTCCCCAAGATGACATAGACAGCAAAAAATAAACCAGGGTTTTAACTCTATCCAAAATAGGAAAAAGTTTTGGCTAAACATGCACTTCACTTTAGGACTAAAATTGGAAGCAGGGGTAAATGGGACTGTCACGTACTTGAGAGGAGACTGAAATTATGAGGTCGACCTCTCTTGTATCTGCAGCCCAGGACCCACTGGGAAAGAAACAGAGGGCGCCAAGGGACAGGAGGAACAGGAGTGCCTGCAGATGTAGATTGGGGAACTTGAAGCAGGAGATGCGGTTCCAAGGCAGCAGGAGAATCATCAGATCAGGAACAGTAGCCATGCACAGTAGTTCAGCTGAGGTTAAGGAAGCACTTCACTTGCGCTGTGGGGCCAGGACGTGTGGCTAGCAAGAGCTCTCAGCAGACTTTCAGCAGGAACATTCAGCGAGGCACAGAACTGCAACAGCAGACAGCCGGGCAGACACTCAAACAAGTCAGTAAGCCAGGATCAGAGACAGAAGCATGGTCACAAGATTAGACAGGGTCAGCAACAGTCGAGCAGCGAGGTACCAAATCAGGAGCAGCGCCAAAGTCAGGAACGAGCCGGGTCAGGAACTAGCAACAAGACAGAAGCAGGATCAGGTCAGGAGTAAGCCGGTTCAGCAACCAAGGGTACACACTGGAGGTACACAGGACACAGGGAACAGCTGAAGACCAGACAGCATTAGAGCACAGGCAGAAGCATCCTTAAATAGTCTGCCTGGTCGCCAACATACATCGTTCACGCGCCCGTTCGCATGCACACATTGTCACACATTCCTGCACGCATGTAGCCGTTCTGTGAACATTTATGCCCGCATGCGCATTTCTATTATTCAACATCTTCGTGCATGCACATTTATATTAGCCAAATGGCTGGTTGGTATTCTCTGACAGGGACAATGTGATTTCAGTGAAGATACGGGACACCCCTACTAATTAAAGGACATGGGCGCATTAAGCACACTTATTCTTTAAATGGCCCATACTCCCCTCCCACTTGCACAATTACTCCTGCAAAGGGGGCAGCATCAGGCTTGTACAGCAGGCATAGAACACACTGGTAGAGATTCAGAGAATCACAAACCAAGACATGGTGTTGGAGTCTGGCTCAATGTCAGCATGAATGGGCCCCTCTGATCAACTGTTCTGTTTTAATGTTGCTAGTACGTTAACTACACCAATAAAAACGTGATAGAAAAATCCACTCTGCTTCAACATTTTTAGCTTTATAAAGAGAATTCTATGTTCACTTGTTTTTCAGAAATACTATCACTACAAGCCATAGTAAAGCTTCAAAACATACATTTCCAAAGACTTACCATCAACTGTATGTTGATACAAAAAAATGTGCACAGTGCATACAATGGCCTTTAATTTTAACATGGTATGGAATAGAAATTATCTACATATGTTTTACTTGGCAACATTCTGGTACTGTGTTTTAACTTTATGGTCTCTTTAAAATAGTCATCAAAGGTAAAGCCTGGAAAGAAAATGCCTAATGATATAACCAGTTCCATGTTAGTTAAATCTATCTATTCTCCTACTGCTCTTTAGCTTCCACAAACAGTGAGGGTTGACATAGGGACATAGAGTTTTCATTTATGTCTTGGAAAGCCAATTACACACTAACTTGATAAGCAGAGTATTTCCCGAAGGCCAGTATCAAGCACTGGCAATGGCCATCACTCACACAGCAAAAAAATATAACTTGACAATAACATTCGTTATGAGAATATTGGTTGGGGGAGGCATTTTAACAACAATACCATTTGGTGATTATATTATTACAGAAAAATTTAAATCAGCGTTGTTAGACATTTGCCAGGGGTCAATGGGAGGCCATATAAAAAAGAATATGTGGAGAAAGTGCAGTTTATTCTGATAGGAGACAGTATAAGCATTCAGATTAGATACAGATCAAAGCTGTAGTTTCTAATGCTGTGTTAAGCACAGAAACCCTACACTAAAAACTAAAGCAGGCCATACACGGAGAAAATTTCTTCCTGCAACCACAGGTTGACAGGGGAATCCCTCCCGCTGGGTCAGTGTAAACCCCCCCTTCCAGGAGAACACAGTGATTATTGCTAACGGCTATACCAGGCTAGTAATCCAAAATCCGGCAGGCTAGTTGTACCCAAGTTGATCGATCAATCAGCTTAGTACATTCAGCCTGCCTATACATGGTTCAAATCTCCTGATGAATCTGACGAACTGGCCAAGATTCAAACCGTCTATGTCCAGGCTAAAGCCTCTAACACGATTGGATTTTCGGCCGGGAATTGTGTGATGACAGACTGTTTGCCTAAAATCCGACCATTAGTCCGCTCCATCAGACAATTGTTGGCCAACTTTCCGCCAACAAATGTTGGATGGTGGGCTAGTAAATTTTCGGCGGACAGCAGTCTGTTGTCAGATTTTCGTATCGTGTGTACACATGTCCGTCACACAAAAGTCCAAAGTACAAACACGCATGCTCAGAATCAATGCTCACCAAACACGACATTAGCAGAAGGTGCCCAAAGGGTGGTGCTCAACAGCTGAAATTCCATATAGTACGTCACTACGTTCGTGTTTGTTGGCCGACAATTGTGTGCCATTAGTATGCAAGACAAAATCCAGGCACATGCCCTTCGGACAAAAGTCTAACGCTTTGTCTGCCGAAAATCCGATCGTGTGTACGAGGCTTAAAAGTGCCAGGATCCCGGCTTTGAAAACTCATCCATAGAGGACAAATCAGTACTGTTAAAGTGAGCATAAAATGCCCTCTACTAAAATATTATGAAGCACATCATTGCCTTCTTACTAATTAAATTAAATATGTTTTTTTGCTATTCTGTTAGAATCTGGATATATTATAACAGAATAATGAACTTACTGGGGTGCATCTTTTTTAAATCAGTTATTTGCTGTACCCGAACTACACCTACATTTTTCAAAATAAAATAAAGGCACCCTTAAAATCATTGTGAAATGGCAAAAATAATATGCATTCATTTTAAGTGCGGGATTTTGTTTCTGCAATACCTTTGTGATTGGAGGAAAGGGACACACCCCCCTTCACACAGCACACAGAAACAGAGCTGAGGCTGTCACTCTGCCGGAGCTCCCGCCCCATCACCTTTTTTCTCTTGGTGTTGGGAAAACTTGTCAGAAGTGATTCAAGCTGATAGCAGAAGAACGAAGCAGCAGACAGAAATTACACTTAGTGCTTTAGATTGAGACAAGTAAACACTATTAAGGGATATGCTTTGTTCATATTTCATGTCTGAGATTTATAACCACTTCAAGCCTAGACCAGCAATCTGTACTCTTCTGACTGTTGAGCAGCCTTAGGCAGTACAAATACCTTTACCATTAGGCAACCAGACTTCCTGCAATTTCCACTGCCAGCAGCTTGTTCCCAGCTTTCCAGGGCACTCTTCATCAGCAAAGCTTCTTTCCCTTGGTGCTTCCTTCCTCCTCTATAAACCTTCAAGCAAGGCAGTGTGAGCCTTTCAGGTCCCAGACACAGGCACCACCTTCAGAAAACAACCCTCCCCATACAGCAGGACTGTGAGGCAAAAAAGTGGGTGAAGAGGTGGATTCTATTCCTCTGTAATTAATCATCTACCCAGCATCACTGTTTAAAAAAAAAGGAAAACGTGAATCCTCATAATCCTTTGAATCCCTTCTGACCCAAGAAACAGGTGGATTAGCAAACATGGTGTGCTTGAGACGTTTCTCTATATAAAGACCCACTACTTTTTGGGGGAAAAGAAAGCCTGTTTGGCAAACTGCACATGTTTTTTTTTAATCTCAGAAGTTTACAACCTACTATAAAACTTATTGTAAAAAAAAAACAAAAAAACAATGTTTTTGGGCCAAAAACAAAGTTTTATTGTAACAAAATGTGTTGCCTTTTTTAGTCCTTGCTGTCTTAATCCTAGGCAGCACAGCTGCTTAGTGGTTAGCACTTCTGCTAGGACACTGCATGTTCTATCGGTGCTTGCATGTGTTTTATCTGGGTATACTGGATTCCTCTCACAATACAAAGACATGCTGGTAGCTTAATTGGCTCCTGTCCAAATTGGCCCTAGTAGGTGTGCGTATGCATGTAGGATAAGGACCTTAGATTGTTAGGCCAGCCATAGATGGTTCGACTTTCGTCCGGTTCCTGCTGAACCGGCCAAGATTCAAACTGTGTGTGGGCAGGCTGAATGTACCAATCAACTTGTGTTTGACCAGCCTGCCGGATTCACTTGTGATTATCGCTAGCGATAATCACTGTCTTTTTCCAGCGGGGATGGCTCCCTGCCCGCCCCCCGCCAGGAGCAGACAATTGCTCGGCAGGAGGGATTCCCCTGTCAGCCCCTTTCTGTGTTGATGGGGGAATTGTGCAAAGTGAGAAACATCCCTCCAAAGCGAGGGAATGCCTGTGTGTCCCCAGGATCACCAGAACTAGTTTGCCTATTGGAAAATGTCTCTATTACTGGTGTCAACCCAGAATTTGGGATTTTCTTTTACTTTCACTTTTGATGATAATGGTAAACTCTCACTACTGGGGGCACACACATCAATAAAACCTGACAGGTGTTGTAATTCCTCTCCACACTTTCCAAAACGTTATGCACGTGATCGGAAAGTCGGCCAGCAAAAGACCGATGAGAGCTTTTGGTCGGAAAATGCGAGCGTGTGTATGCGCCATCAGACTTTTGCTGGCCGAATTCCTGCCAGCAAAAGATTGAGAGCAGGTTCTCAATTTTTCGGTCGGAAAAAGTAACGATCAGAAATTCCGATCGTCTGTACCAATTTCCGGCACGCAAAATTCCTACGCATGCTCTGAAACTATTTAACGCATGCTCGGAAGTATTGAACTTCATTTTCTCGACTCGTATTAGTGTGGTACGTCACTGCTTTCTGGACAGTCGAAAGTTGAGCGAACTTTTGTGTGACCGTGTGTATGCGAGCCAAGCTTGAGCGGAATTCCGTCGGAAAAACCATCCAAGATTTTTCCAACGGAAAATCCGCTTGTGTGTACGGGGCATGAGAAAAAGTTTTGCCTTTAGCTACACTTTGGGGCTTTTTCCTTGAGTACCTTGTTGGTTTTTCACTTTATTTACAATTAAGGATTAATATAAATGCTCAGTAAATTTGAGCAGCAAATCCTGACATGTTTGCCTTAGTAGCATGTTTGTTAAAGATGGGATATTATCAGTAGACACTTCTCAGGATGTCACCAAAAGAGTGTATTGTTGAAGGTGGCTGCAGCAGAAGAAATGCCATTATCACCTTATTTTAAAAAATATCAAGATGTTCATTAATCCACAATATATTGTAAATTACTTAACTCAGTCATCTTTATATACAGTACATGTATTTACTGAACTTGCAAAGTAAGACTTCACTGCCTCTGTTAACAGAAAACAATATTATCAGAAATATGTTTTACAGCATCTGCTATTGGCTTTGACAAAATATTCAGTGCAGGAAACATCACAGGGTAAATAAGGACAGGAATATTGTCAGGAAAGATGGTATCTGAATTTAGTTGAATGTAAGTGCCTTGGACTGTTTCAGAGGTCAGCCCCAACCCAAGTAGAAGCCTCCAGGCATCTAGATGTATCAGTATATACAGCTTGGGAAGATATGAACTGTAAAACTGTGCAACAACTCAGGTAATGGAACTAGAGACTAAAATATTTATTAAGCTTAGCATTTCAGAAGGCGCAAACTTGCATATTTACATTAATGCAACAGATTCCTGGTCTTGGAATGGCATATGAGCTGCATGGCACATTATGAGTGTAGATGCCCGTATCTTGTTACAGCAAAGGTCAAAAGTCTATGGTCCACCTTTGTAGAAACTGGAAGACCCCTATCACAGCGTTATCTCCTTTTTAACTGATGAGCTTGAACTAAAATGTGCTGAATACCAAAAAAAAAAGGCCAAATGAATGTTAATGGGGTACTGTTGATTCCCATTTGAGCACAGACTTTATATAGTACACACCTATATGAACCTGCCTGATAAGGTTAGAGAAAGCTTAAAAGTTTAAGATATGTAGTCTTCCCACTGATAAACTGGAGTTGGAGGAGTTAGCAGAGGACATCTCCATCCTCCCTGCAGAGGATGTTTTAGAATGCATTAAGGTGAAAAAACTTTTACCTTTACAACCCCTTTAAGTCGTGCTATTTTTCTGCTGATAAGCCGGAGTTTACAGTATAACTAAAGGTATTTTCATTTTTTTTTCTTGTTTTGAATAGAGTGGTGAGGGATTAGAATGTCTGTCAGTTTTTATTGCTGCCTGTGCCCCTGTTAGGGAGATTCACCCTCTCCGGATTACTATTACCATTGAAAGTAAAACTAAAAGAAAATCTCAAATTTTGGGTTATCCCCAGAAAAGTAAGAACGGGCAAATATTCCAATGGGGACACTAGTTCTGGTGATCTGGGGGTCCCAAAGGAATTCCCTTAAAGCGGTTCTACACCCATTTCATTTAGTAAATCTCTTTGCCTTCCAAATCAGGCAAAGAGTACTAAATGAAATGTTTTTTTTTTTTTTTTTTTTTTTTTTACTTACCTTGTAATTGAAGACTTCCGGTCTTCTCCCTCTGCGGCGGCGGGCGGGGTCTTGCGTCGATCGTCGTCACGCCGCACTGTCTCCTGGGATCTGGTGTCATTGATCCCAGGAGCCAGTGCGGGCATCTTCCGAAATCTCGCGAGATTTCGGCCACATCTTCCGAAATCTCCCGAGATTTCGGCCGCATCTGCCGAAATCTCGTGAGATCTCGGCAGATGAGCCGTTACTGCGCACGCGCGAGTAACGGCAGTGCATGGTGGGCCATCTAAAGTCCCTGTGGGTGTTTCACATGCCCACAGGCAAGATGGCCCCCAGCACTAAAGAAGAAGACGAGGAACTTCATCGGACGAAAAACCGGCGGCGATCGAGATGGAAGATGGAACAGGTGAGTCCCCTAATAAAGGTAAGCACACTTTATATTACATCCTTAAAAAAAAAAAATTTTTTCAGAGTGCAGAACCGCTTTAAGTTGTGGTAATTGTTATATAAAGATTGTATTATTATATCAACTCAGATGTCTAGTTCCAATACTCTGTGAGGATGCATATACTATCTACTGGATGGTAAAAGAAAATAAATGGGAATATACACATTTATTATATTGTTACTGTACAGGTAGGAGGAGAAAGATTTTTTGGATTTAATTAATTGTTGTTTTTTTTAATGCAATTATAATAAATAAAAATTACATTTTGGGTATTATATGTTCATTGCTCACCTTAAAAATCCTATGTTGTTTAGTCTGGCTATTTTACTTCAAACTATTTAGATGAGGTGCCATGATCTCTAACAAATCTATGGACTATATATTATATTTACCCTTTCTGGAGCCTAAACGTCACATAATGCCACCATTTGTGTTAGGAGAAGCATCAGAAGATTTGGATGCCCAGATGTAGGCATTCTGTGACCACACTCAGACAGATATAACTGTCTTACTCAGCTCTATCACTCTGCAGACTAATAAAACGTAAACTGACTGAGGGGTGAAGGTGGTTTTGATCTACTAAATATGTTATTATCACTCTTGATTAACTGAACTCTGTGTTACCATCAAATATCCAACTTATGTACAGAGGAAAAAACAAATGTTTGGGTGTTTGCCAATACTAGCTCATTAGAAACTTTTGGACTTTTGTATTATTTGAACATTAGTTACTGTTTATTCACTCCTTGGTATTTATATTGATTCTTTGATCAAATAGTCATGCTTTATTAACAATGTTACAATTTCTGTTTCATATTTCAGTCATCAATATTTGTTTCTGTACATTAACATGCAGCTCTTACTAATAGAGAATGAACTAACACAGCTGTGCCATGTGGCCATATACAAAGTAATGTACTGTATATCCTGTTATCTGTAATTGTTATGATATCTGTTGACTTGCATGTATGTGTGGTCACCAAGGTTTGAGGTCTGGTGATTGGATGGATCATTACACATTTTCTAAAACCACAGGACCCCTAATATATATATAAAACATTGTTTTTTCGACCTTCAAACTAGGCACCCTTACATTTTGTCCATATGTGAGGGGATAGCTTTCACAACCCCCCCCCCCTTTCCCTCATGATGGCAACCCTTTCTGGGAAGCTTTAGGTGCTAAAGAACAGAGTGCCCATCTGCCCCAAGTACTGATACTTTGGGAGGGGATCATTGCCAATGTCATTGTTAAAGGGCATGTGGCCTGACTTTATGGAAGTAAGTTGCACAGTCACTTCCCCCTTGCCATGCCAATAACAAACCGCCTACGTGCCTGGTGTGTCAGAATGGTAGTATGGGGAGGGGGTTTCAGGGGACAGTGAGCTTCCATGGAAAAGCATTGCACTTTAATTGTAAACTTTCTTAATTCCGCCTGATCCATGCACAAATGAACGCATCTAGCTAATGTACAGTGAATATTTTTAATTGCGTAGCTAGCAGAGTAAGCAGTGTTTTAAGGAACGAGTTAGTAAATGTTATCTGAAACAGAATGGGCAAGCAAATCTGACTGCCAACTGTGCTTTATAAAAATAAGTGCCTCCCTGAAACATCCATATTAAATATGATTATACAGTAATTATGACCCAGAGCCTTTATGACCAGTGAAGTTATATATTCTTCCAAAGGAAAAATCTAGCATTGCAGCATGTCAGTTTAGACACACAGACATCCGCTGTCCATGCAAACACTATTATATCTGGATAGACTGTCTACTAAGAAAAACAATTTGTTTCTGCTGTTGTTTAAAGGGCTGAGATATCTTCTTTTTTGGGGGGGGATTTAATGGAAAAATTATTTTTCACCTGGAAAGTAGATAATCCTTTGTTGACTGATATACACCAATGAGGATCTGCGAGGTTCAGCTGTTTATAGTGCATACGAAAAAAACTATTTGGTAAAACAGAAATCTGACCAGGAAAGGTGTTGTTTTAAAGCCCGACATCCAAATTCCAATTTTACTTTAACCAAAGCCATGGTCACATGATAATTCTTCTCTCATCTTCCCTTTACTTATTAGGGTCCTTCTTTGGATGTCCACATCATTGCCTGCATGATGTGGACATCTCCTATTGTAGTAGGCAACATCTTCAGTGATTGTGTCCACTTTCATAGGCTCTAGAGGCAGAAGAACTCAAAGAGATAATGAGAGAACCAGTGCCCAAGAAGAAAATGAGTGGGAGAAATCTCTGGTCCCTAGAGCAGGAAATTAGCTTGGCTCATAGAGGAAACTGTGACTTTGATCCATTCGACTGCAGGATGGTTTAGGAACATTTGTTTGGAATCAAGACTGAGGAGTATGGTAAATAATGCACAAGGCACTTTTTAAATTGAATTACTTTTTCTTGGAGTTGGGCTTTAAAAGGATATCTCAGCAAGAATTACATGGCAAAAGAAAGCTAAGCAACACAGGTTAACCCCCCTGGCGGTATTCCCGAGTCTGGCTCGGGGTGGAACTTCAGTACCATAAGCGGTAACCCCGAGCCAGACTCGGGATCGCATTACAGGTTATAGGGAGACTTATTTACCTTGTCCCCGGGATCCTGCGATGTTTCCCCGCTGTGTGTGCGAGCTCCTCCGCTCGATTCACACAGTGCCACTAAGCACCGTTCCCTGCGACGTTATGACGCACGGGAACGGAGATATTACAGATTACAGTACTGTATAAAAAAATTACATATCCCCTTTGTCCCTAGTGGTTTGTCCGGTGCCCTGCATGTAGTTTTATATTATAAATACAGTTTTTTCTACCTGGAATTTGGAGATTGTCCATAGCAACCAAAAAGTGGCCCTTTATGTCAAAAGTGGTTTTAGACCAGCTAGAAAACAGCGATAATAAATTAGAATCACTTGCAGAATTGAGCAATAGTGATTTGTGGGGAAATTCATCATCAAACACTAAATCTAATGACAGCGACAATTCTGCAACTGAACAAATTTCAGTGTTTTTGATTTGATTACATTATTGAATCATTTTTATTATTATTATATTATTATTTGTTATAATTATTTATAGTTATTTATTATATTATAATTTATGATTTTGTGTTTCAAACTTTATCATACCCGGGATGTCTACTAGACTCTGGTTTGGACAGATTTAAGTGAGTTATTTCTAAGAATTGCAGGCCTACAATATAAAACACCAAGTTTCCATGCAAAATAATTGTACCACTTTTGGTACAAAATTCCTGACATAATCATACCACCAGGGAGGTTAAGTCTCTTAGTGCAATTTTTTACACTACAAACAGCTGACTAGCCAGTAGAATGAAAAGGTTTCTTCTCTTTTGCCAAAAGTGTAAACCCCTTTTAAAGAAGATCTGTACTAGGAAAACTGAGTTGATTTAACAAAGAAGTAGAGTCTGTTTACTTAACAAAGTGAAAATGCTCTTAGCTTAGTAAATACTGTGAAGCTCAGTTCACTATGGCTTGATATGTTAATGAAATATAGGCCATTAAACTAGCAAAGACATTTTTTACTTTGCAAAACATTGTAAATTAGGTGAAATTGTGCTGACAAAGATCCAAACCTTGCTGCTTGGGTATTCTTTCTAAACTTTAATTTCCCTTTAGCTTCACATCATTCACCAAGCTGAGGAAACATTTAACTTTCTAATATAAATATGTTCTACTTTTTTCAAGCACCCATAAATATGCAGTCATGTGCAAGGAAAATTCAAAACAGGATTTCTGCTTGTTTAAGAATAGATCAGGGATAGGCAACCCCCGGAACTGGTGCCACAACCTCAAAGCCTCTTTTGCTGGCACTTGACTCCCTCCCCATCAGCAGAGCAGTTCAGGGAAGTTTCGGTGAGACACTAATGCATTCCAATTTCAGAAATCCCAACACCGCACCTGCACTGAGTGGTGGGGCAGAAGAGCAGGATGGTACAGTGGTGAGGCAGATGTACAGGGGTTTTACAGTAGTGGGGCAGATGTGCATGGTAATACAGTGGTGGAGCAGATGTGCAGGGGGTTACAGTGGTGGGGAAGATGGGAAAGGGAGTAAATTGGTGGGGCAAATGAGCAGGGTGGTACAGTGGTGGGGCAGATGTATAGGGGGTTACAGTGGTGGGGCAGATGAGCAGGGGGGCTCAGTGTTGGAGCAGAAAAGCTGGGGGGTAGTGCAGTGAGGAAGATGTGAAAGGAGGTGTATTGGAGGGGCAGATGAGCAGGGGGTTACAGTGGGTGGGCAGATGAGCAGGGTAGTACAGTGGGTGGGCAGATGAGCAGGGTAGTACAGTGGTGGGGCATATGTGCAGGGTAGCACAGTGGTGGGGCATATGTGCAGGGTAGTACAGTGGTGGGGCAGATGTGCAGGGGGTTACAGTGGTGGGGCAGATGTGCAGGGGGTTACAGTGGTGGGGCAGATGTGCAGGGGGCTACAGTGGTGGGGCAGATGAGCAGGGGGTTACAGTGGTGGGGCAGATGAGCAGGGGGGTACAGTGGTGAAGCAGATTTGCAGGGGGGGCAGTGATCTGAGGTGTGAAGGTGCATGAATTGAGGCTGATCTGAGGCGTGAGAGTGCAGGATGTTAATTTGTTTACAGCATTTACTTTTAAATTTAAATCCTTTTCGTGATTGAAGTTGACATTTTTTTTTTTTAACTGACACGCTCAATTTCTTTGAAAACATTTTTCGGCACACTGTGCTCAAAAGGTTGCCTACCCCTGGATTAGATGATTGAAGTGAATACTACTTCACCTTATTCACTATGCTAAGTGAACATTTATGTTACAAAGTAAACATGCTGTATTATTTTAATAAATCAGTCCTAATATGTAGTCTACCATTGCCAACCTCCTCATTTGACAATGCTGGATGTCATTTTTAGGACGTTTTTATTTTTCTCTGACTTCACTTGCTGCATGCTTGCACCTAATCAGAGATTATTGAGATCAGAGACAGCGGTCAGATATTTGTCTCATGATTGATATCCTTCAAGGCTCTGTTTAGTAGGTGAATATATTTGTGTACATCTCGCCTACAGTTTCCATCCAATCTGTGAATGTCTTGTATCTCACACAAAGCTGATTTTCTTACAGACTGGATCTGAGGCAGCAGCCCTGGGAGATGCACAGGGGACTCCAGAAACGAATCAGTCTGAAAACACAGACTCTTCACGTCACGTCTTCTCCTTCTCCTGGCTCAATTCATTACCGAAATAATATTCCTTTTATGAGAAACTGCTCTTGTCCACTGTGTCAGTATACAGCTCCCCTACACCCACTGTGAACAGTGCTACTACAGTACTGCAGCTCTTAATAATGTCATTGTTTATCCTTTTATATATCTCTCTGCTGTTGTACACTGTATTTGTCACCCTTTTAGTGATGGGAAATATTGTAATGTGTGATTGATAATAAAGACAATGCTTACAATGTAAACCAAGGCAAGGCATCATAGTAAACCTGCCAGGTACAGTTTCCAGGGCTTCTGATCTTGTGCAGACTTTACCGGCTGCATATTGAAACTAGGATCAGGCTGAGCTCCTTGAAAAGTAAAAGTCTATCCTTCCAATGGGGCCATGCCAGTGCTGCAAGGGTTAACTGCTTGTTTGTGTCTAGGGGATCAGATAAAGCAGTTTTACTTACAATGTACTTGAACCTCTGCACCTGCAGGCTCCTCCCCTGCACTCTGGAGGTCAGTGCCCCCTGATGTCATCAAGAATGATTCAGGGACTATAGCTCTGCATTGGACATGAGGACCCTGAGGACAGTCCTTTGCCGTTTTTGGGGAAGCAGAGAGCTAGGTAATTAAAAGTGTCATTACCGTCTGGACCAGTGGCGGCCCACCCATAAGGGACTAATGCGCCCGGCCCCTAATCTACATGCTGGACGCATGGATTCCAATGGGTTTTTTTTTTTTAGAAGCACATGATTAGAGCCTGCGCCTGCGCCCTTGAGCCCACTCAGTTGTGTGACATTAGGGAATTAATATTCGCTATAGCCTTCCTGATTCTCCTCCTGGGCAAACAGGAAAATCAGGAAGCGGGTCCTGAGAACCGACCGACCGAGAAGAGAATCGCTCGTATTGGAGGAGAAGATGTAAAAGATGAGGAGATGCAGGGGCAGCCGAGGAGGAGGAGACGCCACCCGCCACCCCGAGGAAGCGCTGCCCGCGACCTAGATGGGGTAAGAGCGGGGCTGGTGACCGACCAGCCAACGGAGGGGGGGGGGGGGTTGGTGGAGATCCATCTGCCTGACCAGGGGGTGGGTGCGGCTGATCCGTCCGACCGGGGCTGGGGGGGTGGCAGGTAGATCTTTGCCGCCCCCCCTAAAAAAAAAATATAGCACCAGCTGCCACTGCTCTGGACTAAACAAGCATTTAACACTTGCATTGTGGGTACAGATCCACTGCAAGGGAGGACTTTTACTTTTCCCAGGGGTTGAGTTATAAGCTGAAAGTTTGTCTTAGAGGCCTCTGGTGGTAGTTGCTGTTTTTAAAGGCCTATTCACAACTCTGTGTTAAAAAAAAAAAAACACATGTATTTTTTAACATGCATTTTTAAAGCAAAACTTTACTCTCTATTTTTTTTTGTTTGTTTATAATTTGCTGTGCCTCGCATTTTTAAATATAAAAACAGCTTTTGCTGCACTACTAACCTTCATTGCAGAGCTATCTTTGGCAGTACTTCTTTTCCCCCACCAGTGGTCCACAGTCTTCCTGGTTGAATGAAAGCCAGTGTCAATCAACACATTCCTATAAGACTAGGTTGTCATAGACGTACCCCCTGGTGGAAAACGATACAACTTGGGCTCACAGTATTCCTGGACTGAGTGGCACTTACACACCATTATATGAGTCCAGGAGGAAGGACCGCCACCAAGGAAGAAGAAAAAGGACCAGTGACATCTTTAGATCAGCCTGTGAAATGCAGGAAAAAGGGCCTATATAAGGATGTAGTGAGGAAAGAAACATACAAAGGCGCTTCAAGGAGAAAGGGTGGAACTAGAGTTTAGCCTTAAGAGTCCATTCACACAGGGGCAACATGACTTCCAGCGTGACTTTGGGAGGCAACTTGTACACGACTTGAGTAAGAATCACAGCACGACTTGAGGCAACTTACAAGGCAACTTGAAGTTTCCTCCAGGACAGGGGACTTTGCCAGTGGCCAATCACATAATAATCAGCTCTGTGGGAGGGAGGGGTTTGCCTAGAAAACAATTTTTACTTCCTGGAAAGTTGCTCCAGTTAGGACAGGGGATTCGACTTGGAGGGAACTTCCATTGAAATCAATGGGTACAAGTTGCCTAGAAGTTGGATTGAAGTAGTACAGGAACCTTTTCTGAAGTCGGAGCGACTTCAGTAGTGTGCATTAAGACGGCTCTCATTCACTTACATTGATTTTATCATGTCGCGCGACTTGAGGCAACTTGGGGCGACTTCAAGTCGGATCCAAAGTTGCCCCTGTGTGAATGGACTCTAAGTGCATTTTAATACCATTTTACATGTGTTTTCTCTATGGGCATTCACATTCTTTATGCAGTTCTATGCCTTTGAAGGCCTAAGCCTTGTTTTATAAGCATTTCACATGAAGATGTCATTGATGGAAACCATATCAAAGAAGCATAAGCGAATTCTAAAAAAAAAAAAAAACTGTACCACATAAAAATACCCAGTTCAAAACTATACAATTGCATTTAAGGGTATAGAGTACTCTGAGAGCTTTAGGTGTAATAAAGGTGTGCAAAACACACCTAAAGTGAGAATAGCCCCAAATCCCAAGCTGGATGGTAGCTCAAGGCAATGAGGCACCTGCTCAGATTCTCTGAACATTATGTGAGGGCTATGGAACTGCCATTTGCCTGGGAATCACAGGATAGCTCCTTCCATCAGAGGCTTCTCAGTCAGTTACATGGCATGATAACAAATTTTCTCTAAGCAATCTATTTGAAATAGGGATAAGTCTAGAGGGTCCAAACCCTCAGTACACCCTCTTAACATAGCTAAGTCTATTGACCAAGTTTGACATTTTCAGCTGTTTAAACTGATCAGAGCAATGCAATAACTTTCTACTACTACTAAACATATGGTCACAGGACACATACATTCATGTTTTTGGAACTGTTAAGAGGATGTTTCTGTGGTGATAGTGTTCCTTAAAGCCATAGAATAAGAATTGACATTTTTAGATCTAAAATCCATCCATGGAGTGACAGTTCTCCTCCCCTCTAATCACTAACTTCTTTACTCTTCATAGAGTGTGGATACAGAAAACATGTCTTGACAACTTACAGATGTAAAAAGGAAAAGGTTTGGAATAAACCTTTCCCATCATTTACTAGTTAGCAGGTTATTCTGGGATCTGTAAGGTTTTTAAATGTGGTCATTCTTTATCTGATTCTGGCTAGCAATTCAACCAGCCCAAGAAGCATTTTAAGTGGGTCGTATGGGGAATAAATGGATAAGGGATGTTATATTTGTCTTATCAATTGCAAAGATTGTCAAGCACATTTAACCTCCATGGCGGTATGATTATTTCAGATTTTTGATGCTGAAAGCGGTACAATTATTTCGCATGGAAATTTGGCGTTTTATATTGTAGGCCTGTAATTCTTATGCCGCGTACACACGAAGGGACAATCCCGCGGGATTATCCTCTGGACTGAAGTCCAGCGGATAATCCCCTCGTGTGTGGGCGCCGGCGGACTTTTTGGCGCCAAAGTACGGCGGACTAAAGTTTGAAGTTTTGTTTTCAAATTATCCGCTGGACTTGGCAGTCCAGCGGATAATCCCGCTGTTAGTGGGCAAGTCCGCGGGACTTTTGAAATGAACGGACTTGCCGCTCATCGGCAAGTCCGTTCATTTAGCACGTGACTTCAGGTTACGTAGCTAGCGTAGGCAGTAAATGCCGCCGCGCTAGCTCCGTGACCTGCCATGGATTTAAAGGGACTCCCCACGCCGAAAAAATGGCGTGGGGGTTCCCCCCAAATCCATGTCAGACCCTCATCCGAGCACGCAGCCTGGCAGGCCAGGAAAGGGGTGGGGACGAACGAGCGCCCCCCCTCCTGAGCCGTACCAGGCCGCGTGCCCTCAACATGGGGGGTGCCCTGGGGAAAGGGGGGCCGTGCGGCCCCCCCACCCCAAAGCACCTTGTCCCCATGTTGATGAGGACAAGGGCCTCTTCCCGACAACCCTGGCCGTTGGTTGTCGGGGTCTGCGGGCGGGGGCTTATCGGAATCTGGGAGCCCCCTTTAATAAGGGGCCCCCCAGATACCGGCCCCCCACCCTATGTGAATGAGTATGGGGTACGATGTACCCCTACCCATTCACCTAAGGTGTAAAATGTAAAGTAAAAAAAAACACCCACACTTTTGAAAAAATAGTTTATTGCACTGCTCCGGGGGTCTTCTTCCGTCTTGGGGGTCTTCTCGCCGGACTCCCCCGCCATTTACCAAGCTCTTTTACCGAGCGGGGGAAGTCCGGCTACCTTCTTCGTCGTCATCCGCCGTCTGGGGGTCTCGATCCGCCTTCGGGGGTCTTCTTCCGTCTTGGGGGTCTTCTCGCCGGACTCCTCCGCTCTCTTCTGCTCTTTTACCTAGCTCTTTCACGAGGGGAGGAGTCCGGCTACCTTCTTCGTCGTCGCCGCCGTCGTCTGGGGGTCTCGATCCGCCTTCGGGGGTCTTCCGGGGGTCTCTTCTGTTCTTGCGGCGGTCGTCGTCTTCCGCGCCGCCGGCGCCTTCTCCTTCTTCTTGTCCTTCTTGTTCTTCTTCTTCTTCCGATGTTGACCCGTCGCTGTCTCTGCCCGGAATGCCTGTGCCGATCTGCGCTCGGACTTATATAGGGACATGGGGGACAGGGTCACATGTTCATGTCACATGGTGTTCATGTCACATGGTGACCCCGCCCCCTTGCGATGTCACAGTCCCAGCATCCTCCGGGACTGTGACAACACAAGGGGGCGGGGTCACCATGTGACATGTGCATGTGACCCTGTCCTCCATGTCCCTATATAAGTCCGAGCGCAGAGCGGCACAGGCATTCCGGGCAGAGAGAGCGTCGGGTCAACATCGGAAGAAGAAGAAGAACAAGAAGGACAAGAAGAAGGAGAAGGCGCCGGCGGCGCGGAAGACGACGACCGCCGCAAGAACAGAAGAGACCCCCGGAAGACCCCCGAAGGCGGATCGAGACCCCCAGACGACGGCGGCGACGACGAAGAAGGTAGCCGGACTCCTCCCCTCGTGAAAGAGCTAGGTAAAAGAGCAGAAGAGAGCGGAGGAGTCCGGCGAGAAGACCCCCAAGACGGAAGAAGACCCCCGGAGCAGTGCAATAAAATATTTTGTCAAAAGTGTGTGTGTTTTTTTGTACTTTACATTTTACACCTTAGGTGAATGGGTAGGGGTACATCGTACCCCATACTCATTCACATAGGGTGGGGGGCCGGTATCTGGGGGCCCCCTTATTAAAGGGGGCTCCCAGATTCCGATAAGCCCCCGCCCGCAGACCCCGACAACCAACGGCCAGGGTTGTCGGGAAGAGGCCCTTGTCCTCATCAACATGGGGACAAGGTGCTTTGGGGTGGGGGGGCCGCACGGCCCCCCTTTCCCCAGGGCACCCCCCATGTTGAGGGCACGCGGCCTGGTACGGCTCAGAAGGGGGGGGCGCTCGTTCGTCCCCACCCCTTTCCTGGCCTGCCAGGCTGCGTGCTCGGATGAGGGTCTGACATGGATTTGGGGGGAACCCCCACGCCGTTTTTTCGGCGTGGGGATTCCCTTTAAATCCATGCCAGCTTGCGGAGCTAGCGCGGCGGCATTTACTGCCTACGCTAGCTACGTAACCTGAAGTTACGTTCGAAATGAACGGACTGCTCCGTGTGTGGGCAAGTCCGTTCATTTTCAAAAGTCCCGCGGACTTTTGGCCGGCAGATTATCCGCTGGAGAAGTCCGTGCGTGTGTGGGCAAGTCCACACCCTCGGAAAGTCCAGCGGACCTAGCCAGAAAGTCCCGCGGGATTGTCCGCTGGACTAGGTCCGCCGGCAAAAGTCCCTACGTGTGTACGAGTCATTAGGAATAACTCACATAAATCTGTCCAAACAAGAGTCTAGTAGACATCCTGGGTATGATAAAGTTTGAAAAACAAAATCATAAAGTATAATATAATAAATAAATATAAATAATTATAATAAATAATAATATAATAATAAAAATTATTCAATAATGTAATCAAATCAAAAACACAGAAATTTGCTCAATTGCAGAATTGTCGCTGTCATTACTTTCAGTGTTTGATGACGAATTTCCCCACAAATCACTATCACTCAATTCTGCAAGTGATTCTAATTTATTATCGCTGTTTTCTAGCTGGTCTAAAACCACTTTTGATGTAAAGGGATGGTTTTGGTTGCTGTGGACAATCTCCAGTTTCCAGGCAGTATTTATAATATAAAAAAGGGAGGTGAAATAAATTGATACAGTATTGTAATCTGTAAGATTACAGTGTACTGTATGTATTCTGTGTTTTACTTTTTGAATTTGGCGCCGTTCTCCGTCCCCGCGCATCGCAACACTCGCAGGGAACGGAGCTTGGCTCTGTGATGAATCGAGCGGAGGACGAGCCGATCACACTGCGTGCAGACATCGCAGGATCCTGGGGACAAGGTAAGTAAGCTGTACCTGGATCCTGCGATGCAATCCCAAGTGTGGCTCGAGGTTACCGCTTTTGGTGCTGAAAATCCACCCGAGCCACACTCGGGAATAGCGTCAGGGAGGTTAAACAACTTGACAGTTAAGATGACTTTAAGCTTATCCAATGTTGTTTCAAACAATCCCAAAGAGAAAACTACAATTTTTTAATGAATAAAGGAGTTGTGAGGAAATGTATTAGAAATTAAACACAAGTGACTGCGTGTGAGTGATACCATCATGATCAGTGAAATGTTTAGTTTACTAAGATGTCTGAAATTAGTCTAGAAGACATAATTCACAGCCTGAATCACCTGCTCAGCTATCAACAGGCAGGAGCACTGGGGGAGATTTACTAAAACTGGTGCACACAGAATCTGGTGCAGCAGTGCATAGTAACCGATCAGCTTCTAACTTCAGCTTGTTCAATAAAGCCCCTTTTACACGGGGCGGACTCCGGAAGTGGATCGTCCTGCTCAGCGGGGAATATCTCCACTGATCCCCAATGTGTGGATGACAGGTCCGTGTCTGCTCCGCTTATGAAGAGGGGACACCGACATAGCCCGCTGTTCTCTATGGTGCGGTCAGATGGAAATGGATCGCCTGTCTGTTTCCATCCGCCAGATGGATGGGGAATGGATCCCTATCAGTCTGTTTTTAGCAGACAGGATCAGATCAGATATCAGCTGGTGTTAATGGACACATTGACGTTGACATCTGCTCCTCCATTGAGAACAATGGAGGGTCCGATCGGGTTCGCCTTAAAAACTGACAGGCAGACCCGATTGGTCCCCTCATGTCAAATAAAACCTAGAAGCTGATTGGTTACTATGCACAGCTGCAGCAGATTCTGTGGGAAAACAGTTTTAATAAATCTCCTCCAATGTAACCACAAGAGGGGAGCAAAGGTTTGGTGAGCAGCAGCCTAAAATTCATCATATTGCCAGACGTACAACTGTTAATCATCTAGAGTCCCAATAATGGATAGGATAAATCTACTGGTGATGATGAAAGCTAATCCCTTACTTTTCATTACAGAAAAAAAATCAACTATTGTTTCCCTGCATATGTACAAAAGTGAATGTTGCAAAAGTTAAATCAAGTTAAATCAAGTTTTGGTTCAGAAAGGAGGTTATCACCTCATGCCTTATAACAGATGAGAAGTCTTCCAACGCATGGCCAACTACAGGGCTAGTTCACACCAGATGGGTTTTACCATACATGCATTAACACATGCTGTGTGTTGTAATATAAAGATAATACCAGCACACCAATAATAAGTGTAAAACAGATTCACTGCAGTTAGGAGCCACAAAGTGCCCCTTTGTCAAGCTGCAGATACACTTTAACCCTTCTCAGGTATCTTCTGTGTGCTGATTTTATGCACATTGTATATTCTAAGTCCTGTTTCCCCATTTATTTTCGCAGCACTGTCGTCTATTTTTATATTTTGATTACTGTGCCACCATTTGCAGTGGTAGTCCATGGTATTATGTGCAGGAGGGATGATTCTACTTGGTCATACATTTCTACACAAGTCATTAAATACATGCTATGCAGCTCAACTCAATGCAACAGTGTGAAAGAACCCTGGATAACAATGGGTGCTCTTAAATCTATAGTGTGAACAAACACCAAGTTTGCTACATTGAAACTATTCTAACTATTCCTGATCTATAACACTGAAGGTAACTGAAAATGTAAATGCTCACCCCTCTTTCAGACTTACACCATAGGTAGCAGTGCATCCACAAGTACCTAATGTATTACCTTTATTAAGGCATGCCGAGACCTGTAGTGCATACAACACCACATGTAGGATTGTTACATAAGGTAATGTAATGTGCAGTGACAACATGCAAACCTCAGCAACACACGGCAATCAATAGGAGTCCAATTTTCCATAGTGTTTTGGTAAAAAGAAGATAAATTCCTATTGGATTTCTAAGATTACACTGATCAAAGGACACCTGTTTTCAGAGGATTAAGGATGATGCCCATACTGATCTCTTCCTATGAAGAGGACTAGATGTCTGGCTGTCATGTTGATCCAATGATCCCAATACTTTGGGGTTGATTTCCTAAAACTGTAGAGTGCAAAATCTGGTACAGCTTATTTCAGCTTGTTTGGTTGTTCAAGTGATTGTAACGTCTCAATTTTTTTTTTTCTATAAAGATAAACATGTCATACTTACCTGCCCTGTTGCAGTGGATTTGCACAGAGCAGCATGGATCATCCTCTTCTCGGGTCCCTCTCCTGTGCTCCTGGCCCCTCCCTCTTGTTGAGTGCCCCCAAAGCAAGCAGCTTGCTATGGGGGTACCCGAGCCGAGTCACAGCTCCCTGTGTCCATTCAGACACAGAGCCGTGGCCCAGTGCCACCCCCTCTCTCTCCTGCTTGGCTAACTTTGATTGACAGAAGCAGGAGAAAATGGCACCGGTGCTGTGTCTTAGCCAATCAGGAGGCAGAGTCTCAGATGGCCAAGACACTCGTGGACATCGTTGGACAGAGATAGACTCAGGTAAGTATTAGGGGGGCCAGGGGTTGCTGCACACAGAAGACTTTTTTTATCTTAAGGCATTGAATGCCTTAAGATAAAAAAAACTTTTGACTTTACAACCCCTTTAAGCTTAAGCATATGTTTCCCTAAAATAAACTTGATCTTTTCATTTTGTCAATAAAGTAATACATAGTTACATAGCTACATAGTAGGTGAGGTCGAAAAAAGACACAAGTCCATCAAGTCCAACCTACGTGTGTGATTATATGTCAGTATTACATTGTAGACATGTGCACACTGAAATATTTTGTTTCGGAATTTCTTTTTCGTCCGAAAAATTAATTTATTTAGTTACTCACGAAATTCGTTTTTATTTATTTTGTTTCGTTAAAAAATGCATTGTCCGAAAATCCGAAATAATTAAGGTCAAATCTGTCATTGAAGGCTTATGGTGTCTGTCGAATGTTCTAAGAAGATTCGACGGAGCCGCTAAACTCTACGATGCTGCAATCGTACATTTCCGGTCGAATATTACGCCTACAAGCTATAGTAGAATTCTAATGTTGTATGACACTAGTAATAATTATATTTATTAATTATTATTACTAGTCAACTAACATTAGAATTCTTCTATAGCCTATGGGCAGAGCATTTGACCATAAATGTCCGCTTGCGGCGACTGCTTTGTCGAATCTTCATGTCAAATCTTTTCTCTACATGTCGAATAATCTTGGACTAATAGAGTTAGGTTAGGCACATTCAACCTTTTTTACTATTGTCTCTATAATGTTGAATATTTTCTCTCTATGTCGAATCTTTTCTCTCTGTGTAGAAAAATCTTGAACTAATAGAGTTAAGGTTAGGCACATTCAACCACAGGTTCGATGGACACAGATCACTATTGCCAGCGTTATATCGAATCTCCTATCTATATTGAACTGTTCCAACGTAAAACAAAAATAAAGCATTTGTTTATGTCAGATCTTTCTGTTTTCGGATTCTGCACATTCATTATCGTTTGTTATAACGATAACGAAAATACCTGAAATTCGGACAAAAATGCATTCGGACGAAAACGAATGCACATGTCTATTACATTGTATATCCCTGTATGTTGTGGTCGTTCAGGTGCTTATGTAATAGTTTCTTGAAACTATCAATACCCCCCGCTGGGACCACCGCCTGTGGAAGGGAATTCCACATCCTTGCTTCTTACAGTAAAGAACCCTCTACGTAGTATAAGGTTAAACCTCTTTTCCTCTAATTTTAATGAGTGGCCACAAGTCTTGTTAAACTCCCTTCCACAAAAAAAGTTTTATCCCTATTGTACACATATTCAGCAGACAGCCAAAATAAATAGCATGAATTCTTGGCCCTTTTGTGAAATAGATGCAGTTTACTTGCATGATTCAATGGACATACTGTACATCTAAACCTAAATCTGAAGCGCAGTCCTGTGGAGGAATTGATCACATTTCTGATCAGCAGATCAATGATAGAGATTGCTATGGGTTATTGCACTGTACCTTCATTTGTAAGCCTAATGCCCCGTACACATGGTCGGAAATTCCGACCACAAAATCCGTCGGATTTTTTCTTGACGGATTTTGTCCGACACTGGTGTTGCATACACACGGTCGGACAAAGTTGTCGGAAAATCCGATCATCCTGAACGTGGTGACGTTCGTTGCGTACGACGGGACTACGTAGAGGCTAGTAGCCAATAGCTTTGGTCTTGTAATGTGATCTGAGCATGCGTGGCACTTTGTCCGTCGGAATTGGCTACACACGATCGGAAAAAGTCCGATAGGACTTTGTTGTCGGAAAATTTGAGAGCAGGAGATAAAACTTTGTCCATCGGAAAATCCGACGGAAAAAGTCCGATGGAGCCTACACACGGTCGGAATTTCCGACAACATTGTCCGATAGGACATTTTCCGTCGGAAAATCCGACCGTGTGTATGGGGCATAAGAATAAGGTATTTTAGCATCTGGTAGCTTGTGGATCAAACTGAACTTTGTCATCAGAAAGCCTGCGTAGATCTGAGACCACATTCTGCATAAGGGAGTCTTTACTGACAATCCAGAACAGCAGCTTAAAGTTGAATTAATAAGGATCCTGTGACTCAGCCATGCAGCAAATCCACTGCAACAACATGCATTATAATAATTATTTTCACACAGTAAGTTATCACTTGCAATCTCTCTAGGGAGGTCTTGTTTTATGGTTTTGTTCCAACCACCCCAGAATTTTAATCTCATTCCTTTCTGTTGGATGTAGGTGGGTGTACAGTGAAAGCTAATTGCTGTATTTTATATTTGCACGAAAATACAGGACCATGCTTCTTTTCTTTTTTTTTTTTACCCAAAACAAATGGACTTGGACAGATGTAGCTTTGCAGATTTTATTAAAAATATAGATAGATATTAAACGTTATGTTTACACACCAATGTTGTGCCAGCTCTGAAAAGATGTTTTTTATTATGGAAATGTATACAATAAACTTTTGATGCAAAATAAATTACAGCTATGTTTTTTTTAATTTCCTTTCTCCACCTCCCAGAGGAAACCCATCAGTTCCAATGGATTTCTTTGAGCTACTTGGTCCAGGCTTAATCTTAAACTGGTATTCCTATGGATAGTTAGATATATTACAAAAGTAACCCTCCCCTCCCCAAAGAGTGTAAAAGAAAAATAAGTTACAAATTACATCTGTTGCCTTTTTTTATGTTTTTTTTTTTTTTTTTTTTTTTACTGCAGTCAAATACACCCTGTGCATGCTGAATAACAGATACAGGCTCTGACCCAGGGACCAACAGCAGGGCATTGCTTGGCAATGTGATGCTGGCCCCATAGGCACCCAAGGGGTTGCTGAGTGCATCCTCTATGTCTGAAGCTATAGAAAAATAAACAAATGGTATCAGGGCAGCACAATGGTACATCATACTGTATAGTTTGTGCTAGATGGAGGAAACTCTTTGGTAGATGACAGCTGGGCTCTTATTTCCCAATGATGTCCATCAGTTTCCGATTGCTGTGGGCTTGCTGGGCTATCTGCTCGGCTCTGGCCATTTCCAAGACTTCCCGGAGCAGATGGAAAGTGAGATCCAGGGAAATCGGGGGCTCCTCCGAACGTTTTCCTCTTTCCGTCGGCTCCTCCTGAGCGCTGAATGGAGGGGAGTCGCCTCCGTCCACCATGCTGCCGAGCCACTGCTGAGGTTCGAGCTGCTGTGCCGCACGCACAAAGTTACTGGACGAGACGTCCCCGACTCGGCTGCCTCCTCCCAGGGGGGACTTGTGCAGGTTCCCCAGGCGGAGGAAGTACTCTTCTCCCATACGGAGTAGAAAAGGATGGTATTCGGGAGCTCCATTAGAAGATTTGCTGCTGAAAGCTCTGCACTCATGGCAGGGGAGGAGAGCCACCAGGAGGATCCCCGTACACACTAAGACTTGGAACTTCATGATGGAGGAGATCTAGAACAGAACACACGGGGAGACCTGGAGGGGGAAGAACAAGGGGACAGTCAGGGAGACTGCAGGGGACACACACGACAAGGGGACAAGGGAGAACATAGAGACTGCTTGGTGTCTGCTCTCCTTGGTGCTGAAATAACTAACCATCAGCATTCACACCAAGTCATATTCTATATTCTACTCTCCCATCACATCAATCATCATCATCATCATCATCTGTCACACTCCAGCCTGACATCTGGCTGTACCATTACATGGAATGATCTGCTACTCTGCATAGTATGTGAGGCTCATCACACCTGTAGTTCTATTGATTCTAAATGTTTCCTTATATCATATCATATCATAGCATATCATAGATCTGCTGATAATAAATGATATCATATAATATATCTGCTGATCATATCATATCATATCATATATCTGCTGATCATATTATATAATATCATATATGCTTATCATATCATATCATATATCTGCTGATCATATCATATCATATATCTGCTGATCATATTATATCATATCATATATGCTTATCATATCATATATCTGCTGATCATATCATATCATATATCTGCTGATCATATCATATCATATATCTGCCGATCATATCATATCATATATCTGTTGATCGTATCATATCATATTATATCATATATCTGCTGATCATATCATATATCTGCTGATAATATATTATATCATATCATATATCTGCTGATCGTATCATATCATATAATACCATATTATATAATATATATGCTCATTATATCATATTATATCATATATCTGCTGATCATATCATATCATATATCTTCTGATCATATCATATCATATCATATATCTGTTGATCGTATCATATCATATTATATTATATATCTGCTGATCATATCATATCATATATCTGCTGATAATATATTATATCATATCATATATCTGCTGATCGTATCATATCATATAATACCATATTATATCGTATATCTGCTCATTATATCATATTATATCATATATCTGCTGATCATATCATATCATATATCGGCTGATCATATCATATTATACCATATATCTGCTGATCATAGCACTGGAGGAATTTAGTGTACTAGAACTGTTCTGTGCAAGACTGCTAAGTATCATCTCAGGATTGTACTTGTCACCTGCTAGAATAAATACATTCCCCTCCCTGCCTTATCTACAGATCATATCACATAATATCACATCTCCTACTATCAATACCTACAGACCTAACCACCATTGAAGGCTGGCATGTTACTGTTTTTGTTATTAGTTATTTACTGGTTTAATGTACTGGTCTTGTTACCTACTAGAATAAACCAATTTCCCTCCCTGCCTTATCTAAAGATCAGATCACATATCCCACTACCAATACCTATCTCTCTAATCACTATTACATGGACAGCTGGCATCTTACTGTCATTTACTGATTTATTGTACTGGTCTTGTCGCCTGCTATGATAAATACAGTCATATCCTTGCCATATCTTCAGATCATATCAAATAATATGACATCTATTACTCCCAATAACTACCTAGTTACCTGTACTGCATGGATGGCTGGCATGTTACTGTCATTTATTCATTATATCGCCTGCTATAATATATACAATCACATCCATTCCATATCTACCATCTTCCATCTTCCATATCTACAGATCATATCACATAAGATCCCATCTCCCGTATACCAATAGCTACAAAGTTACCTGTACTACATGGACTGTTGGCATGTTACTGTCATTTACTTTATTTATTGTAATGGTCTTGTCACCTGCTACTATATATACAATCACATCGATGCCATATCTACAGATCATATCACATAAGATCTCATCTCTTACTACCAATAACTACCTAGTTACCTGTACCACATTGATGGCTGGTATGTTACTGTCGTTTACTGATTAATTGTACTGGTCTTGTCCCCTGCTATAATAAATACATTCATATCCATGCCATATCTACAGATCACATCACTTAAGTTCTCATCTCCTACTACCAATAACTAGTTACCTGTACTACATTGACGGTTGGCATGTTACTGTCATTTTAATTTACTGATTTAATGTACTGGTCTTGTCCCCCGCTATAATAAATACCATCACATCCATGCCATATCTACAGATCATATCACACACGATCTCATCTCCTACTACCAAAAGCTATCCAATCACCTGTACTGCATGGATGGTTGCCATTTACTGGCAATAGTATGTTTTAATATATTAATAAGTGAATATCTGTTGAATCTATTAACGCAAGCGTTTATCATACCAGCCCACCTCAATTCACAGCATGCTAATATCTTATGCTAATATAAAATGCTACAATACAATGTATAATAGGACCAGTGATGTAGCTGTGGATCACATCAGATACTTATATACATCTAATATTAACACTGATGAACCCAGCCCACCTCAGAAGATCACAGTTATATATTCCAATAAATTAACTCCGCTAATACATTCTGAACTTCACCGACTTTACCAAACTGAACCTAAACTGGCATCACATCCATTGCCTGAACCGATTCTGGGGCATTATTTCAATCGACATTATTCCTTTTGCTACAGTGAAGAATATGGTTTACCTGGCTA
Source organism: Lithobates sylvaticus (assembly GCA_028564925.1). Lineage (NCBI taxonomy): Eukaryota > Metazoa > Chordata > Amphibia > Anura > Ranidae > Lithobates > Lithobates sylvaticus. The sequence continues at coordinate 115,325,481 of CM053030.1, read as the reverse complement.
TAGCTGATTTCTATTATAAAAATGATGACATGTAGCACACACCACTTATAATATTATTAATACTGATAGTGCTGATCAATCAAACATCCCAATGTACTCATGACAGCAGTGATTATATAACACACATACATAGATCTATATCTATCTATCTATCTATCTATCTATCTATCTATCTATCTATCTATCTATCTATCTATCTATCTATCTATCTATCTATCTATCTATCTATCTATCTATCTATCTCTATATCTCTCTATCTATCTATATCTCTATCTATCTATCTATCTATGTCTATATCTATCTATCTATCTATCTATCTATCTATCTATCTATCTATCTATCTATCTATATATCTATCTCTATCTAACTATGTCTATCTATCTATCTATCTATCTATCTATCTATCTATATATATATATATATATATATATATAAGTGTGTGTGTGTATCTAGATATATAGATAGACATAGATAGATATATAACTTTTCCAATAATGAACACACATACACACACACACCTCTTCTAATATATATAAATATATATATATATATATAGATATATATAGATATATATATATACTTTTATATACACACACACACCTCTTCTAATATATATATATATATATATATATATATATATATATATATATATATATTATAATATATTACATTACATATACATTACATGTATATATGTATTACATATAAACGATATATTCCCACCTAATACTAATGGCAGCATATGTATTGGGTATATATTAAAATAAGAGCATATTAGCATTAACAATTTGTAGTTGTCACCTCCAGGAGAGAAAGGATTCCCTCCTCAAATAAGCCTGAAATAGGGAAACCCCACATAAGAGACTTACTTACTTATATCTGACTTACAGTAAGTTCCCTACCCTCCACCTAAAATCTTAATACATTGTTAACACTTACCTGCTGGCTGGGGGTCCTGTTGTCTGGATGGTGCCAGAGACACAGAATCACAGCATGAAAGGTGAGTGATCTGTAAGTCCCTGTGTGCAGTTGGTGTCCCTCTCTCCTATGATGACATAACTGGAAGTTGGATCAGGGCTCTCTCACACAGGGAAGCCTTGATGCTGGATTTTATAGGTAGACTCTCTTCCACAATCACGCAGCTCTTGCCTAATAAGCTGACGCTCTCTCGACAACTATTGCGTGCTGATCTTCTACTGAATAAATAATAGCTCCTTGGAGCAATGGGCAGAGTTTTGCTAACACAACAATGAATCTCTTATCCAATTATCTTCTCAGATATTTATCGCCTCTTTAGTGACGTCAGTGACACCTAGAGTGATATTCACGAGGCTCCCATTGACAAAAAAACTTGAATGAAATTTTGCAAGTGGGCTAAGCAACAGCCAGTGAGGGCAAAGTCGTACCTATTATATCAGTTACCATCAGCCCAGCTGATGCCATGTACTCATAGTACATTTGCAAGGAGAGTAAATAACCAACACAGTCACTATAGTGTTGGATTTCATCACTGATTTACTATGCAGGTGATTTTTTATTTATTTTTTGCATTTAAGGTTTCATATAAAATGGGATAAAGAGCAACTATATGTAACCAGGGAGCTATTCAGTGAAAGTGCTAGAAAATGAAAGGTGATTATTTGTTAGGAAGATGTACAGAAACACTGATAATGAACAAACTGCAATAACCTATAGCATGAATGCTCAACCTGTGGCCCTCCAGCTGTTGCGGAACTACAAGTCCCATGAGGCATTGCAAGCCACTGACAGTTACAAGCTTGACTCCCAAGGGTAGAAGCATGATGGGAGTTGTAGTTTCACAACAGCTGGAGGGCCACAGGTTGAGCACCCATGACCTATAGCAACCTTTTTGATTTTTTTATACTGTAGTGGTATAAACAAAAGAATGATTTGGACTAGGGCTGTGGAAATTAAAGATTAATTTCTCGATTAATCGTAAATTTTTTTTGATCGATCAAAATTCTTTTGATCGGTGCTCACCTCTCCGCCGGCTTCCGGGTCTTCAGGGAGTTCTGTCGGAGATCCGATGAAGTCACGGACATCGACGTCACCGGACTCCTCCCCCCTTCCCCAAGTGCCCCCTTCTGCTAACGAAGGGAAGGGGGAGGAGTCCAGTGACGTGAAGTTCTGATTGAACGTAACGCGTACGGGGGAGACGCTACGTATGACATCACCCGATGCTGCCCTATGGAACTAACACGATTGTCGGCTTTACATGCTGTGTTTTTATCATCTTTATGTGAGTAGTTTGTGTTGGAACACAAAAATGTAATCTTATACTTAAACAGTGAGCACTTAGATCTTTTCTTTCTACCCATGACCTGGCGTCCTTGCTGAGATCTAAGGAGGCGTGAGAGAAGTTTATGGTCCGTGTTAACCCTTTTGATACCCGCTTGCATGACCACCTGTTTGCACAGGCCATAAGGTGAGAATGATTAGTTAGACCGGAGGTGGAGGGATTGTCACGCTACTGTGGGAAAAAAATTATTACATCAGTGCTACAGTTTGAATTTAAAACGTATTTGTGTGAACTGTGAAGTTAAGTCATGGATTGTGGAAACTAACTAGTGTCGGGTGATTGTATATAGTGTATACCACATTTACAACTGACTAATGCAGAGTTGCAATGCAAGGATATCAGCTAAAAGTAGTTGGATCTGTATGTGCATTATAATTAATCAAAATTAGTCGATTAATCGTTTTAAAAAATTGATTAATCGAACACGAACATTTTAATCAGTAACAGCCCTAATTTGGACACGTTTCCTAGCATATGGCTCTTTTCATCCTGTTAGGTTGGCCATAGATATTGGAAGGTGTACAAACTTACATGTATGATCTGGCTCCTCTCAGGGGTAATTCACCATCTTCTGCGTTACAATGAAGAGGCTGGTGTGCGATGCAGTGCCGTGTGGTCCGGCGTAGTGCTGTTGGCGCATTGCACTGTTCACTTTTATTTTTAAGCCAACTTTATTAAAAATGTTGCAGTGACATTTCATTAAAGTGTTACTAAACCCAGGACCCTGCATTCACTATATTTGGTCTCCCACAGTGCACAGAACATGGAAATGCAATGACTACAGTAACTGCACATCATAGTGGTTATGAAAAAAAAAAAAAAAAAAGATATGAGAAAGCAGTAGTCTAATAAGACATGGTGAAGGATAAGTACACTTCAAAAAAGGTTAAAAAAAATGTGCATTTAATCATTTTTGTTGCAGGAGCCTGGAAAGCATTGCACCAGTGATCAGCAGGTCTCCTGCACACTGTCAGTGTATCTTCTTACCTGTACATTCTGTACAGGTAAGCAGATACTCCCTGACAGTTAGACTCAAGGAACTACTACAGCGCCGTGGTAGTTCATTGAGAACTACAAGCCGACAGCCGTTAAGGATTTTGGGGCTTGTAGTTCATTCAGACACATGGAGCTGTGTCTGAATGACTCGGCCTTGTGGGCAGAGCCCCACACGGCCGCGCTGTTTTCAAATAGAGGCAGCTAGTACAGGAAACATCTCCCTGTACTGGGAGGAGAGGGGCAGCGGGCAGTGGCTACAGCACTGGGAACATGTTACATGTTCCACCCAAAAATTGTATGGAACATGTTCCCAAAGGTGAAATTATCCTTTAACCTACCGGCATGTCTTTGGAGTGTGGGAGTAAACCCATGCAAGGTGAACATGCTAACATGCAGGCAGTGTCATGGTTTAGATTTAAACGCATGACCCTAGTAATGCAAAGTGGAAGTGCTAACCATCAAGCCACTGTCATGCCCATCCATCTAGCTGTTCCAGAAGAAGCCAACTGTCATGAAACAGTTAAAATGTCTTATTAGACTACTGCTTTCTCATATCTTTTTTTTTTTCATATTAGAAGGCTATTAGAAGTTCAGTGAAATCAGATCACTGGAAAATTTCCTAATTGCCTGCTGTTTAATAGTAAGCAATACTGCTCTTTATAGTTGTAAAAGTGTGGTACCCTGTCATGACAAAAAAAGGCAGTCTGGAACAGGTTTAGTAGAAAACCAGCACACTGATGGTGCAGGTGTGTGCTGGATTCTTACGGTAATCAGGACTATAGTTCAAGGCTCCACCAGTGGCGGTGCATCCATAAAGGCCCCCTCTCTCCTGGCACCGCTCTATCACCATAGATAGATTCATGCATTGCATGAATCTATTTATGGTCACCACTGTCACCCCCCTATCCAGGTGTCTGGCCCCTTTTCGGGTGGCGGGCACCTGAATTACAGCAGCGGGGGTGTTTTTTGGAAGCACCTGATTAGAGCCGTAGGCTCTAATATGCGCCCAAAAAGGTAAACAGCGGGCGCAATGCTGTGTGTTCGCTGTTCACTCAGCTGTGTGTTAGCAAAGCAAAGGAATTCGCTTTGCTAACACTGAACCGCCTCTCAGCCAATCAGGTGCTCGGGTCTGTTACCTGTCACCAGATTAGCTGAAATGTCACGCGCTGTGATTGGACACCTGATAGAGAGCACGGAAGAAGATATCGAGGAGTGTGCAGGACACTGCCGCTGACCTGCTGAGAGACAGGTAAGTGCTGGTGGATGCACACTGGCAGCATTTGATGGGGCACAGTAGTGGCAATTGATGGGCACACTGGCAGCATTTAATGGGGCACAGTAGCAGCAATTGATGGGCACACTGGCAGCATTTGATGGGGCACAGTAGCGGCAATTGATGGGCACACTGGCAGCATTTGATGGGCACACTGGCAGCATTTGATGGGGCACAGTAGCGCAATTTATGGGCACACTGGCAGCATTTGATGGGGCACAGTAGCAGCAATTGATGGGCACACTGGCAGCAATTGATGGGTACAGTGGCTGCGTTTGATGGCACAGTGACTGCGCTTGATGGGCACAGTGATTGCGTTTGATGGCACAGTGGCAGCATTTGATGGCACAGTGGCTACGTTTGATGGACACAGTGGCTGCGTTTGATGACATAGTGACTGCGTTTAATGTCACAGTGGCAGCATTTGATGGGCACAGTGGCTGCATTTGATGGGCACAGTGGCTGTGTTTTGATGGGCACAGTGGTGACTTTTAATGGCACGGTGGCTGCATTTGATGGCACAGTGGCCGAATTTTATGGCACAGTGGCTGCGCTTGATGGGCACAGTGGTTGCGTTTGATGGGCACAGTGGCTGTGCTTAATGGGCACAGTGGCGGCAATTGATGGGCACAGTAGCTGCGTTTGATGGCACAGTGGCTGCAAATTTTTTTTCAGTTTGTTTGCGCCCCCCAAAATTTTGAGCACCAGCCGCCACTGGGCTCCACCCTCCCGAGGAGTCCATGTGTGTGGTTGCAAGAGGTGTGCATAACAGAGGTGGCAAATAACAGAGGTTTGCCTCCTAGGCAAATTAGGAGGTCGCCTAAGGCCTTGCGGCTGCTTCATTTGCCTAACACGCTGTTCCTTGAACCAATTGTTTTCATTGAGAGTTCGGTGGCAGCGGGAGTGTGGCAGCAAACAGCAGAGACACCACGGGAATTTAGGGAAGGTGGTCAGCGAGGAGGGCAGTTAGACCTGTGAGAGCCCGGGAGGGAGACGAGCTCCACCACTTCCCTGACCACCGAAGAGGTGAGCAGGAGCAGGCGCAGCCTCCCCGTCACCTCTCAGAGCCTGGACTCCTCCAGCCTCCTCTCTGCCACAAGATCTACAGTGAGGCACAGAGGACAGGCTTACTGGGGGCCTGTAGGTAGAGGACAGGCAGTAAACAGAGGCTTTCAAGGATGCAGTGTTGCCAACCACCTGTAAATTTAACCCCTTTTTCGTCTGCTCGTTAAAGTCCATTACGGGCAATGGTGCCCATAAAAAGATGGCTGCAAGCCGACCATGCAACTGCACATGCACTGTTCCGAAGCCGGCCAAGCTCGGGAAAGCTTGTACGCACTCGGCCGGGCGGTGCATGCGCAATAACGTAATTGCAGCTCCCGGTGCCATTTTTGAATAGACGCTCGAGAGAGACCACGGCGGCCGGCGACTCCTGCAGTGCACTCGTCATTGGCGGAGGAGCCGAGCAGGGGTGACGGTGAGGAGGAGGAGAGTGAAACTGTGGGGGGATATCGTAGCAAAAAGGGGACAGAAAGAGAGGAGGAAATTACTGTGAGTCAGGAGGCTGAAGCTCTCTGATGTGCTCTGTCCACCATCACATTACTTCTCCAGTCCACATCAACAGTGTGCTGTGTCCTCCTCTTGTGCCCCTTTAACCTCTCCACAGGTCAGGGCACTGTGCTGCCCTGACCTGTGGAGAGGTGAAAGGGGCACAGCACACGTATATCCGCAGCCTCTGTCCACCTCCTGTAGTATGTCCGCAGCCTCTGGCCACCTCCTGTAGTATGTCCACAGCCTCGGTCCACCTTCTGTTCACCTCCTGTAGGATGTCCGCAGCCTCTGTCCACCTCCTGTAGTATGTCCGCAGCCTCTGTCCACCTTCTGTAGTATATCCGCAGCCTATGTCCACCTCCTGTACCATGTCCGAAGCCTCTGTCCACCTCCTGTATCATGTCCGCAACCTCTGACCATCTCTTGTCTTTTATCATGTCTGCAGTCTCTGAGGGGGATCCTAGAAAGGAGTCAAGAGTAGGAGCACTGCCGGGATGGGGGTTACGGGAAGAGACAGACATGTGTGGACTGTGGAGAGGAGACTATAGAATAAAACCAGAGCCACCAAGCTGGAGCCGTCTGACTGAGCCCTGCACGGTGCACCTGAGAGAAGGTCAGTGACAGCTCCGCCAGGCCAGTCTGAGGGGGGTCACTGATGTAAGGGGGGAGGGAATACAATAATGTAAGGGGGCACTGATATAAAGGTTCCCCCCTATATTAGTAATCCCCCCTTACCTTAGTGTATTCACTCTGTGGAAGGTGGTCTCTGGTCACCATCCTGCAGACTCTGATGTAAGGGAGAACTATGTGCTGGCTGGGTTATAGTATCCTGACCTTCATGTAAAATGAGAAATAGGTTTTTTGACTTTTGTTTAACTTAAACACATTGCTAATAGCACTAGCTATGTGTTTATAGTTCAAATATTGATAGTTGCACTGTTTAGCACTAAAAACAGTAATTTTAGGTACTTTTTTGCAGTGGCAGTAAAGAATGTGGATCTGTCAGTAAATGTCATGATTTTTAGCCAGTAAAAAATTGGTGCCGTTTGTAAATTTTGGCGTTCTGCCAGAAAATTTCACTTCAGGGGGTTGGCAACACTGCCAAGGAGCCGCTGGAAGGAGCAGAGCAGTGAGAGCACTTCTGGATCAAGAAGGAGACTGGGAGCTGCCCACTGCTGGCCATAAGGTACTGGGCATCATACACATACATACACACACACAGAGCCTGCACGGGGGGACAGAGGAGGGACTGCAGATAAGGACAGGGCTATGTGGTCTCTCTCTCATCTCCCCCCTTACCCCCTCTCTCTTTCTCATACCCTCTCTCTCTCAGCCCCACTCTCTCTCTCTCACATCCTCACCCTCTTTTCCCCCTCTCTGTCACACCCCCCTCTCACCCCCCCCCCCATTTCACTCTCTCTCACCCCCTTTCCATTTCTCGGCCCCATCTCTCTCTCCCCCCTCTCTCACACCCGCTCTCTCCCCCCTCTCTCACTCCCCCCTCACCCCATCTCTCCCTCACCCCCCCCCCACACTCCACCCCTCTCTCTCTCAGCCCCCCTCTCTCAGCCACCCTGTCTCTCAGCCCCCTTCTCTCTCTTCCTCCCTCTCCCTCACACCCCCTTCCCTCTCTCTCACCCTCTTTCCATTTCTTAGCCCTCATCCCTCTCCACTCTCTCTCAAACCTGCTCTCTCTCCCCCTCTCTCTCACCCCATCTCGCTCTCTCACATTCCACCCCTCTCTCTCTCAGCCCACCTCTCTCTCAGCCCCCTCTCTCTCTCACCCCCCTCACACCGTCTCTCTCACTCCCCCTCTCTATTCCACCCCCATCTCTCACACTCCACCCCCCCCCCCTCTCTCTCTCTCTCTCTCACTCCCCCTGTCTCTCAGTCCTCCCTCTGTCTCTCAGCCCCCTCTGTCTCTCAGCCCCCCTCTCTAGCCCCATTTCTCTCCCACCTGCCCCTCTCACCTCCTCTCTCTTACCCACCCCCTCTCTCACACTCACCCCCTTGTCTCTCAATCTCTCTCTCTCACCCCCCTTTCTTTCACCCCCCCATGTCTCACTCCCCTCTCTTTCTCTCTCACCCTCTCTCTCACTCCCCCTATCTTTCTCAGCCACATCTCTCTATCCCCCCACCCCATCTCTCTCTGCCCCCCTTTCTCTCACCCCCTCACATCCCTCTCTCTCTCACCCCCACTCCCCATCTCTCTCAGACTCCCCCCTCTCTCTCAGCCCCTCCTGCTCTCTCTCTCACCCCCATTCGCTCATCCTCTTTCCCTCTTTCTCTCACCCCACCTGTCTCTCAGCCCTCCCCTTTCTCTTATGCTCCTCTCTCTCTTACCCCCTCCCACCCCCCTCCTAATACCTATGCTGGTTAACCTGTGTAGAAAAGATGTATACATCTATTTCAGGCTGCTCTAGTCTGGTCACGTTATCTCCTGTGTGAGCCAGTGGTGTATGCAGGGAAGAGCAGCGAGAGCCAAAAACAGATGGGACATAGGAACATATGGGGGAGGTAACTGCTTCAGGCTTTACCGGCTGTTGTCAAGTGCTCTCTCCTTTCCCCTGCAGCCACCACTGACTAACACAGGGATCATGTGACCAGCCTGGAGTGAGCTGAGAATAGGTAAATCCACAGGTTAGGGGGTGCAAGTTACTTGCCTTGCCAAGGGCGCTGGCAACCCACGCTATGCCACTGTGCATTGCCCCAGTTTTGAGGGACCTTAACGCTTCTGTGCTCAGGTAGTGTTAGGAGGCCGGTCTCACTTAAGTGGGCCTCGCAGAATTATTCTTTTTTTTACCATTATGGGCGTGACTCATGTCTAAGTTTTGCCTAAGGCCTCACAAAGTTTAGAGCAGCCTCTGCTGTCTAAAGACAAGACAGACAGATTCCCGAGCCTGGGAGACAAAGCAGCAGGGAGCTGCAGTAAAGAGACAGAGAGTTGACAGAGTTACGGCATTTGCGCACGAGCACTGGGATATTGTGCTATATGGTCAGGAGGACCAAGGCACGAGGCCTGATCAGCGGGGCTGCCAAAGAGAGCCAGGAGGCTGAATATTGTTAATTTTGGATTGATGGTGGAAACCCCTGTGGGGGGATACTGACTGCTGTGAACTTTTTTCTTTCTGTTTTAAATAAACGTGGGCAGAAAAAGCACTGAAATTGCATATCTGGCATGGACTGAACTCACTGGTAAGCACGACATTTGAGTTAAACAACCCCCAAGTTGTCAGAAGTGTTATTAAACCTAAATTTGAAAAATACTTCTATCAGTTTGCATTAACAGAAACATCAGTGAGGATGATATAAACATGAAGGAAAAAGACATACTGTATGTACAGTATATTAATTTATTATAGCGGTCAATGGGATATCCTCATTTATTTTCTAACTGACAAGAGAAAACTGGTTAAAACAGGCATCTACTTTCATTAAATTTTTATAAACCAACTTAAATGTGTAATTTAGTCAGTACCTACTTGAATAATTCTGAAATAAAAAAGTAGAAAATGCACATCTTCTGCATATTTTAAGGTCTGAAATAGTATAGTGTTAAAAATTAACAATTAAGAAGAGTATGGTTTGCATTCTAAAGGGATGCCCACTTTTTATAGGAAAAGTGGCAACGTAAGTCAGATAATGGCTTTTTTTATTGAATGCATTTTCTTTGCTTAACAGGATGCAGCAATTAACTGTTACATTGCACAATATCCAATTCTCATTTCTCTGGCCATTATGTGAGTCAATACTAATCCGTGATAGGGAAATTTGCAGTTAAATGAATATAAGGTTAAATAGGAAAGAGTACAATGTTTTGAATAAAACCAATTAGCAGGCTTTTACATGCACAGATTTACTCAGCCATGGAATACTGAGGCGCAAGGATGAGCTTAGTGTTCAGTGCGAGCAAAAGTTCAGACCGAACACTGGCTGTTTGGACCTCTATCTGAACACCAACTATTTAGGGCATTAGGTGTGGACAAAAACGACAGCTCCTGGCTGTCAACGGTTACTAAGAAAGCTGCAGCTGCTTGCAGCTGCTGCCTCCTTACCAACCACTGACATAACATGGCCCATTCACTTGGCTGGGAATCCTCTGCCACATAAGCAGATTGGCAGGAAATGGAGCGGGTTACGCCATTGCCTAAATATAGCCACAAAGCCATATTTGGGCAATGCCCTCAATGATTGTTAGAGAAGCAGTGGCTTCTGGCAACTTCCGCTTCCTTTTCAACCACTGACATGTCTTGGCCTAGGCCGACACTTTGCAGGGGGGCGGCAAAAAAGCCACCCCCCGCATGATAAAAAAGCCCCCTGGCCGGTTTCCTAAGTCCCGGTTCCCGTGGCCACCTCCCGCACAAATACAGTGGGCAGTATATGGAGCGTGCTTGGCTGGCAGTGGGGGGGGCGGCGACGATGATGACTGGCAACCCCCTAAGCAGCCAGTGATTGGCCACTGATATAGGCACTAATAGGCTGCACTGATATGCTGCACTGATATGGACACTGATAGGCTTCACCAATATGGGCACTGATAGGCTGCACTGATATGGGCACTGATAGGCTGCACTGATATGGGCACTAATAGGCTGCACTGATATGGGCACTGATAAGCTGCACTGATATGGGCACTGATAGGCTGCACTGATATGGGCACTGATGAGCTGCACTCATATGGGCACTGATAGGCTGCACTGATCTGGTCACTGATAGGCTGCACTGATATGGCACTGATGAGCTGCACTGATATGGGCACTGATAGGCTGCACTGATATGGGCACTGATGAGCTGCACTGATATGGGCACTGATAGGCTGCACTGATGGGCACTAATAGGATCCACTGGCTGCCCCTGATGAGGCCGCACAGATGGCCACTAATGAGGCTGCACTGATTGGCACTGATAAGGCTGTAATGATGAGCACTGATAGGCGGCACTGATGAGCACTAATAGGCTGCACTGGTTGCCCCTAAAAAGGCTGCAAAATGGCCACTGATGAGCTGCACTGTTGGTCACTGATAAGGCAGCACTGATATGGGCGCTGATGGGGCTGCACTGATGGGACTGTACTCATGGGCACGATAGGCTGCACTGATGGGCACTGATAAGACTGCACTGATGGGCACTGATAGGCTGTACTGATGGCCACTGATGAGGGCACTTGTTACCCACTTTTAATGTACAGAGCAGAAGAGGTGGAGCTCTAAAAAGAAAAGGTGAAGCCTAAATAGGAAGGGGTGTAGTTTACAGATAGGGTGTGTCTTAAACAGGAAGGGTGTGGCCTTGATAGGAAGGGGTGGACCATATTTTAATTAGGGGGTGCCTAAGTTTAGTCAGGCCTAGGGCAGCACAAAGCCTAAATACACCACTAGACATCACACAGGTCATTCACTTACATGGGTAAAATTCCTGACCGCATAAGCGAATGGGTGGGAAAAGAAGTCTTATTTCCTAAATATGGCCGCATAGCCATATTTGGGCAATCATGTTACCACTATACCTGCCCTTTCCTTAATATAACCGGTGGACAGCTTAGGCAGCTGTCATTCGGCTTGCAAACCGTCGGGGATTGGTCATGTGCAGCAGGTCATCGTGTTTTTTTGTTTTTTTTGCCAAGTCAGCAGTGGCAGGCACCATGATTGACAATGGATTTACAGTGAGGTACTTTTTAAATGATTTCTATTTTTTAAATTAACGACTTGTCAAATGTTTAGGTGCCTTTATTTCTAGGCTACAACTTTTTTTGTGAATGAGTAGGGGTGCTATGTACACCATACTAATTCACGTGGGGGGAGGATATCTGGGGGCTTCCTCATTATTAAAGGGGGCTTCCAGATTCCAATAAGTTCCCCGCCTCCAGACCCTCACAACCACCGGGCAAGGGTTGTGGGGAAAAGGCCAAAGGGTCTGGTATGCGTTTTGGGGTTCTCTATGCAATTTTATTTTTATTCTTGCAGTAGGATGTGCTACAGCAAAAATTACATTTGCAAAGAAAAAAAAAAGTTTGGAAAATCCTAGCAAATTACATTCATTGCTGGCTTGCTGAGGCCTTGATAGGTAAACCTGGTGCTCTTTAATTTTGTTTTATGTTTTCAGGTAGATCTCCAATTCTCCAAGGTTGGCTACCCCTACTGCCCCTACTATAAAATGTCATTTGAGTGACAGCTTTGAGTATTCTGGGGCTGCTAACATCACATCCAAGATGGTGCCTAGAAGCAATTTCAGGGCTTTTTAATGTCTACACAGATAAATAACACGTATAAAATACTTTACATGCACAAATAATCTTATGGGAAGTTTTTTCGTTGAAATGAATGCTCTGGCAACATGCAATGGGATAAAACCTATCCTATTCATCAATAAGATTTGCACTACTACTGCCAAAGGGTAGTTCAATTAAATTAAATATTGGGGTGTTTAAGACAGAAGATAAACCAAATGATGCCAGTAGATTGTTTCTGTTATGATTAGTAGTTATGGTTACTAAATGTGTTTTTTCTTTTATCTTAGCTTAACCAACGTTGCAGGATCCGTGAGAGGGTGAACTTGATGAAAACTAGTTCTATTTCAAACATGTTAAACCTATAATCATATGATGCAATCTGCAGCTTTGTACAGTTTCTTAACATAGGGACCTTTCTCTCTAGCCGCTAACTTCCTCTTCCCAGCTTAAATCATTTTCCCCTGCTGCACCTTCTCCTAGCACTGATCAGTCCCCACACCTCCTATTTTCCCAAAGGTCCATAAACATATCCTGCTAATCCTACACTGTCTACTGCCTACACTACACTGACTATTCTTCCAAAGGTCTTTAATCATATCCTGCTTATCCTACTCTATACCCTGCACATGATCAGCTCCCACTCTGTCTCCCTTTCGATTTCCCCGGTACATGATCAGGTCCCACTCTGCCTCTCTCAGGTCCATGATCTGCCTGCTCTCGCATCTGTAAAATCCATCAATGCCTCCCACTCTGCTGTGCTCTCTAGACTCCAAGCCCATAATACGTTCTGTTTCTCTTTTTTTGTCTAATTTTCCAGGATCAGCTGCCACTCTTCCTTTTACCCAATTGCCCACAATCAGCTGTCTATTCCTATGCCATATCAGCTACTGCTCTGCCTTATTTTTTCTTTGTTTTCCAAATAAACCTTCATTACATGATAATAGATTGCCAGAGCACTATAGGTTAGCTAGAGAAAGAAACCAGTGGTAGTTATCTCCTTTCATGCTGGACCCATATGATTGAATCTTGGGACTGAGCTGCATAGTAAAGTTGATTCACTTACCTTGAGCTATAGACCTCTGTTAATGTCAGGTTTGTTGAGGCTCCAAAGAAATGTACAGCATGTGAAAACGAGCCTAGAGTTTCACCTACTAGTCAGATAAAAGACTACATAATATTCAGATGCATAAAATAAATATGTATTTCATATTAAACAGAAAAAAAAGAAAGTATATTACTGAACTTCTGATTTCACTGGTCTACAAGGAGAAAGCCTTCGAAATGAAAATAGCTACATTCTACCAAAATTGGGTCACTAATAAAGGAAAATGAAGTCCTGAGTATTAATTGGCTTCAATTTCCAAGATACAGCTTCAGGTCAAAGTTGCATCAAAATAATTCAAAATTACGAGGGGGATGTACATTTATGCTCAATAACTTTTCTGTAAAATGTGATATAGCAATAAGAATGGTGCCATACCAATCATTATAAATGTATCTTTTTATTGATACCAATAACTTTCCATTTATTTATTGTTTTTTCATATAACATTTTCATGCTCCCTCCACACCATTGCGACTGCAAAAGGCATGGACGTTTTCTTCTTGTTTAGCCAATGATGTAGATAAGTTGTACATGTAATGCAACAATAATTAGGGGGCTCAACGCTTGTTCTGATCCCCTATTTTGCATCCAAAATATAGGTGGTATGCCTTTTTTACCCCTGCTGTCATACTGCACTTTTGAGATGCAAATGTTACCTCGCCACATATGTAGCAGAAGTTATCTGCGTTGCTTACACAGTTTGGAGGCATCTTGGCTTCTTAGGGGAAATCACACACAGCTGTTCCTTGTACCAGATGTAACTGTATAATGCATAGATATGGCCAAAACAAATATACCTTGCAATAAAAGAACAATAAATTACAGTTAGGTAATAATCTTTAGTCTCAAAGTGAAGATACATTTATACACTTCCATGTGGTACCATTTTCATTGTTCTACCGTACTTTGTCAAAAAGTTACGAGGCATCATGATCATCAGACACCTCCTTACCTTATAGGCAAATATACTCGCCTGTGTATAAATCTTTATTGTGAAATATCTTGAAAACTTTAGCCAACTAGCACCTTTATCACCTGTTTTCTAATTCATCTAATCAAAATATGTAAGAATTAGCACATTTTATCTCTGAGGTCGATAATTTCCTAAAATTTGTAGACCAGTGTTTTAACCTTGAACCTAATAAATAAAGAAAATCTGTGCAACACTGTTATACATTCCATTTATATTCAGTTACAGTTTCATAATAAAAAAAATAAAAAATGTTATTTATTCTATAAATATTGCTTGTATCGATGCAGAATCATTTGTTTATTAGCTTTCTGTAACCCCTTGGTAATTGAGACAGGGCATTGAAATACCAGTCACTAAAGCTAGAATCAGCTCTAAATTTAACACTTTAAAATTAAAGGGAGAACGGAGAGAAAGCAGATAATAAAAATGAATTAAGACTGACAAACGGTAAATAAGGAGTTAAATAAAAACTTTTATGAAATTTTTTTTTTTTTACGTAACACTATCAAATGAATGCATGCTCGTTGAACAGGTTATTCAGAATTGTGTACATTGATATAATGATTGCCAGATTTCCAGTTTCTCCTTTGCCCCATAAACCAATCTGATCCTTTCATTAATGTTTAGCCCCAGGGATCCTTCGGGAATTTCAATAATTTTTGCAGTGTGAAGAGTTTCTTGATCCAAACAGCTGTCTCTTCTGCAGTTGCAAATCAAATTACACCCCATGCACTACTGATTTTCCATCACTGATTACTCACTAATAGAAACATTAATGCAATAAGTAAAACTGAGTTGTACATTGCCTCTTTAGTTTTTGTTATTTGCTGATCATTGCCTGCTTCTGTTCTGTAAATATTTGTGTAGCAGACTGAAGAGTTCATACATTTTGCATTAAAGTGGTTGTAAACCCTTACAGACCACTTTAACCTACAGGTAACCTACAGGTAAGCCTAGATTAAGGCTTACCTGTAGGTGCTTGAAATATCTCCTAGACGTACACGGTCTAGGAGATATTTTCAAATCGCTGTACGGCGATTTCTTCTGCGCATGCGCCGGAGTTAGAAAGGGCATGCTGTGCTGTTTCTAGCTCGGGTCATGCTGTAACTGGGGCTCCCGCGCGCATGTGTGGGAGTGATGTCACCTGACTCTGGCCAGTCACGGAGCCAGAGTATGTGGTCCCTGAAGTAAGAGGGTGAAGAATGGATGCTCGCTGCTAGTAAGTGTCACATAATGGGATACTATGCGATGCATAGTAGCCCATCATGCTTTACCTTTGCAGGGAAACAAAGAGGTAGTAAAACCCTTCAGGGTTTACTTCCTCTTTAACACCATGCTTTCCAGACATCTAGACACCTTGTGAAAGTGTGGTGACCCTGTGAAACATTCATTGGATTAACCTATGAGGTTGATTTACTAAAACTGGAGAGTGCAAAATCTGGTACACCTCTGCATAGAAACCAATCAGCTTCTTTTTTTTATAATTTTTTTTTGTCAAAGCTCAATTAAACAAGCTAGAGTTAGAAGCTGATCGACTACCATGCACAGCTGCACCAGATTTTGCACTCTCCAGTTTAGTAAATCATCTGCAATTTGAAGAGTGTCGTCATGCACTCAATGAGCTTACCTGCATTCACCATGTTGTACTGAAGCAGCATCCCTACTGTATCTGTTACCCACAATGGGGTCAAGACAGGAACATGGCAACTTTGGAGGACATTGCAAGTCTTTGAATGCCATGAAGAACATCCAGAGGTTGTCAAGTCTATGAAGATGGTAGCAGCTAAAGAATGTGTAACATTGTTTGTGAAAGTTAAAATGACTACTCTTGAAGGCAAGAAAACGCATTTCATTATTGGTGTGTTCTCTCATAACAGTTTTCTATACATACTGTACAAGTGTGAATAAAGCTATTTAGTGAAATTACCTTGCTTTCTGGTAGTAGAAAATAAGTCATGGTTGCTAATGGTGCAACCAGTAAGTTGAGAGATTTGCTGCAAAGGACTAATGGTAACCACTTGCCACCTTTAAAGAAACTGATGTTTGACTACTATTGGTGATGCCCCAATTATTACATCAAGGTGCTAACATCTGGTTATGAATTTGGGTAAGGATCTGTGGTGCTCAATAGAGTCAAGTTTCTTAATCATACACTTGACTGAAGAAAGGCCTGTTCTAAAAGTATCAGTGTTTTTGACTTTTAATGCAGAAGTGCTAAGAAAATACCATGAATTTACTTTGTCAAATATCCCCTATTGCACACTGAAGGAGCCCAGCACAAGAAAACATAGTACTAGGACGACCAATATGGACAATAGCAGTAAGAGTGCTTATGAAATGATTGACAAATTGACACTTGCTTTCAAGTTGTAAAACTGTCAAATCCAAGGAGCTTATTGAAGTCATCTCTGGAGCAGCTGTCCTGGGGTGAAACAAATAAAAATAAAATCATTGCCGACAAATGAGTTGGTTTATTTTATTTAAAAAATCGAATTCTTAAATTATACTGCACTAATCAACTAATGTGGACCTTAAGTAAAAATTGTTTGAGTGTAACTGGTCATGTTTACTGAATAACTCTGCCAAAAATGTCAAATTTGTATTAGTTAAAATTTGTTCATCCCTAAAATCAAGCATACGTTTACCATGTTTCGGTCATTTCAAAAGTACAGTAAACTTCTATCTTTTTGAATCTGCAACTTTAATTAAAATAATATCTGTTGACCACAAGAGGGGTCAAACCTTTTGCTGAATAACAACAGGAAAAGGAACTTCCTCACAAGGACCCATTCCAATATCTTCAGATAAAACCCTTCTTACAAACGAATGTACATTGTCCTGTGGATCCCGCGATGCTTACATCTTTTAAATCTAAATGCGCCTCTGACCCACACACCCTCAGCCTGACTACAGAATCATTTCCAGCCTACACTCAGAAATTGTCACCTGACCTTGGACTTGAGTTTGATACTCAAGACTGGATCCAAATTTGGGAATCTACTAAATCCTGCTTCACAAATGTCTTAGCAGTAGAGGCAAACTATACAATTCTAACCAGATGGTACCTTGTTCCCTCTAGCATGGCTCAGTATAACCCTATGTATTCATCGTCATGTTTCCACCACTGTTGACAAGTGGACACGTTCCTTCATGTGTGGTGGTTGTCCACAACCGCTTCAGGACAAGTATCTATTAGCTACTCCCAGATCTCTGTGACACCCCTGTGCATTTTGCAGCCCAATACGCTCTCCTTAACGTGAATCACAGATATGGATAAAAATGTCTTCAAGTTGTTTTTTGCAAATTTCCATGGCTGTAAAGCAAATGATTGGCTGGGCATGGAAAACCCCAATTATGTCCATAGGCAACACCAAATCCAGAATACACAATACATCCCATTCATGAAAAACTCCAAGCAAAATGGTTTTGAGCCATCTGAAGACCTTGAATTTCTCGATACCTCCCTGCAGGGTTTGACCAAGATTGCTACTGCTCCTTTCATAGTAAAATCTTTACATCTGTCCACAGACCCCCCCTTCTTTCAATTTTTCATCTGCAGACTCCCCTCCCTTTCTCTTCCCAACCAAAATTTTACATTCTTTCCCTGACTGCCTTGATACCCTTGTTGTTGTGATCAGCTCCAGCAGGAAACTATTTTTTCAGAAGCATTTGTACTCCATGTTTACTTGTTGACTGTTATTTATTATGTTTCTGCAAGCTGTGTTAATTTGTTCTACTTGCCGCTAAATGTTCAACACATGCATGTTTGTAATTTTAGTAAATCAAATCTCAAGAAAAAGATTGAACAGTAAAATAATATCTGTTGATCCCAGCAGGTAGGTCCTTGTCCATGCACATTTTGTCATAGGATGACAAGGCTTTGTTCCTAATTGTTTTCTTGCATGCCAACCTGTCACCTGGGCTTCTAGTGAAGACCATAAGCAGTTGGTTGTGCTGGCACTCATTAAATAGGCATTTTTTTGCTGTTTTGATTATCAGGACACCAGCTCTAAACGATGACAGGAGTGGCAGAAGTGGCTGCAGGAGATCAGCAACGCCGAAATGCAACAAAGGAGGAATAAGTAGCTTGGGAACATTGAAAAGGACATTTAACAGATCTGCCATTTATGTGAACTCAAACTATACCAATAAAGTCACTAAGCCATGGTTATTGTAACAAACATACTGGGAAACAACCATAGAAGAGCATAATGTCTCAGCATGGCCACCATCCTGGTAATTGGTCCTTCTGATTCACAAAGGGCAGAAATAAATACCATGGCCATTAGGTCAGGTGTACAATATGTTTTCTTTCAATCTTTGGTCAAAACGTCTCCAGGTGGTCATAGTAGCTGAGATCTCAAGTTTTTATTTCACCCTTGGCCCCTGCTATTTTGTGCAAACATTGTATCTTGTGTTGTTTAAAGGTCTGTCCATCAAATGGCACTGAACATTTAACAAGTTTGCCAAGAACAAAGGGCAAAAGAAAAGCAAGAGAGATAGTGGTATGTCAAACAATACTCTCTAAAAGTATTTTTGATTAAGTCAGTGGTTTAGCTAGTAGAGTTTAAATTATTATATACAGCATAAAAAAAAAGGTGATAACTAGGGATGGGCGAAAAGTTCAGCCCGAGCATAAGTTCAGGCTGAACTTTGGTTGTTTGGATTTTCTGCGAACACTGAACAATATGTGGCAAAGTCAAAAGCCGCCGGAACACCATCTATGGGGCACTAACATGAGAAATCAAAATTGCTAATTTTAAAGGCTTATATGAAAGTTATTGTCATAAAAAGTGTTTGGGGTCCTGCCCATGGGGAAATGTATCAATGCTAATTTTTTTTCGGGAGCAGTGATTTTTTTAATGCTTACAGTGAAACAATAATAATTAAATATTCCTTTAAATATCGTGCTTGGGGTGTCTATAGTATGCCTGTAAAGTGATGTACAGTTGAACAGTACCGCAGCAAAATTACATTTCTAAAGGGAAAATTTTCATTTAAAACTGATCGCGACTGTAATGAATTGTCGGGTCTCTGCACTATAGAAAAAACTCATTGAAAAAAAGGGCATGGGTTCCCCCCCAGTCCATTACCAGGCCCTTTGGGTCTGGTATGAATATTAAGGGGACACCCGAACCAAAAATTAAAAAATAAATTGCATGGGGGTCCCCCCAAAATCCATACCAGCCCCCCTTGTTAAAGGGGGCTTCCAGATTCCGATAAGCCCCGTCCACATACCCCCACAACCACCGGGCAAGGGTTGTGGGGATGAGACCCTTGTCCCCATCAACATAGGGATGGTTCAGGGGGGGGGGTGCTCTCTCTCCCCCCTCTTTTTCTGCGGCCTGCCAGGTTGCGTGCTTGGATAAGGGTCTGTATGGATTTTGGGGGGGACCCCTACGCCATTTTTTTTTAATTTTGGCACAGGGTTCCCCTTAAAATCCATACCAGAGGGTCTGGTATGGATTGTGGGGGGACCCCTATGCCATTTTTTTTTTATTTGGCGCAGGGTTCCCCTTAATTTCCCTATCAGATCTGAAGGGACTGGTAGGGATTTTAGGGGGCCCCCCATGCAATTTTTTGTTTTTATTTTGGTTCGGGGTTCCCCTTAATAGTCATACCAGATCCAAAGGGCCTGGTAATGGACCCATGCCCTTTTATTCAATGAGTTTTATCTATAGTGCCGAGACCCGACAATTCATTAAAGCCGCGATCAGTTTTAAATGAAAATTTTTCCTTTAGAAATGTAAATTTGCTGCGGTACTGTTCTAAACACAGGAAAAATGCACCACTTTACAAGCATACTATATACACCCCCCAGGCATGATATTTAAAGGAATATTTCATTTTTATTGTTTCACTTTAAGCATTAAAAATATCACTGCTCCCGAAAAAATTTCAGTTTTTAAGAAAAAAATTTGCATTGATACATGTCCCCTGGGGCAGGACCCATGTCCCCAAACACTTTTTATGACAATAACTTGCATATAAGCCTTTAAAATTAGCACTTTTGATTTTTCATGTTCGTGTCCCATAGACTTTAACAGTGTTTGCACAAATCTTTTGCCTGTTCGGTATGTTCTGGTGCAAACCAAATCGGGGGGTGTTCAGCTCATCCCTAGTGATAACACATGTTAATTTGTTATTGCTATCTTAAATTTAGTTTTGCAGGATAATATTTGTCATATAAAATGATAATTAGTGAAAGCTAATACTGTCTTTGCTGATATATTTTATATGACAAGTTTTCAAAGTATAATCTACTCAAAATGTGCATAGAAATTTCCTCCAACCCCAAGAACCAATATGTAATATATTGTTATATGTTATCTGTGATCCTCATAGTCATACACTTTCTGTGAATGGGGGAAAACAGTGTTTTGTATCTATGGAGGAGTTGCACTTTCACCCCAAAACAGTGACAAAGGATTGAAGCACATACCAGAAAGCTGCCCAGTTTCAAATATGCCAGAAAGGCTTCAAATTTGACTCCCCCCAAGCTATGCCCCTCTTGCACCCAGCAGGGAGTAAATCACCGGGTTAACTTCAGTGGAGCTTTGAGCTGTGTTCTGTGTTTGTTCTGGATTTCTGTGTTTTGGGGCTACTGAACACGTCCCCCTTTTCTCGTCTTCAAAACAGGGTCTATAGTCCACCAAGTAAACTTGTAACAATGCTAGCTGAGCACAATGGAGCAGAGGCGCACACAGAAAGTCATTAGCTCACCAGATGCCTGGCAGGATCAACAGGTTATTTAATTTTTTTTGCAATTATGGGGCCGATAAAACAAAATAATTTTAATAATAATATCTAATAGACCAAAAGGGAGCAAATAAGAGAGGTTACTTTTTAGGGTTGTCTGCAAAAAAATTATAACTATCATCTTGGCACTCGGCCTTTGGCTGCACTACTAAATTTCTAAGGTTACCAATATTGTTCAAGTTCTCCCATCTAAGCACCGCAAGTGTGATCTCTATAACTAATCCAGTTGTGGCGAGATAGCTGTAAATTATAGCCCCAGTGGAATTAGCAGACAGTGACTCGATCCAAATTACATCTTGCAAATCATAGAAAGTTTTAATCGAAAGCTTGTGCAGATCTTCACAGGTGAACATCAGATAGGTCAAAGATCATAGTATGCAGCATCTCGAAAATATTAAGACATGTCTAAAATATATATTTCAATGGTACTTTTTTCAGTGCCTAAATATAACTTTACCTGACCCACAGTAATGCTATTTCTTTTAACTATCACACACTCTCCCTTTTGTAGCTAAATCTGCTTTGTCAGACTTTAAAAGCATGTATAGCTGCTGTGGTGAGTCCACCAGCTATTATGACGGCCAAAAAAGATTCTCTAGCCCACATAGAAATAAGTTAATGGTGCAATTAAATATAGGACAGAATATGCAGTCCCTTCTAATACCACAAGAGAAAAGAGACCAAGAAAAAAAAGGAAGCAATAACATCACTGAGATATCTAAAAATCCATTATTTGCAAAACGACTGCAATTTTTAAATAGAGCTTTACAGCTGTTAAATAATGAAAAAAATGAGCATGTAATAACTGTGGTATGATTCACAATTCAATAAAAAAAGGTTTGTTAAAGTTATGTATCATATTATTGAATTATGACATGGTTATCGCAATTTTCTGGGTAATCATATAACAAGTAGTTCATTTATTTTATTCCCTTATATAAGAAGGCCAGCATGGTGGCCTGTAATTATGGGAGGAGCCCGGAGGGTATTTAACCAGACCACCCACAACAGGCTGTGTCGGTTCCAGTGCAAGGTAGCCCCCACAGGTCCTCGCCTCAATTTTTGGCCATCTTGGGTTCACAGGGCCATGGCTGTCAGAATCCTCTTGATTCCCGGGATCACTTAGTCATCCTCGTTGTTCGAACTCTACCCCATTGTTGCAGCAGGCCACATCTGGTGCAGCAACCGGGCAAGACAAACAGGGTCGTTTACCACAGACAACCAAGCCACAGCCAGTATTATACATAGGTCCAAGTCGCTGGCCATCATGGCCTTCCCGCACAGGCCAGTGCCACTATCCCCGCAGCACCAATCAGAGGTCCTCTGCGTCCACATCCCAGACAAACAATACTCTAGCCGTCACATTACCCGTTAACCTTGCGTCGTCCTTTTCGCAGGAACCTGGAACCGACCCGACCATGTCTCTTATCCCACATTGGTTGTAGTTAACCTCGCATCCGAACAACACCTTCGCGATACTACCCGCCTCATTAATCTATCGTTATCTCAAATGCCCTAAAGGCCTACTGTACAGCCCGGAACTTGTCTCACGGGTTACTAGCCTCAAACCCCAGGGCGACAACAGGAGACCTCCATCACATCCTGGCTTCCATGTCATGCCGCCAACACAGTTGGCTTTTCACACAATACCAAATTACCTCCCTAACCGAGTCTTTTGCGCCCTTCTCTTGGCATATAGCCCAGCTCACCAGGGCTTATCGCCCAGCTCACCAGGGCTCACCTTACAGCAGGCCCAGGGCACAATTCAGGTCTATTTATGTTGTTAGTCTTGTGACGTGTTTATGTGTTTTCTTTCATATCTCTCGAAGATCGGAGGGCTCCGACCATAAATAAGAAGGCCAGCATGGTGGCCTGTAATTATGGGAGGAGCCCGGAGGGTATTTAACCAGACCACCCACAACAGGCTGTGTCGGTTCCAGTGCAAGGTACCCACCCACCCTTTTCCCTTCTCAGAGTACTTCTTTCAAAACATCCTTCTCTACAGAAGTATCCATTTACTGTCAAGGTATGCGCCCTTCTCTTGGCATATAGCCCAGCTCACCAGGGCTTATCGCCCAGCTCACCAGGGCTCACCTTACAGCAGGCCCAGGGCACAATTCAGGTCTATTTATGTTGTTAGTCTTGTGACGTGTTTATGTGTTTTCTTTCATATCTCTCGAAGATCGGAGGGCTCCGACCATAAATATAAAAACATAGGAAAATAGAAATAGTAGAAAATCTAAAATGGGCATTGCTTTATAGCAGCTTGTTATTCAAGAGTGTCATGTTTTGTAAAATTTTCTTTTTACATTTGTTTCAAAAACAGAATCAAGGAATACAGTGGAACCTCGGATTGCGAGTAACGCCGTTAACGAGTGTTTCGCAATACGAGCTATTTTTTTTTAAATCCTGACTCGGTTTGCGAGCATTGTCTCGCAAAACGAGCAGGATTCCAGCCTCTGCGGTGTGCAGTAGTGCATTTGGCCAGAGGTGCGGGGGTGCCTGTGACACTCGGAGCCATTCAGAAATACTCTGAAACATTCGGAAATACTCTGAAACACATGGAAATACTCTGTTCTGAGTGTTTCCGAGCCTTTCCGAGGGGTTTCGAAAGCATCCGAGCAATCTCTGAGTATTTCCGAGTCTCTCTGGCGCCCCCCACCTCTGGCCACATGCGGTATTGCATGCAATAGAAGTCAATGTGGAACGAATTGTCTTTGTTTCCATTGACTTCTATGGGAAAACTCGCTTTGATATACGAGTGCTTTGGATTACAAGCATTCTCCTGGAACGGATTATGCTCGTAATCCAAGGTACCACTGTATAGTGAAAAGCTGAATGCAGTCAACTCTATTAACAAATCAGCCTAATTTATCAAACAACATGTAGGAAGAAGTGTCATACATGTTCATGCACACTGTACTAAATGTTTATTTGTAATTTGTAATAAAGACTTTTAACAAATAATAAAAAATAAATATAAAACACAATTATAGGCTCTGATTAAGTAGGTGGGACCCTGGAAACATGTCAATTTTATTAGACACCGCTGGGCACAGAACTAAGCAACAAAATCATGTTGAAATTGATCTGTTGTGTGAATTTTACACATGCTTTTCTACCAAGGTTTATGCATATTCTTTTTTTATTTACTTTCCAAAGAAATGGTTGCCTTGCTTCATGAGGCCAAGGGACTTTGTTTTGTGTTTTTCTGTGTGAATCCCTTAACTGACCACAATGGCTAGAAGACAAAGGGTATGGGGGACTGCCATGAGAGACGTGTACATCCCTTTTATGAAAGGGAAAAACACTAATACTTAATGCTTTTAAACTGTACAAAGTGTTACAGAACAATAGAATTCTAATGAAAAGAGTAAGCAACAACATATTCTGGCAAATTCCAGAATCACATATTTGAATGTGTAATTCAGTATTTTCAGTTTATATGTAGCTTGGGTTAAATTCAGCAGTAGCATCCCAATCTGAATAATTTCAAATTGAAAAAAGTATTTTTTAGTGTTTAGTTTGTTTTGTTAGGTTTGTCTGTGACACCCCACCTTTGTTTGAATTGGCCAGTGGCAAAACTGTTTCATAGTATAGCTTGCCCTCTTATTTTTGTTCTTTTTTTTTACAATACCAAACTGCATTGTTTCAAACATTTAATAAAATGTCAAATAACAACACTTAATCCTCATTCCAGAGATGAGAGTTTTTTCCTGAAATAAAAATTGTAATCTCATATTTCAGAGCCACACGTATATTACATCAATATGTAAGCAACTTCATTGGGCCGCAGTGTAAAGCCCCATACACACGGTCGGAAAATCCGACCACCAAATCCATCGGATTTGGTCCGACGGATTTAGTCCGACACTGGTGTTGCATACACACGGTCGGACAAAGTTGTCGGAAAATCCGATCATTCTGAACGTGGTGACGTTTGTTGCCTACGACGGGACTACGTAGAGGCTAGTAGCCAATAGCTTTGGTCTTGTAATGTGATCTGAGCATGCGTGGCACTTTGTCCGTCGGAATTCGCTACACACAATCGGAATTGGTGTGATCGGACTTTGTTGTCGGAAAATCTTTAGAGCAGGAGATACAACTTTGTCCGTCGGACAATCAGATGGAAAATGTCCAATGGTGCCTACACACGGTCGGAATTTCCGACAACATTGTCCGATAGGACAGGATCCATCGAAAAATCCGACCATGTGTATGGGGCTTAAGAGGGTGAGTCAAAGCTGTGTATTTCATAGACAGCAGCCAGAAATATTGTACAAACTCGCTGCAAATTATATAAACAGCATTATAAGTCCACGATTGGTGAGGGAGAGATAAGTCAGTTTTAGGTTGAAAAAAAAATTACAAAATATTGTACAGACTCCATGCAAAGAATGTCATACATTTTACTAGGCCACAATTTCAGAGGCAGACACCCGGCAGGTTTTATCACCAAATAAAAACTAGAGTGTATTATTTCAAACACAACAGCTGAAAAGGTTTTACAACCTCCATAGTCAGCATTTAGGTAGTTGGGGTAAGCCACATTTTAAAAATGACAGCAGCAATGCACAGCATGCAATATTTTAATCCCCAAAACACACATTAAGGTGTTTAGATTTCACAGACGAAAGGAAGTAATATTGTACAGATACTGAAGACAGCATTGCAGCAGTTGGTGAAGGACACAATTTAAAAATGACATACTGCATACAGCTTTTCAGACCATAGGATCCACAATAAAGTGTATATTTTTCACTGGAAAAAGTAAGTAATTTTGCACAGATGCTATGAACATTATTTAACAATCTGCTCTAGGCTGCATTTGCAAAATGACACACTTATTACAGATTTTAGGCCAGAAATACACAATAAAGTGTATATGTTTCAATAAAAAAGGAACAAATATTGTACAGATGCTATAAACAGCATTTTAACACTTGTTGTGAGCTACACTTAAGAAAATACATGCCATGTGTAGATTTTCAGCCCAGAAATCTATGATACAATGATACAGCTTTCACAGGAAAAAAAGAAAGAAATATTATGCTAACTCCATAGACAGCATTTAAATAAATTTAGTGGGCCACATTTTGAACAGGAGATAACAGTCATCCTTCAATACAAAATTCAACATTAGAGTCTATTAATTTCACATAAAAAGCCACATATATTATTGTAAGGATACCCTACACAGTATTAATGCACCTTTAGTAAGCCGCATTTTGAAAATTTTGAAAGGCAACAGCCATCGTTTATTAAAATCAACATCAGAGTGTATTAATTTCGCAGAAAAAGAACACCAAAATATTGTAGTGAGTCTGTGCACAGTACCTAAACACTTATACTAGCCAGCAATTTAAATGAGAGAGACAGCAGCCAGCTTTTACTCAAAAAGTATATAATTTCATATAAAAAAGCCAGCAAAATATTGTATTTACTCTATATAAAGTATATAAGCACTTTTCGTTGGCCACATTTTTACACTCAACATTACGTGTATTTGTTTTTTTTTTTAAATCAGATAATTTTTATTGTAAACAAACACAAAAAAACAAAAAACACAACCTTTTTTCTATCTCACTATACAAAATAAGTTCTATGCATGCGAGGACACAAAGGTAACAATGTTGATGACCAGTCGGTCTTACATATTATGTTTATACAGTAATATTTGTGACAGCACCATCAGAAATAAAGATATGAATACATAACAAGGCAACTGCGTTTGTGATTCTTTTGTGATTCTTTGGTCTTGTTACATATCTTGTGTGTCCTCCTTATGTCTTTAATCCCCTTTCCGAGCATTACGTGTATTTATGTCATGGAAAAGGGTTAAAATAGTTCAATATTGTACCTACTCTTTACACAGTGTATAAAAATGTACACTTGGCCTCATTTTTAACAGGAGAGACACCAGGCAGATTATAATAAAATAAATAATAAAATCAGAGTGTATTATTTCATAAAAAAGCTAAATATTGTACTGACGTCATGCACTGTACTGTATATCAGCAGTTTTACTCAGCTGCAGTTTTAAAAAGGAGAGACCAGGCAGGTTTTGATCAAGAAATCACAATTAGAGAGCAATGTTTCAGTGAGACAAAAGTCACATATGTTCTTGCTTGCTAGAGCCGAATATACCATAAACTGGGAGACATAATTATTTACCCTGCTTCAAACACAATAAACTTTGCAGTTGAAGAAAAACTGCAGAAACATCATATGTGGCACCTTTTGAATGACTGATCACCAGAATACACAAGAAACTTAGAGCCTATTCAGCAATTGATGTCCTCAACAATCTCACTCCACCTATGTACAGGGTTTGATAAAAGTGAAATGTACTCCTGGAAACTTGCCACATGTCCTCCTTCTCACTGATGGAATCCAACCCTCCTCCTCGTACTCCTCATTTGCTTGCTGCTGCCTCACAGTGATGGAGTCAGTTGTGGAAGGATCCTGAAGGCCCTGAAAGAGCATGCAGTGCATTCTCTAGCAGGAACATCAGAGGAATTGTGTTGCTGATTAGACATGTGCATTCGTTTTCGTCCGAATGCATTTTTGTCCAAATTTCAAGTATTTTGCAGAATCCGCAAACCGAAAGATCCGACTTAAACAAATGCTTTATTTTCGTTTTCGTTGCGAAAACATTTCGAAATAGATATGAGATTTGGCATGACGCTGATTATAACAATCTGTGTCCATCGAACATGTGGTCTAATGTGCCTAACCTTAGCTCTATTAGTCCAAGATTATTCTACATAGAGAGAAAAGATTTGACATAGAGAGAAAAGATTTGACATGGAGAGAAAAGATTCGACATTATAGACAATAGCAAAAAAGGTCGAATGCGTCTAACCTAACTCTATTAGTCCAAGATTATTCAACATAGAGAGAAAAGATTTGACATGAAGATTCGACGAAGCAGTCGCCGGGAGTGGACATTTATGGTCATATGCTACGCCCATAGGCTATAGAAGAGTTCTAATGTTGGTTGACTATTAATAATAATTAATAAATAGAATTATCACTAGTGTCATACAACATTAGAATTCTACTATAGCTTGTAGGCGGAATATTCGACCGGAAATGTACGATTGCGGCGTCATACAGTTAAGCTGCTCCGTCAAATCTTGTTAGAATATTCGACATACACCATAAGCCTTCAATGACAGATTCGACCTTAATTATTTTGGATTTTCGGACTAATGCATTTTTTAAAGAAACAAAATAAATAAAAACGAATTTCGTGAGTAACTAAATAAAAAATTTTTTTGGATGAAAACAAAATTCCGAAACAAAATATTTCAGTGTGCACATGTCTATTGCTGATACCTGCATCATTGTAGTTTACCATTCTGGTCACCTCTTTGAATGGTGACAAGATCATACACACATCCTGAATCCGGACCCGCTGACATGAAGAAAAGGACCTCAGGTCCCCAGAGTCTGTCCTTGTCACATACTCACACAAATGCTTGTGGTGCAGCCTCACAAATGTTAAATTGTAACACATGGGTGTATCACATAGTAGGTGGTTGGAAGGCATCTTTTGTTGCCGCTGCATGTGGACTAAGCAAACAATCGCTGAGTTCTCTTGTCTGCCCAAGGACATCCTGAAATCCAAGTTCCTAACTAAGGTTTAGGACATGTTCCAGGCAAGTCACGTGTGTGAACTTTCCCAGCTGAAGTGCAGACAACAGGTGGGTGCCATTGTCACACACGACCCTGCCTGGCACAAGATGGTGTAGGATCAGGCCAATGTGTAGGCTCTTGTTTGCTTTGGGTGAACTGGTGCTTCTGACAAGTCAACAGATGTGGCCATTGAGAATGAGGGGGTAAAGCTGAATGAGTTGTCACCATCACCAATTTGCAGGACACAGGGCACCCCCTCTAGTTCCAGTGGAGTGCCCCATCCTACATCCTTCCTAGCCACCAGCTGGGAGGGGAGGTTTAAGCCTATGCTTGAGACTGCAGATGTTGCACAGGACACAGATGAAGAGTCTTGTGGAGTGGTGGGAGAATCTTCATCCATGTTTCTTGCAACTTCTGCCATTTCTACAGAAAAGAAAGAAGTCTGATAATGATGCTGCCAATCAGTATCATTCAGGTGCTGCTCTCACCAAGCTTGGTGGTGAAAAATCATGTGTCTCCTCTTGCATGTGATACCCAAATGGCATGTACATTTACCACCCTTGATATATCGCAGTCAGAAGCGGCAAACCACCATTGTGCTGTCGGCATCAGATGTGTTAAAAGAGGCCCATATTGCTGCTCCCTGCATCCCTCTGCAAGCTGCCCCTGCCACTGGAGGAAATCTAGCCTCATTGTGGGATTAGTTGTAAAGGGCACACTTGCAGTTGCTTTTAAAAATGCACTGATTTGCGCCTGGGAGGAGGAGGAAGAAGGCCTAATTACCCATTTGATAACCTCCTCTTCATGCTCCGGCTGCATAGCATGGTCATTGCCAGAAAAAAAAGGCAGATGCGTCCTTCCTTTTAAAGGTGCAGCCTGACCACTGCTTCATCCTGTTGCTTCATTCCCTTCATCCCCTTACTAACAACACATAATGTGCTGCGAACAAATGGCAGATCTGCCTGTGTAAGCAACAAGTTCACACTGCTAGCCCCCCCTCCAAATAAAATGTAAACACCCTAGAAAAATGATATTGCAATAAAATATACCTCCATAAACATCTAAACACCAAACTACAACCCTATAACACCAAACCCAAAACACTAAGCCCCAAACTCATGAACTCATGGTTGACCAAAATCCAAAGCTCATCCTTAGACTTCGGTTTTTGAAAGGCATGAAATATGAAACATTATTAACTTAGGTTTTTAAAACGATGGTATGGGAAGTCCTATGGAATTCATAAAATATTACATCACTTACTACTCTATACAAACCAATTATGAATGACAGTAGAAAGTATTTATGTTTGATAGCTTTAAGATTCCCAACATTATAATTAATCACTGAGACCCTTTGGTTTGCTGACCTGAGGACCAAGAGTGACAATGAGAGGCCCATGATTATATTTTTATAAAAATAGCAGATTGGAAGAACCTGAGAAAGTACTCATAGAAGCAGAATGCACAGTCTGAATCTTATTCTTAACAAGGACCTACAGGTGGAAATCTGATTTTACCCACTCTTTGTACAATCTGCTTTACATTTAAAGTGTAGGTTAATCTTTTCACAAAAAAATGAAAAGGATAAAAAACACCCTACTCTCTTCTGGCCCTGCTGCATTTACCTTCATGTGTGATTAGCTGTTAGTGCCCTTGCATCCAGTGCAGCGGTCCAGGGATTTGAAATCCCCGGTCTGCTTCCCCGTATTTTTGTAGGGATTCAGGAATGGATCAGAACGATTGGTTGAAGCAGTAACTTGCCGGCACTGACCAATCAGAATCGCTCTGATCGTATAATCATATTCTCACATATATGGTTGACCTTAGAGGTAGGCTAATCTCTAATTTCTAGGATTAAAACAAAAGAACAGGCAAACTATTATCTGTATGTGCTCCAAAGTGATATTACTATTTAATATTTATATTAGTTTTACAATTCTGAACTATATAAGAGCAAACAAATTACATTTTATTGTCACCGTTATTACTATGATCTGACCTAATTTAAAGGGTTAGTCAAGTCAAAAAAAAATTCTGCTATCAGGGGCTCCAATAGAGAGATTTATTTCCTGCTGACAACAGTTTCACCAGACAGGTAGTGAGGTGAAATTTCTAAAAGGGACACAGACAGAAACAATCGGATGGTATCAGCTGTTAGGAACGATCAGCATACCATCCTGTTACCGGCCGGTTTCAACCATTCGTTTTTGGCTTGATGTAGAATGGCGCACTGAAGCGCCTGGATATTGTGAGTACCCTGTGTGGGACCTGTTTATTTTTGTTTCAATAAATTGCACAAGCATACTACACTATGAGATCCTTTTTTCATTGATCTACTGAGGCACATTGGCGAATGATCCAGGATTCCGGACGCACTGCTGAACCCTGTAGTGGTTCCAAAGCTTGTATTGACCAAGCTTAACAGCAAGGTCACACACCTTAAGGTGAGCCTTCATTACATGGGGGGGGGAGCACCTGAGTGAGAACACAGCGTCTGATTATCGCATCACCTTAACAGCATACTGAATCGCATGGAATCGCATGGAGTGTGGAGCACCTGTAAATTGGATCAAGTTGAAATTTGCCCAGTGCACTTAAGCACTTTTTTTATAATTCCAGCATTTGGATCTATTTAGATTTCCACTGACTTATTTGCTTTAATATTTTTCATCACTATATGAAAGCACATTTTCACTTTATTATTTGGTTATTAAGCACTTGTTATTTTTATATATTTTTTCATCATATATTTTATACATTATTATTCCCACGGTATAGAGGATATATTTTTACCACTTCAGAGGCTTTATGCGTATACCTTTGATAGCGCAGGATTTTTAATGCGATTTTATTACAATAACCTACCACCAAAAAAACAACACAAAATAAATTCACCTTCTGACGATTGCAGCGATAGTACATATTGTATATGTATGTTATTTATTGTTTATATGTGTAGTAGGGCCTAGAAACAATAGTGCACATTTTTTTATCCTACCTAAAACAAACTGAAACTGGCACTAACTGGTACAGATAGCAAATGTACAAAATGTTTTTTTATCCTACCTAAAATACACTGGCCCTGACCTTTGACCCTGGCCCTCGCTATATACTGACTAGATCGAACCCTGATCTAGGTAGTTTTTTCTTTTAATTATTTTTTTACACACATTTTTTTGTTTACATAATTCTCCTCTAGCAAGGAGAAAAATACAATGTATTATTTAATGTATCCTGCATGTATAAAATGTATTATATATTGTATCTTTTATTTAATGTTACACATACCTTATTGTTTATTTGCCTTTAAAAAGTGTTACTAAACCCAGGATCCTGCAATCACTATATGTGGTCAACCACAGTTATTATTTGGTTATTAAGCACTTGTTATTTTATATATTTTTACATCATATATTTTATACATTATTATTACCACGGTATAGAGGATATATATTTACCAGTTCAGAGGCTTTATGCTTATAACTTTGATAGCGCAGCGATTTTAGTACTTTTATATGGTTTATGAGACATGTTTACCGCTTGCAGCTGATTCAAAGAGGACTTATTGATTTATTATTGTTAGTGGAGGCTCACAGGATGTTCTATATAATTTTAGGTTATAGTAATAGAAAGAAATATACAGGGAGCAACGTTGCACGACCGCGCAATTGTCAGTTAAAGCGACACAGTGCCGAATCGCAAAAAGGGGCCTGGTCCTTTGGCTGCAAATTGGTCCGGTCTGAAAGTGGTTAAACATGAAAAATATAAGTGAGATTAAGTCTACTTTAAAAAAAATTATGAAGCGAGCACTAATTATTAGTAGTTTACAGCAAGCCAACCAGTTACAAATTATCTTTCCTTAATCTCACTAGGCTAAACTCCACGGGCACCATGGAGATAAAAATGATCCCCCGTTTATTTGTATAATTTCTGTTCTGTATACTTTCTCACATACAGCCTTCATTAATGGATCATCAGTTATGTCTGCTCTATAGATTAAGTCTCTGTGTATTCTCATGGGCTTTTCCATCTGCTGCTGTACTTAGGCTTCTCCTGTCCTTTTTGCTGAATGGCTGCCAGGCAATGATATGTTAAAAAAATGGATCAAGCTATCTAATTATTTGTTAATAGCCCTGAAGTCTAATTGGGATGTTTTAATAATTATGCATTTCTGTTTTTCAAAGTAATTCATCAGTGATAAAATAAAAGTTTCTACTGGAATCTTTCTGAGACATTTCCAATGTAAAGTCTAGCAAATGTGAAACAATTATATAATGAAAAAAAAAAAAGGTGAAGGGGTTCACTTATCAGAAGACAGTTGGAAATATACACTATATTACTAAAAGTATTGGGGCGCCTGCCTTTACCCACACATGAACTTTAGTGGCATCCCAGTCTTAGTCCGTAGGGTTCAATATTGAGTTGCCCACCCTTTGCAGCTATAACAGCTTCAACTGTTCTGGAAAGGCTGTCCACAAGGTTTAGGAGTGTGTCTATGGGAATGTTTGACCATTCTACCAGAAGCGCATTTGCAAAATCAGGCACTGATGTGAACGAGAAGGCCTGTCTCGCAGTCTCCACACAAATTTATCCCAAAGGTGTTCTATCGGGTTGAGGTCAGGACACTGTGCAGGCCAGTCAAGTTCCTCCAACCCAAACTCGCTCATCCATGTCGTTATGGACCTTGTTTGTGCACCGGTCCAAATAGTTTGGTTGAGGGGGGATTATGGTGTGGGGTTGATTTTCAGGGGTTGGGCTTGGCCCCTTAGTTCCAGTGAACAAACAACAGACTTGGAGGGGCACACACTAAAAATGTGTTTACATTCAAGATGGTGCTGCTATAACATATAGTATGACTATATAGTGTGACCAAATCCCCATATTTTTGAATATGTTCAGGTGTTTTTAAATAGCCTTGCGGGATTTAAATGTAATTTTTGTATCTGTGCGCTGTAATCTATTTTGTTTAGTTCCAGTGAAGGGAACTCTTAAGGTGTCAGCTAGGGATGGGCCGAACACCCCCCGCTCGGTTTGCACCAGAACATGCGAACAGGCAAAAAATTGTTTCGAACGCGCGAACACCATTAAAGTCTATGGGACACGAACATGAAAAGTGCTAATTTTAAAGGCTTATATGCATGGTATTGTCATGAAAAGTGTTTGGGGACCTGGGTCCTGCCCCAGGGGACATGTATCAATGCAAAAAAAAGTTTTAAAAACTGAAGTTTTTTCGGGAGCAGTGATTTTAATAATGCTTGAAGTGAAACAATAAAAGTGTAATATTCCTTTAAATTTCAAACCTGGGGTGTCTATAGTATGCCTGTAAAGTGGCGCATGTTTCCCGTGTTTAGAACAGTCTGACAGCAAAATTAAATTTCTAAAGGAAAAAAAGTCATTTAAAACTTGCAGCTATAATGAATTGTCGGTCCTGCAATACACATAAAAGTTCATTGATAAAAACGGCATAAGAATTCCCCACCAGGGGAATCCCGAACCAAAATTAAAAAAAAAATGCGTGGGGGTCCCCCCAAGTTCCATACCAGGCCCTTCAGGTCTGGTATGGATATTAAGGGGAACCCCATGCCAAAATTGAAAAAAAAATGGCGTGGGGTACCCCCAAAAATCCATACCAGACCCTTATCCGAGCACGCAACCTGGCAGGCCGCAGAAAAAGAGGGGCCCTCTGCTTCTTCCTCCGGTCTTCTCATCTGGCATCTTCCTCGGCTTCTTCTTCCCTGCTTCGTCCTCGATCTGCCTCAATGGGAGTCTCCCGCTGTGTGATGTTTCTGTTCTTCTGACAGTTCTTTTATAACTGAGGGCGGGGCCACAACGTGACATTCCCGGGTGACCCAGCCCCCCTCTGACGCACAGGGACTTCCCTATGGATTGCCCCGTGGTGTCATAGGGGGGCGGGGTCATCCGATTATGTAAGCATTTCAAAAACCGTCTCTTGTCTTTTTTAAAATTTTTGACACTTTCTTTGTGAAATGGTAGGGGTAAATTTGTACCCCATTACCAATTCACACAGGGGGGCGGGATCTCGGGTCCCCTTGTTAAAGGGGCTTTCATATTCCGATAAGCCCCCCGCCCACAGACCCCCACAACCATCAGGCAAGGGTTGTGGGGATGAGGCCCTTTTCCCCATCAACATGGGGACAAGGAGCTTTGTGGGGCTACCCCAAAGCACCCTCGCAATGTTGAGGGCATGTGGCCTGGTACGGTTTAAGAGGGGGCGCTCTCTCGTCCCCCCTTTTTTTCTGCGGTCTGCCAGGTTGCGTGCTCTGATAAGGGTCTGGTATGGATTTTTGGGAGGACCCCATGCCATTTTTTTTTTAAATTTTGGTTCGGGGTTCCCCTGTGGGGAAATCCCCATGCCGTTTTTATCAATGAACTTTTATGTGTATTGCCGGACCGACAATTCATTATAGCCGTAATTCAATTACTTTTTTCCTTTAGAAATGTCATTTTGCTGTCAGACTGTTCTTAACACGGGAAACATGTGCCACTTTACATAGACACCCCCCAGGTACGAAAATTAAAGGAATGTTACACTTTTATTGTTTCACTTTAAGCATTATTAAAATCACTGCTCCCGAAAAAACTTCAGTTTTTAAAACTTTTTTTTGCAATGATACATGTCCCCTGGGGCAGGACCAGGTCCCCAAACACTTTTTATGACAATAACTTGCATATTAACCTTTAAAATTAGCACTTTTGATTTCTCATTTAAAGGCTTTCGAATTTGCTGCGAACACCCCAAATTGTTCGCTATTTGTCGAACAGCCAATGTTTGAGTCAAACTCATGTTCAACACGAACATAAAGCCCATCCCTAGTGTTATCATACCAAGACATTTTGGACAATTTTATGCTCCCAACTTTGTGTGAACAGTTTGGGGATGGCTCCTTCCTGTTCCAATATGACTAAGCACCAGTGCACAAACCAAGGTCCATAAATACATGGATGAGCGAGTTTGGGGTGGAGGAACTTGACTGGCCTGCACCTCTGACCTCAACCCGGAGACTGCGAGCCAGGCCTTTTCGTCCAACATCAGTGCCTGACCTCACAAATGCGCTTTTGGAAGAATGGTCAAACATTCCCATAGAAACACTCCTAAACCTTGAGGACAGCCTTTGCAGAAGAGTTGAAGCTGTTAAAGCTGAAAAGGGTGGGCCAACGCAATATTGAACCCTACGGACTAAGACTGGGATGCCATTAAAGTTCATGTGCATATAAAGGCAGGTGTCCCAATACTTTTATATATATATATATATATATTGTATGTAGGTGTAACTGAAACAAATGTGTGTTCATGCATCAATTATCAGAACAAAAATGAAAAAAAAAACTTGTTGGAGGTTGGATCATACCCCCCATATCTCGTCTCTGACTAGCTTTAATTTTCTCTTTACTCTTTTTAGTTTTTATAGTTTGTGTATATTTGTTATATATACTTATATATACATAAGTATTGTTTAACAGCTTCATTTTATTTTCCTTTGTTATAATGATTTTGAATGATCTACATTTTAAAAAGTTATCAAAGTTTGAGTGTTAATTTTAAGCATTCACAGGTCTTTTACATACATTGAAAAGTTCTACTAATTTGCTGCGCTCCCCCCAAGAGATTTCGGGTTGTTGTGAACATCTTATTAATAACACATAATTAAAATCTACGTCATTTGCTCCTAACAATCTGGTACTTCCTCTTGCCAAAAAGCAGAAGTTCTCTTAGCAATATAATTTCTACCATTAAGTTTTCAGCCTGTTTTTATAATTTCATTGAGGTCTGTAAGGGATGCAAATGACAATAATCCTACAAGTCTACAAGGAGGCCTCTGGGAAATTCAGAGGCTTAATGCCTGTCTGTTCATGCATATGTTGTAACAATAAGATAAAACAAAAGAATGGACAATTTAGTCCAAAACAAACCTAATCATAATTTGATGGTTTGGGGCAGTGATGTAAGTGCCCTTATTCCTCAAACAATTTCTAAGCAGTGGCTCGACTGACACAAAGAATCTTCATTTTCTTTTATTTATTCACGGTGTACTGGGACATCAAGCTAAGCAGGTCAGCCATACCATCCGTTTTCTATTGTGAGTAAAATATGGGTTTATGAGATTTGTGAATTATTGCATTCTGTTTTTATGTAGGTTTTACACAGCGTCCCAACTTTTTTTGGAATTGAGGTTGTACTTTAAGTTTTTTTAGGGTGTGTCTCTAGACTTCCTACAAGTTCAATAGTCCTGTAAAGGTTTCAGTGGTGGGCACACAAGATCAGTATGAGTTAATTACCCCTCCTCACTTACACCTAAAACTTAGACTGGCAATGGTCAAGATGAATTAGGTCATAAAATCGGCCTACTTGCATATTATGGTTTTGCAAAATCACTATACAAAAATGTCTAAACCAAATAGTCAATGAAATCAAAGGACCTATAGAATTAAATTATAACAATCTTTATTCTACTGCTGCCATTATACAAATATTTTTCAAAGTTATATTTTGTATAAGAACATATTACAACTATTTTTATTCACACACAAAGGAGAACCATTTTAAAATGATGGGATTTCTAGCTTCCACAATGTGTACAATGCCAACTGAATTCTTTTTTTTAATTAACTATATGCACAGTATCTGTGAGCTTGTTTTAACCCAACTATTATGACATGTGAAATCAAAGGTTATCAAGAAGCATGCTTCTTATAATATTCATGTGTAATGTTTGAAGGGTACTTACAGTTAAAACCACATTTCAAAATTATCAGTAAATCCAGAGATGTAGAAAGCTAACGTTATATGCAAATCTCAACTTTTATGTAATGCTTGGCTTCGACCCTTCTCCCTACCTAGGTTTCACTATTGGTTTTAAATTACCGTATCGGCGTATAACACGCACTTTTTCCCCCTTAAAATCGGGGGAAAGTCGTGGGTGCATGTTATACGCTGATCCCCCAAAAAAAAGTGACAAAAAAAATCAAACGGCGCCGAAAAATAGCGACCACCGTCAAAAAAAAATGAGCGCCGCCGAAAAAAAACGTGCGCCGCCGAAAAAGACCGATCTGACTGTTCAGCTCCGCTCGCAGTCCCGCCTCCCTGCTCTCGCTTCCGAAACAGCAGGGAGGCGGGACTGCGAGCGGAGCCAAACAGACGGCTCTGGCTTTTCCGGCGTCGCTCGGTATTTTCCGGCGGCGCGGTCTTTCTAGGTGGCAAATTTAAACTTGGCAAGCTGCAAATGACGCTGACAAGCTGCAAATCACACTGGGCAAGCTGCAAATCACATTGGGCAAGGCTGCAAATGACACTGGGCAAGGCTGCAAATGACACTGGGCAAGGCTGCAAATGACACTGGGCAAGGCTGCAAATGACACTGGGCAAGGCTGCAAATGGCGCTGGGCAAGCTACAAATGATGCTGGGCAGGGCTGCAAATGACGCTGGGCAAGGCTGCAAATGACGCTTAAATGTAAGTTTTTTTTTTTCCCTAAACTTCCCTCCTAAAACGTTTTTTCCTTAAAATGCCCTCCTAAACTTGGGGTGCGTGTTATACGTCGGTGTGTGTTATACGCCGATAAATACGGTATGCTTGGTGACCTCACTGATCAACAGGGAGGTTTGGTAGAAAGAAGGGGTGATGTCAGGTTTGGATTTTCCAGGAGGAGTGAGGATTTGCAAATGCCTCCAGTTCACATCTCTGGATCATACTGATATTTTTAATTTTTTTAAATTAGCCTATGCTTATGCTTTTTTTCATCATATGCTTAGTTTGAAACATACGGTACAGTTTTTTTTTTTTACAGATTTACTTTGGATCAGAGCTCCGGTTAAAAAAAATAATAATGTTTTTGCTCGTTAGGTAGTTTTACTTA
Source organism: Lithobates sylvaticus (assembly GCA_028564925.1). NCBI lineage: Eukaryota > Metazoa > Chordata > Amphibia > Anura > Ranidae > Lithobates > Lithobates sylvaticus. The sequence continues at coordinate 115,286,761 of CM053030.1, read as the reverse complement.
ACCACTTCAATACAGGGCACTTAAACACCTTCCTGCCCAGACCAATTGTGAGCTTTCAGCGCTGTCGCACTTTCAATGACAATTGCGCGGTCATGCTACACTGTACCCAAATCAATTTTTATAATTTTTTTCCCACAAATAGAGCTTTCTTTTGGTGGTATTTGATCACCTCTACGGTTTTTATTTTTTGCTAAACAAATAAAAAAAGACTGAAAATTTTGAAAAAATATATATTTTTTTTGTTTCAGTTTTAAAACGTTGTAAATAAGTAAGTGTTCTCCTTCACTGATGGGCACTGATAAGACAGCACTGATGGGCACCGATGAGGTGGCACCAATGAAGTGGCACTGATGAGGTGGCATTGATGGGCACTGATATGTGGCACTGATAGGCGGCACTGATGGGCACTGATAGGTGGCACTGATGGGTGACACGGATGGGCACTGATAGGTGGCACAAATTGACACTGATAGCAGGCACAGATTGGCATGGATAGGTGGCATGGATAGGCGGCACAGATGGGCATGTATAGGCGGCACAGATGAGCATGGATGGGCACTGATAGGTGGCACGGATGGGCACTGATAGGCGGCATTGTATTTGTTTGTTTTGTACTGATGGATGCCAATCAGTGCCAAATAATAATGCATGCCAATCAGTGATGCCCATTGTGGGCACTGATTGGCATCCATTGTGGGCACTTATTTGCATCCATTGAGGACATCCTACGACGTCCGGTCAGGATTTTGAAACCACTTTGCTGACGTCTTTTGCCTATAGGGCGGGCGGCAAGTGGTTAAAGCATTTGTTACCTCAAAATTTCATATTCCTGATATGTGCCTGCTGTACCATGCACTTGTATGAGAAAGTATCCTGTTCAGACTTGTCCTAACAAGCCCCTACTGCACAACCATTCACTGGGAAGCTTAAGCAGGCCATACATGGTCGAATTTCAAACAAATTTTCTTTTCATAATCAGAAAGTTCAGTTTTTTTTTGATCCGATGATGCCACCATTGATTTTCGAAATTCAAATTTCGTGGCCGGAAATCTTCTTTTCTCTCCGTAAATTTTCTTTTATTATTACATTTCTTACACGATTCTCCCATCATTGATTAGAAAATCGTTTGTTTTTAAAACAATTTCCAACATGTCCGATTCCTCAAATTTGATTGCCGCACGAAAATCGTCCATTGCTGCAGCCCACTAATGGTGCGAAATTCATACGAAAATTCTTAGATACGATTTTCGAAAGAAAATTCTTTAGAAATTAGAACCGTGTACTCCTCATTAGTGTACTCCTGCTTCTCCTCTCCCAGCTCTTAGGCAGCTGAGAACAGATGGAATGTGATCACTTATTAAAAAAAAGGGAAAAAAGGGTATTTATATATATTTTTTTATATCTATATAGAAAGGATTTGCCTTTCATTTCCATTTTAAACTGAATGTGTTGTTTTATTTCATTTACAATCACTTTAACCACTTCCCTACCGCCCACTGTCATATGACCCCCACAAGGTGGATCTCCCATCCTGGGTGGGCGACATATGACGTCCTCCCATTCCCGGCCGCCTAGGGGGCACGCGCAAACCGATCTATATACGCTTATTGCGATTTTTTTACCAAAAATATGTAGAAGAATACATATCGGCCTAAACGGAGGAAAAAAATCGTTTTTTTTTCAAAATGGGATATTTATTATAGCAAAAAGTAAAAAATATTGTGTTTTTTTTTTTCAAAATTGTCGCTCTTCTTTTGTTTATAGCGCAAAAAATAAAAAACGCAGAGGTGATTAAATACCACCAAAAGAAAGCTCTATTTGTAGGAAAAAAAGGACGTCAATTTTGTTTGGGTGTAATGTCGCACGACCGCGCAATTGTTAGTTAAAGCGACGCAGTGCCGAATCGCAAAAAGTGCTCTGGTAAGGAAGGGTGTAAAATGGCCCGGTGCTGAAGCGGTTAAATGACCATTACAGGTATATACTATTTCTTAGCAATATGTTAAAATGTGAGCATTGCACACTGTTAAATGTTTATAACTTATCCCAGTTTGTGCAATGTGTGGTTCAGCTAATGCATTGCCTGGTTGGAGAAGCAGCCTGGTGTCTATAGCCTAGTTACCTTTGTCATTCACAACTAGGGTGCAGTTTATATTTTACTAGGAAGTAAACTATATGCGTGTTAATATCTCTCCCCATAACACCACTTTCAGTTGTGAGAATTATCGTGTGTTTGTGTTTTAATAACCGATTTTTTATTTACTAGTCCTTTAATAATAGTAGCATTGTGCATATCAGTCTTAAATGATTGACCTTATTTTGGGAGCTCTAGATTACTTATGAAAAATGTCCATAAAATATTGTGTTAGTAGTAACGCCAAAATGTTACACTGAAGTATTATCATATTTGAATTGTAGTGTATTAAACATTTATATTTTTGGGTCTTGCTCCATGGACCATGTAAACATGGCATCTTGACATTTAAAGGGGAATCTATTACTCAAGGATGTCAGTATTATCAGGCCATTCCTTTCAGGCTGACGCTGTTGATCAGATCGATCAGCATTTTTTAGCCATCATCAATCAAGAAAAAAAGACTTATGCAGCATTCTGATAGAGAAGTGTGCGTAAAGCTCACTTTATTTTTAGATGGTATTAAACATTTTCTCAAGGTGTTGCTGAAAATTTAAGTGATTTGTAATGATGTGTAATTTACCTTGGAGTTTATCAAATGCCACCGCTTCTTTAAATGCGTCAGCATATGGACTTCAATGTTGAGACTTCATTAAGATGTAAAACTTGATTCCACCTTCGAACATACACAATTGCGAATGATGTAATCCCTTAAGCCCCATACACACGGTCGGACTTTTTCATGGATTCTGTCCGATCGGACAATGTTGTTGAAAAATCAGACCGTGTGTATGCACCATCGGACAGTGTACGTCGGATTGTCCGACGGACAAAGTCTTATCTCCTGCTGGATAGATTTGCCGACAACACGGTCCGATCACACCAAATCCGATCGTGTGTACGGTTGTCCGACCGGACAAAGTGCTACGCATGCTCAGATCACATTACAAGACCAAAGCTATTGGCTACTAGCCTCTACGTAGTCCCGTCGTAGGCAACAAACGTCACCACGTTCAGAATGATCGGATTTTCCGACAACTTTGTCCGACCGTGTGTACGCAAAACCAACATCAGACAAAGTATGACGGACATGGTCCGACGGACCTGGTCCTCGGATAATCCGCGCGTGTGTATGGGGCTTAAGAATAAAGTAGCCATCCTATACCCACAAAAAAAAAATTCTGTCTACATCATAAAATTATTACTTTTGTGTTGGGTAGAGAGTAAGCAGAGCACACTGAATGTAACGCATTACATTTTAGATTCAGCTATTTTGAAGTTGTTTGCAGGTTTATCAATATAATGTCTCTTAAAGTGTATAGCAATGTTTTAGCTTTGGATACAGTAGGAAAGAGTTAAAATCCCTGCCAAGCTATTTTTTGTCTGTGTACCACCGGGGAATTTCCCTTCTCTTCCTGTCCCAGAAAAGCCACAGGAAGTTAGCGGAAATCTCCCAATGTGGGGGAAATTCCATACTTAGACAGTTATCCCTGGAACAGGTGTCCTCATTGGAAGATTTACCCTTGCCCCTTGTTTTAGGGACATCTCTAAAATGTTGAATTTAACCTTGCATTCTTTGTTGGTGACTAGGGATGAGCCGAACACCCCGGGTTCGGTTCGAACCAGAACCTTCGAACGGACCGAAAGTTCGCGCGAATTTTCGAACCCTATACGTTATAATGGACGCGAACGTTCGAAATCAAAAGTGCTAATTACAACGGCCAATATGCATGTTAATGTCATAAAACAGGTTTGGGGACCCGGGTCCTGCCCCAGGGGACATATATCAATGCAAAAAGAACTTTTAAAAACTAACGTTTTTTCGGGAGCAGTCATTTTAATGATGCATAAAGTGAAAAAAAAAAAGTGACATTTTCCTTTAAATATGGTACCTGGGGGGTGTCCAAAGTATGCCTGTGAAGTGGCATGTGTTTCCCGTGTTTAGAACTGTCCTTGCACAAAATGACATTTGTAAAGGAAAAAAAGAAGCCATTTAAAACCACTTGCGGCTTTAGGTTTGATCTTAAGTAGAATCTGAACAGGTACATTATGAAGTGTAGCTCCATCCCAAAAAAATCTATTTTTAAGCTTTTTGGAGAACATAGGGAGGGGTTATCACCCCTGTAACATTTGCTGTCTTTGCACATCTGTTCAGAACATGTCACCTCACTTTCCGTCCCAATGACAAATGTTTTTGGAAAAGTGGGGTTTTAATTGAAACAAGGATTGGTGATAAAGTATCAGTAGAGAGGAGATACCTTTTTCCCAAATTAAATCTAACAGGATAGAATTTCCCTTCCTAGGGGTAGATTTCCTCTCACTTCCTGTTTTCTCTTTCCATTTGCAAGTAGGAGTCGTTTGTAAGTTGGATGTTTGAAAGTAGGGGCCTGGCGTATATACTCTGCAGAAATTTGCCCTATTAGATGTTGGTGTAGCCACAAGACTGGTGGGCACAGGAATGGGCCCTGCTGTGAGTTAATAGATCAAGATTTGTAATTGCATGCACCTGTTGAACAGGGCAGAAAAATTGGGGGTGGTGGTGGTGGTGGTGGTGGACGGTTTTGCCACAAGACTGTAAGCTCTCACAGTTACTCTTGGTGGGCGCAGGAATGGGCCCTGCTGTGAGTTATTAGATCAAGATTTGTAATTGCAAGCACCTGATGAACAGGGCAGAAAAATTGGGCCTTTGGCGGTGGTGGTGGACGGTGTTGCCACAAGACTGTAGGCCCTCATAGTTACTCTTGGTGGGCGCAGGAATGGGCCCTGCTGTGAGTTATTAGATCAAGATTTGTAATTGCAAGCACCTGATGAACAGGGCAGAAAAATTGGGCCTTTGGCGGTGGTGGTGGACGGTGTTGCCACAAGACTGCAGGCCCTCATAGTTACTCTTGGTGGGCGCAGGAATGGGCCCTGCTGTGAACTATTAGATCAAGATTTGTAATTACCCGCCCCTGTTAAACAGGGGCTGAAAAATTGTGCCTTAGGCACTGGTGCTGGTGCCACAACACTGCAACCCCTCACAGAGACTGTACTTGGAGCACAGCAGTCACACGTGTTGCGAAGCATTTTTTTAAAAAATTGTAAGTACACGCCCCTGTTAAACAGGGGCTGAAAAATTGTGCCTTAGGCACTGGTGCTGGTGCCACAACACTGCAACACGGCCCTCACAGAGACTGTACTTGGAGCACAGCAGTCACACGTGTTGCGAAGCATTTTTTAAAAAAATTGTAAGTACACGCCCCTGTTAAACAGGGGCTGAAAAATTGTGCCTTAGGCACTGGTGCTGGTGCCACAACACTGCAACACGGCCCTCACAGAGACTGTACTTGGAGCACAGCAGTCACACGTGTTGCGAAGCATTTTTTAAAAAAATTGTAAGTACACGCCCCTGTTAAACAGGGGCTGAAAAATTGTGCCTTAGGCACTGGTGCTGGTGCCACAACACTGCAACACGGCCCTCACAGAGACTGTACTTGGAGCACAGCAGTCACACGTGTTGCGAAGCATTTTTTTTAAAAATTGTAAGTACACGCCCCTGTTAAACAGGGGCTGAAAAATTGTGCCTTAGGCACTGGTGCTGTGGCATGGATCATTGAGGAGGAGGAAGAGGATAGTCAGTGAACATAAGAGGACAGTCACTCAGCATCAGCATAGGCAGTCTTGAAGGGATGTGACATTAAAAATTATTCGGTTATATCCGCCTCAGGTGCCTGGTAGCTGGTGGTGATCCAAGACTGATTCATTTTGATGAATGTCAGTCGATCAACCGAGGCGGTGGACAGGCGCACCCTATGATCAGTCACAAATCCTCCAGCAGCACTGAATGTGCGTTCGGAAAGAACGCTGGAGGCAGGACAGGCCAGTAGCTCAATTGCATACTGTGCAAGCTCTGGCCAGTGATCCATCCTCAGGACCCAGTAAGCCAGAGGATTTTCGGTGGGAAAGGTGTCCAAGTCTGACCTTGCCCCAAGGTATTCCTGCACCATGTATATCAGACGCTGGCGATGGTTGCTGGAACCGATCATACCTTGGGGCTGCGGACTAAAAAATTGTCTGAACGCATCGGTCAGACGTCCACCTTCCCCACCGCTCCTTCTGCCACTGACCGAAGCCTCAGCAACTCGTCGCCCAGGACCAGGAGTTTGTAGCCTCCCAGTTTCTGGGAACGCGTTGCACAGACCTTTCTGCAAGGCCTCCCTGAGATGTCTCATCCTCTGCTCCCTCTGCGACGGCAAGATAAGGTCCGCAACCTTACCCTTGTACCGCGGATCAAGGAGAGTGGCCAGCCAGTAATGGTCCCTCTCCTTGATCCGAAGAACACGAGGATCCTTCCGCAGGCTTTGCAGGATCAGGGAGGCCATGCAGCGTAGGTTAGCTGAGGCATTCGGTCCGGAGTCTTCTGGGTCACTGAGGATGACATGATCGCCAGCCACCTCCTCCCAGCCACGTACAAGTCCACTGGCTTGTTGGGACTGTACATCATCCCTAAAAGACTCAAGAAAACCACATTTGAGTAAGGAAGCACAAGGAGGGGAAGGTTGAGGGGGATGATGGGAGACTTAGAATCGTAGGGGAAGACTGCAGGACACACACACTTTCATAAGGAATAATTTTAGACACCTTTATTCGGCAGAGGGGATGACACTAAGGACACGTAGGAAAAAACCAACTCCCAACACTTAGGGGAGAGGTAATACAACACCTGAATTAAAGAACTTGAACTGTTTCAGTCTTTTTTTTTCTTTTTTTTTTTTTTTTTTTTTTTTTTCTCCTCTCTCTCTGCCAGCACATCCCTACGGGGACGGGGGCCGCCGGAAGGGCCAATCTCCAGACCACGGGGGTATTAAATGATGGGACAGACTAATGAAATGTAATCAGCAAAATGTAAATGGTATAAATAAAATTATTAATAAAGACTTAATTATAAAAAAAAAAAAAAAAAAAAAAAGACTGCTGCTGCTGATGCTGAGTGCCAGGCTCCACCTCCATGCTCACACAATCCTCCTCCTCCTCCTCCTCCTCCTCCTCCTCATCCTCTTCCTGTGTGATGGGTGGGACAGAAGGAACACTGTCCGGATAAAGGGGGCCTTGAGAGGCAAGGAAGTCCTCCTCTTCCTGCCTCTGTTCTGCCTCAAGTGCCCTGTCCATTATCCCACGCAGCGTATGCTCCAACAGGTGGACAAGAGGGACAGTGTCACTGATGCATGCACTGTCACTGCTCACCATCCTCGTGGCCTCCTCAAATGGTGAGAGGACAGTGCATGCATCCCTGATCATGCTCCACTGACGTGGGGAAAAAAAACCAAGCTCCCCTGACCCTGTCCTGGTGCCGTAGTCGCAAAGGTACTCATTGATGGCCCTCTGCTGCGTGTGCAGTCGCTGCAGCATGGCCAACGTTGAGTTCCACCTGGTGGGCATGTCAGATATTAGGCGGTTCTTGGGCAGGTTCAGCTCCTTTTGCAGCTCAGTCAGCCGAGCACTGGCATTATAAGATCGGCGGAAATGCACACAGACTTTCCTGGCCTGCCTCAGGACATCCTGTAAGCCTGGGAACCTGCCCAAGAACCGCTGCACCACCAGGTTGAGGACGTGAGCCATGCAGGGCACATGGGTGAGCTGCCCCTGTCGCAGGGCGGAGAGGAGGTTGGTGCCATTGTCAGAAACGACCATTCCTGGCTTAAGCTGACGTGGCGTCAACCACCTCTCGGCCTGCCCCTGCAGAGCTGCCAGAACCTCTGGCCCAGTGTGGCTCCTGTCCCCCAAACACACCAGCGCAAGCACGGCATGGCATCTTTTTGCCTGCGTACTTGCGTAGCCCCTTGTACGCCTACGGAGCACCGCTGGTTCCAAGGACAGAGCACTGGAGGAAGAAGAAGAGGAGGGGGTGGAGGAGAGAGGTGTGTCACAACCAGTAGCAGTAGTCGCGTTTTGGAGGCGTGGTGGCGGAACAACCTCCAACACTACTGCACCTTGTCCTGCATCCCTCCCAGCTGCCAATAGAGTGACCCAATGGGCCGTGAAAGAAAGGTACCGTCCCTGTCCATGCCTGCTGGACCATGAGTCAGCGGTAATATGCACCTTACCGCTGACCGCCCTGTCCAGCGAGGCATGGACATTGCCCTCCACATGCCGGTAGAGAGACGGAATCGCCTTCCGCGAGAAAAAGTGGCGTTTGGGAACCTGCCACTGAGGAACCGCACATTGAACAAACTCACGGAAGGGGGCCGAGTCTACCAACTGAAAAGGCAGCAGTTGAAGTGCTAGCAATTTAGCAAGGCTAGCATTCAACCGCTGGGCATGTGGATGGCTGGGAGTGTACTTCTTTCTACGGTCCAGCAGCTGGGGCAGGGAAATTTGCCTGCTGCATTCGGACGTCGGTGTACTGCAAGTACTTGGTTGTGACACACCGAATTCTACACCTTCAGTCCTCTCAGAGCAGCTTTCAGAGAGGACTGAAGGTGTAGTGGGGATGGAGATCCCAGCTGAGGAGGAGCAAGGAGAGGTCCGCTTAGTTCTTTGGTGTGGGTCTTTTATGTGTGCCTGCCAACGAGCTGCATGGCAGGTCGCCATATGTCTGGTCATGCTTGTCGTGCCCAAGCGGCTGATGTTTTGGCCACGCGAGATACGCTTGAGACAAATATTGCAAATAGCAGTGGTGCGATCTGCTGCACTCGTCTCAAAAAAGGCCCACACCAAAGAACTTTTCTGATAACGTGCAGAGGCAGCGCCCTGCACAGGCGGAGCTCTGCGGTGTTGTACAGTTGCTGTGCTGGCCTCTACCTGGCCTCCAGGGGGCATCCTGCCTCGTTGGACATGTGACGCCGCATCCTCCTCCTCCTCGTCCTCCTCCTCATCCTCTCTCCCTTGAGGCACCCACGTGGAGTCAGTGACCTCATCATCCCCTCCCTCTTCACCACTAGAGCAAACCTGGCAGTAAGCTGCAGCTGGTGGAACTGTACTGCCAGATTCCTCAAGCTGGGTATCGTCATCCGAGCCTTCGAATCGTTGGGCATCCTCCTGGAGCATGTACCCAACACTGTGCTCAAAGAGTTCGGGGGACTCCTCAGGAGGACATGGTGGGTCTAGGGAAGGGGTGGCTGATGATGCTCTGTCAGTACCCTGAGCCTGGGTGAGAGAGGATGAGGAGGATGAGGAGGGCTTGGTCATCCATTCTACCAAGCCTTCAGCATGATGCGGCTCCACATGTCCAGCTGCCGAAAACAAAGACGCGCGTGTCCCATGGCCACGTGCTGATGACGATGCACGACCACGTCCACGTCCACGGCCACGTCCACTAGAAACAGAGCCTGCCTGCCCTGTGTTCTTGGCTCTGCACGCTCTGCCTCCCCTTGGCGGTCTTCCAGCCATTGTAGTCGGTAGTCCTGTGGGTGCTGCTGAGAAGAAAATATAGGAGCTCTGTGTGATGCCACTAACACACTAGAAGTCCTATGGGTGCTTCTGCAAAGAAAATAGAGGAGCTCTGTGTGATGCCACTAACACACTAGAAGTCCTATGGGTGCTTCTGCAAAGAAAATAGAGGAGCTCTGTGTGATGCCACTAACACACTAGAAGTCCTGTGGGTGCTTATGCAAAGAAAATAGAGGAGCTCTGTGTGATGCCACTAACACACTAGAAGTCCTGTGGGTGCTTATGCAAAGAAAATAGAGGAGCTCTGTGTGATGCCACTAACACACTAGAAGTCCTGTGGGTGCTGCTGAGAAGAATATATAGGAGCTCTGTGTGATGCCACTAACACACTAGAAGTCCTATGGGTGCTTCTGCAAAGAAAATAGAGGAGCTCTGTGTGATGCCACTAACACACTAGAAGTCCTGTGGGTGCTGCTGAGAAGAATATATAGGAGCTCTGTGTGATGCCACTAACACACTAGAAGTCCTATGGGTGCTTCTGCAAAGAAAATAGAGGAGCTCTGTGTGATGCCACTAACACACTAGAAGTCCTGTGGGTGCTTCTGCAAAGAAAATAGAGGAGCTCTGTGTGATGCCACTAACACACTAGAAGTCCTGTGGGTGCTTATGCAAAGAAAATAGAGGAGCTCTGTGTGATGCCACTAACACACTAGAAGTCCTGTGGGTGCTGCTGAGAAGAATATATAGGAGCTCTGTGTGATGCCACTAACACACTAGAAGTCCTATGGGTGCTTCTGCAAAGAAAATAGAGGAGCTCTGTGTGATGCCACTAACACACTAGAAGTCCTGTGGGTGCTGCTGAGAAGAATATATAGGAGCTCTGTGTGATGCCACTAACACACTAGAAGTCCTATGGGTGCTTCTGCAAAGAAAATAGAGGAGCTCTGTGTGATGCCACTAACACACTAGAAGTCCTGTGGGTGCTTCTGCAAAGAAAATAGAGGAGCTCTGTGTGATGCCACTAACACACTAGAAGTCCTGTGGGTGCTTATGCAAAGAAAATAGAGGAGCTCTGTGTGATGCCACTAACACACTAGAAGTCCTGTGGGTGCTTATGCAAAGAAAATAGAGGAGCTCTGTGTGATGCCACTAACACACTAGAAGTCCTGTGGGTGCTTATGCAAAGAAAATAGAGGAGCTCTGTGTGATGCCACTAACACACTAGAAGTCCTGTGGGTGCTGCTGAGAAGAATATATAGGAGCTCTGTGTGATGCCACTAACACACTAGAAGTCCTATGGGTGCTTCTGCAAAGAAAATAGAGGAGCTCTGTGTGATGCCACTAACACACTAGAAGTCCTGTGGGTGCTGCTGAGAAGAATATATAGGAGCTCTGTGTGATGCCACTAACACACTAGAAGTCCTGTGGGTGCTTATGCAAAGAAAATAGAGGAGCTCTGTGTGATGGGACTAACACACTTCAAGTCCTATAGGTGCTTCTGGGAAGAAAATATAGCTCTGTGTGTGTGATGGGACTAACACACTTCAAGTCCTATAGGTGCTTCTGGGAAGAAAATATAGCTCTGTGTGTGTAATGGGACTAACACACTTCAAGTCCTATAGGTGCTTCTGGGAACAAAATATAGCTCTGTGTGTGTAATGGGACTAACACACTTCAAGTCCTATAGGTGCTTCTGGGAACAAAATATAGCTCTGTGTGTGTGATGGGACTAACACACTTCAAGTCCTATAGGTGCTTCTGGGAAGAAAATATAGCTCTGTGTGTGTAATGGGACTAACACACTTCAAGTCCTATAGGTGCTTCTGGGAAGAAAATATAGCTCTGTGTGTGTGATGGGACTAACACACTTCAAGTCCTATAGGTGCTTCTGGGAAGAAAATATAGCTCTGTGTGTGTAATGGGACTAACACACTTCAAGTCCTATAGGTGCTTCTGGGAACAAAATATAGCTCTGTGTGTGTAATGGGACTAACACACTTCAAGTCCTATAGGTGCTTCTGGGAACAAAATATAGCTCTGTGTGTGTGATGGGACTAACACACTTCAAGTCCTATAGGTGCTTCTGGGAAGAAAATATAGCTCTGTGTGTGTAATGGGACTAACACACTTCAAGTCCTATAGGTGCTTCTGGGAACAAAATATAGCTCTGTGTGTGTAATGGGACTAACACACTTCAAGTCCTATAGGTGCTTCTGGAAGAAAATATAGCTCTGTGTGTGTGATGGGACTAACACACTTCAAGTCCTATAGGTGCTTCTGGGAACAAAGTATAGCTCTTTGTGTGTGATGGGACTAACACACTTCAAGTCCTATAGGTGCTTCTGGGAAGAAAATATAGCTCTGTGTGTGTAATGGGACTAACACACTTCAAGTCCTATAGGTGCTTCTGGGAACAAAATATAGCTCTGTGTGTGTAATGGGACTAACACACTTCAAGTCCTATAGGTGCTTCTGGAACAAAATATAGCTCTGTGTGTGTGATGGGACTAACACACTTCAAGTCCTATAGGTGCTTCTGGGAAGAAAATATAGCTCTGTGTGTGTAATGGGACTAACACACTTCAAGTCCTATAGGTGCTTCTGGGAAGAAAATATAGCTCTGTGTGTGTGATGGGACTAACACACTTCAAGTCCTATAGGTGCTTCTGGGAAGAAAATATAGCTCTGTGTGTGTAATGGGACTAACACACTTCAAGTCCTATAGGTGCTTCTGGGAACAAAATATAGCTCTGTGTGTGTAATGGGACTAACACACTTCAAGTCCTATAGGTGCTTCTGGGAAGAAAATATAGCTCTGTGTGTGTGATGGGACTAACACACTTCAAGTCCTATAGGTGCTTCTGGGAAGAAAATATAGCTCTGTGTGTGTAATGGGACTAACACACTTCAAGTCCTATAGGTGCTTCTGGGAACAAAATATAGCTCTGTGTGTGTAATGGGACTAACACACTTCAAGTCCTATAGGTGCTTCTGGGAAGAAAATATAGCTCTGTGTGTGTAATGGGACTAACACACTTCAAGTCCTATAGGTGCTTCTGGGAACAAAATATAGCTCTGTGTGTGTGATGGGACTAACACACTTCAAGTCCTATAGGTGCTTCTGGGAACAAAATATAGCTCTGTGTGTGTAATGGGACTAACACACTTCAAGTCCTATAGGTGCTTCTGGGAACAAAATATAGCTCTGTGTGTGTGATGGGACTAACACACTTCAAGTCCTATAGGTGCTTCTGGGAAGAAAATATAGCTCTGTGTGTGTAATGGGACTAACACACTTCAAGTCCTATAGGTGCTTCTGGGAAGAAAATATAGCTCTGTGTGTGTAATGGGACTAACACACTTCAAGTCCTATAGGTGCCTCTGGGAACAAAATATAGGAGCTCTGCCTGCCTGCCACGAACACACTACAAGTCCTATAGGTGCTTCTGGTAACAAAATATAGGAGCTCTGCCTGCCTGCCACTAACACACTACAAGTCCTATAGGTGCTTCTGGGAAGAAAATATAGCTCTGTGTGTGTAATGGGACTAACACACTTCAAGTCCTATAGGTGCTTCTGGGAACAAAGTATAGCTCTTTGTGTGTAATGGGACTAACACACTTCAAGTCCTATAGGTGCTTCTGGGAAGAAAATATAGCTCTGTGTGTGTAATGGGACTAACACACTTCAAGTCCTATAGGTGCTTCTGGGAACAAAATATAGCTCTGTGTGTGTAATGGGACTAACACACTTCAAGTCCTATAGGTGCTTCTGGGAACAAAATATAGCTCTGTGTGTGTGATGGGACTAACACACTTCAAGTCCTATAGGTGCTTCTGGGAAGAAAATATAGCTCTGTGTGTGTAATGGGACTAACACACTTCAAGTCCTATAGGTGCTTCTGGGAACAAAATATAGCTCTGTGTGTGTGATGGGACTAACACACTTCAAGTCCTATAGTGTGCTTCTGGGAAGAAAATATAGCTCTGTGTGTGTAATGGGACTAACACACTTCAAGTCCTATAGGTGCTTCTGGGAAGAAAATATAGCTCTGTGTGTGTAATGGGACTAACACACTTCAAGTCCTATAGGTGCTTCTGGGAAGAAAATATAGCTCTGTGTGTGTAATGGGACTAACACACTTCAAGTCCTATAGGTGCCTCTGGGAACAAAATATAGGAGCTCTGCCTGCCTGCCACGAACACACTACAAGTCCTATAGGTGCTTCTGGTAACAAAATATAGGAGCTCTGCCTGCCTGCCACTAACACACTACAAGTCCTATAGGTGCTTCTGGTAACAAAATATAGGAGCTCTGCCTGCCTGCCACGAACACACTACAAGTCCTATAGGTGCTTCTGGTAACAAAATATAGGAGCTCTGCCTGCCTGCCACTAACACACTACAAGTCCTATAGGTGCTTCTGGTAACAAAATATAGGAGCTCTGCCTGCCTGCCACGAACACACTACAAGTCCTATAGGTGCTTCTGGTAACAAAATATAGGAGCTCTGCCTGCCTGCCACGAACACACTACAAGTTCTATAGGTGCTTCTGGTAACAAAATATAGGAGCTCTGCCTGCCTGCCACGAACACACTACAAGTCCTATAGGTGCTTCTGGTAACAAAATATAGGAGCTCTGCCTGCCTGCCACGAGCACACTACAAGCCCCTCTTTGTCAATCAATCTTTGTAACTGAATCTATCTAACTCAATCTCTGCAAGTGAATCTCTCTATCTATCTAAATGCAGCAGAGTGTCACAGAAACAGCCTGCTCAATCTGCGCCGGAACAGCATGTGACCGGCGCAGACGGCGTGGCGGCGTTTTATAGGGGGGGGCGTGTACTACAGCCCCTGAGCTGTAATTGGCTACAGGCGTCCTGCCTGTAGCCAATTATGGCTCTTCGAGTTTCCGGGGCTGTGATTGGCCAAGCATGCGGGGTCACAGTGCATGCTTGGCCAATCATCAGCCAGCAATGCACTGCGTCGGCCGCGCCGGCCGCAATGCATTGCGGGGCCGCTCGCATCACACGAACGTGATGCGAGCGGCCAAAATAGTTCTGGGCTCGCCGAGCGAGCGAACGCCCGGTGCTCGATGCGAACGTGGGTTCGCATCGAGCACCGGGCCCATCCTTATTGGTGACAATAGTCCCCACTAGAAATAGAGGGGCGAATCTTCACAATGGGGACACAGATAGCAATCAAACATTGCCAAGGGTTCAAACTTATCCAATATTTATTCAAAACTGAACAAAGTTGTGTTATTACTAGAGGTACACTTTTATTGTTATTTTTTTTGTGTCACATGTGTCAAAGTGTAATGTTACTTACCTCAAATGTGAAAATTCTGGATACCTAAATTGCAAAGTAGAACTGAGGAATGTTGATTAAAAAAACCTAGCAGCTTCTAGCACACTTGTCATTTAATGTAAGTTTTATCCTTGGTGATGATTAAAAAATAAATTAAAAAAAGTAAACTTAAAGAAAAAGATTGTATCTTTTTCTTCTTGCTAGAGGAGAAAATTGTAAACAAAAATGTGTGTGTTAAAAAAAACGAAAAAAAAAACGCTAAAATAGTCAGGGTTAGGGTCAAGGTTAGGGTTAAAGGTCATGCTCAGAATCAAAGTCAGGGTTAAAGATTGAGGTCCAGGGTCCAGATCAGTGTATTTTAAATAGCATTTAAAAAAAAAACAAGTTTCAGTGTGTTTTAGGTCGGAAAAAAGCAAAATGTGCAGTATTATTTCTGGGTACAACGGGTACAAGCAACAAATAATTTACAACAAAGAAGAGAAGGCACACCAACCGTGCATATTGTGGTGTCTTTATTAATGTAGTAAAAGAAGTATACTCACAAACACATTAATGATAAAAGCATATCAAAGTTCATAGTAGCCACAAAGCAACCAGGTCACCAAGACTGTCTTCAAGTTATAGGACCTTCCAGAAACTGTTGCGTTTGGAGGGAAGATCCCTTCTTCCTTAGAGCCACATTATTATACATTATTAAAGATTCCACTTGGGTAATGAGCAAAGTTGGTGTGCCTCTCTTCTTTGTTTTACAAAACGTGTGCTTTCTTCTGAACTACCCAAAACCTATGATACATCCACTACCATTACAGCACCCTTGAGCGCAGGAGAATACTATTGTACTGTCCGTTTAACAAATAATGTACACATATGTGGTATCCTTTGATAATTGGCAAAAAGCAGGACATATTCATTGCTATATACCACCAGATGAACGCATTATTCATCCTGAAGGAAAACAAGGTATAAGTCACCTGGATACACTAGATACAGTAGTTATGATGATATGTACACTTTTACTAACACAGAGTTGTAAAATTGTGTTCGGGAGGTAAGATTTGTTTTAGACTCATCATGAAGGGATTAAGCTGTCTTCAAGGCTTTATAGGATAAAACAACATTTTTATTTATCTTTTGAAAAAGAATAGTAGGAACTATAAACTCAGTGAAAAGAATCTGCTTGGTTATTATTTAGTTATTTTACGAATCTGCCATGATTTCAAAAAGCATAGACATTATAAAAAAAAGACTGATATTAAGAAGATGGACATGGAATTTGATGTCATTTCTAAAGTCCAACATGTGCAGACATAATGACCTTTCACAGTTCCCGGAAAGGCATTGTGTGACTTTTGTAACATATATTTCTGGTTGATATCACTTGACTTATACATAGAGAAGAATAAATTCAATGACCTTTTTCTTTATTAGGTAATTGGTAAGTGAAGGTGTACACCATCACAGAGGCAGAATGTATAGCTTTGCAACAAGTGATATTTAACAGAATGTAGGAAATGTGTGTTTTTTTAAACATACTGTATGTAATGTTCTGTATGTAATTTATATAGCATCCTGTGCCCATGATGTCATGGCCCCCGATGTAATTCCAACTACCCCTGAGCTCATTCTTGGTTCTGTATAGAATGAAGTAACTTCCTTTTCTTTTTTTTCTTCCTTTACATCCTATTTGCGTTCCCTTATTTACCTTTTAAGCATATTACATTTAAAGCCCACCTAATTATTAATCTCCACAGGATCTACAAAAATGCCCTCACTCAACGATTGATCCTACCACTGCGCTAAGAGATAGATGAATGTTAGACCTACTCAAGCTGCCACTTGATATATTAGTATAAAAGTAACAAATCTACCAAAATTATAACAAGGTAAATAGTGGCGCTACATAAATACTCATCCCCCCCCCCACACTGATATAACTCCCCCACCCCCCCTGATAATTAAATGCATGTGGTTTGGGTCAGCTTGTAATTAACCCCCACACCCCCCACCCCCCTGTCATAATTCCCCCCACCCCCACACCCCTGATAATTAATAGCAATGTGGTTTTGGTCAGCTTGTAATAAAAAAAAATTAATAACCCCCCCCCACCCCCACACCCCCACATAGCATGTGGTTTTGGTCAGGTAATTAACCCCCACCCCCCCACCCCCTGATAATAATGCATGTGGTTTTGGTCAGCATCCCCACCCCCACACCCCCTGATAATTAATAGCATGTGGTTTTGGTCACGTAATTAACCCCCCCCCCACCCCCACACCCCCTGATCAAATTAATAGCATGTGGTTTTGGTCACTTGTAATTATCCCCACCCCCACAACCCCCTGATAATTAATAGCATGTGTTTTGGTCAGCTTGTAAACCCCCACCCCCACACCCCCATTAATAATGTGGTTTTGGGCTTGTAATTAAAAACCCCCACCCCCACACACCCCCAAATAGCATGTGGTTTTGGTCAGCTTGTAATTATCCCCCCCCCACACACACCTTTAATTAATTGCATGTGTATTGTGTGACCTTACAATTATTTACTCCCCACCCACATCCCCATTATTATCTTCTCTGGTCCATCAGAGGGGTCATCAATCAGAGATTTGTTAATTTGTTGCATTTAGTTTGGTGTTTTGCCTGGTTTATAATTTAAATTGTATCTTTCTGTTTGACTTCACAGTGTCCCTCCACGCCACAGGAATGGCAGACTGTGGCTTTCCAGTTTGCTGCCCGTTGGGACTTTCCCAACTGCGGAGGGGCGATTGACGGCAAACATGTGCGAATTGTGCCCCCACCCCATTCGGGGTCATACTATTGGAATTATAAGGGGTTCCATAGTATCGTGTTGATGGCGGTGGTGTCGGCACAATATGACTTTCTGTATGTGGATGTGGGGAAAAACGGCCGGATGTTGGACGGAGGAGTCTTCAACCACACGGAGTTCGGTCATCGTCTCCAGACTGGTGGGCTGGAGCTGCCACCAGATGAAGATAATGTGGAGGGACTCCCCTTCGTACAAACTGAATACTATTATTCTTGCATGCTGTGTCATGCACAATTATTTACGCAAACATTCAGGAACATACTCCTTACCAATTGGCCCTGAGGCCGGAGTGGAAGGCAACATGACAGGGCTGGATAATCGCCCTCTTGGTTCGGCACCACAATCAGCCCAGCAAGTGCGGGACCTTTATTTACAGTATTTTAATGGTAGGGGGCCATTGAAATGGCAGCAGACCCTTAAACCATCTTTTTGATTTACAAAGAATAAATACAGTTATTTATGTTTGAAATATTGGTAGTTTCGTATTGTTTTGCTTTTAATTTGGCCTGTTTTATATGTTGTCCTAGTGCACATCTTAATAGTGGCAAACTTGTTTAGCGTTTAGTAAATAAGCCCCTTTGTCAATGAACCACAACATGTTTTTGTCAAACTGTAGTATTTAAAAAGAAGAAGCCACACATTTTTTAATTTGTGCAAACATTATTTTTTTTATTATAGTGCACATCCAAAACTTTTTTTTTTGTTTTTTTGGTTTTTTTTTTTTTTTTTTTTTTTTGGTATTTTTGGTTAATTTATTTATTTATTTTTTTTTTGAACAACATTTTTTTTTTTTTTTTTATGTTATCTTTTTTACATTTTTTGGGTGTTTTTCTCACAACATATTTTTATTTTTTTTGTGATTGATTTTTTAAAACAAACATAAAAACATGTTTAAAAATGTTAAAAAATTTAGGCTTAGCATTTGAAATTATTTACACAATGTAAAAGTCCAGAACTTACAAAGTTCAACAGGTAACCCATGAACAGTAGAAGCCAAATTTTGAATATGCACACTAATTTAACTGGAAAATGGGTAATGTCAACATGTGCTATGTTCCATCATGGGGAATCAATGGACGTGTTTTGTGTGTGAAACCCCTTCCCTCTCACCTACTAGCATTAGGGGTTGCAAACACCAAATGCGTCCATTGAGATCCCCTGATGGCACATAGCACATGTTGACATACCGTGTGCATATTAAAAATTTGGCCTCTAAAATTAGTAAAACAGCGCATCAAAAGGGGAATGAAGGACATGATTGATGTTAAGAAATGTAAAAGGGGTCTTTAGATTCTCCCCAAAACATCAATCATGTCCTTCATTCCCTGCTGCATGGTGGCCATCTCCTTCTGCATATTTTCCAGCTGCAGATTCCAGGCCATGATCTGGCCAATAAGCCTGTGGGCACTGTCAGTGGAAAATGGCTCCGCAGCTTGTCCTTCCACAAACAGATCAGCATCACCTAAAAGTTGGGTAGATAAAACACAAGAAAAAAAGTGTCAAAAACATGCAGACCTTAATTAATTAGCTCAATCTGTGTTCTGAGACACTCACTTGGTGGGGTGCAGATTTGATCCACTTCAACGACCTGTTCCGCCACATCCACGCGCGGGCTTGGGCTAACTGCCCAATTAGTCTGGTGATGCCGGGAGGTCCTCGTAGGTTCGGACTGACGTCTGAGTCTTTTGCCCCCTATGGTAATGGAACACAAAAAGGTACACTTTGAATCACACTGATATTTGAGTGCCAAAATAGGATTAGTAAACATTGTTTAAAAGTCTTGCCAATTATTAGCAGTTTGTTAGAAGATCCTACTTGAAGACAGAATTGAAATGTCTATCTAATGAAACTCCAATACTTAAACCGCCCTTCAACCCTAAATTTGAACTTCCGCTCATTGGATCCCTGCACCCCTGTGGTGTCTTACTTTGAACCTTTTAGGGGGGATGGGTTGCAGATACCTGTGTAAGGCAGGTATTTGCACACACATCCGGCCCTAGACTCCCACAGAAGTATACGCCACATCCCGTCCCACCGTGCTGTCTGCTGGGACACACAGGGGTCCCCGAGCTCGCGCGGACCAGTCCTATTGCATTGCGCAACTGGCGCATGCCCAATAGTGACCCGGGAAGTGAAGCCGCAAACATTAATTTCATGATTGCAAGATCAGAGATTGTAGCTGCACCATCCAAGGGACAGGTGAGTGTACTTCTTTGAAAAGTCACCACCTACAGTATTTATAGATGATGAGCATTTTTTTGGGAATTGTGAGCATGAGACCCTGCTTAACATATTTATCCCCCCCCCCCAAAACAGCCTCTGGAGTCCCTGTGTAAGTTACCCCTAAAACCCTTACTACAGCAGTAATTGTATAGATAGTGACAATAATAAACAACCTTACAACTCCAACAACCCAAAGCCAGGTAAACTCAATAAACGTTATGAAGACAAACGGAACTTTCATCAAATATGCGCAAGTTTCACGTACGAATGTTAATTACATCTGCGCAAGTTTCACGGACGAATGGTAATTACATCTGCGCAAGTTTCAGGTACGAATGGTAATTACATCTGCGCAAGTTTCACGGACGAGTGGTAATTACATCTGCGCAAGTTTCAGGTACGAATGGTAATTACATCTGCGCAAGTTTCACGACGAATGGTAATTACATCTGCGCAAGTTTCAGGTACGAATGGTAATTACATCTGCGCAAGTTTCACGGACGAATGGTAATTACATCTGCGCAAGTTTCAGGTACGAATGGTAATTACATCAGCGCAAGTTTCACGGACGAATGGTAATTACATCTGCGCAAGTTTCAGGTACGAATGGTAATTACATCTGCGCAAGTTTCAGGTACGAATGGTAATTACATCTGCGCAAGTTTCACGGACGAATGGTAATTACATCTGCGCAAGTTTCAGGTACGAATGGTAATTACATCTGCGCAAGTTTCACGACGAATGGTAATTACATCTGCGCAAGTTTCAGGTACGAATGGTAATTACATCTGCGCAAGTTTCACGGACGAGTGGTAATTACATCTGCGCAAGTTTCACGGACGAATGGTAATTACATCTGCGCAAGTTTCAGGTACGAATGGTAATTACATCTGCGCAAGTTTCACGGACGAATGGTAATTACATCTGCGCAAGTTTCAGGTACGAATGGTAATTACATCTGCGCAAGTTTCACGGACGAGTGGTAATTACATCTGCGCAAGTTTCACGGACGAATGGTAATTACATCTGCGCAAGTTTCAGGTACGAATGGTAATTACATCTGCGCAAGTTTCACGGACGAGTGGTAATTACATCTGCGCAAGTTTCACGTACGAATGTTAATTACATCTGCGCAAGTTTCACGGACGAATGGTAATTACATCTGCGCAAGTTTCAGGTACGAATGTTAATTACATCTGCGCAAGATTAGACATATCAAGTATAACCATAGTAGCGCACGTGCTTGACTTACTTTTTTTGATGGCTTTTCGAATTCTCCTGTACTGATCGTGCTCCCTGGATTTGATGTCGGACCATCGCTTGCGCAGTTGATCCTTGCCCCTTCGTACGCCGAATTTATGCTCCAGGGTGCTGACGATTGTAGTGAGAATCTTGTCCTTGCGCAAGTTGGGTCGAGGGTACGGGCCATTTTCCCCGTCGTAATCTTCCCTTTGGAGGATGTCCACCATCTCCACCATCTCTTCAAAGGCCATATTGGTGGCCTTATATCTGCTGCTGGATGCAGATGTGTTGGCTTCTTGGCTTTCCTCCGCGCTACTGGCTGAGAATGTGTCCGCCATATTCATGAATTTATTCACCAACAATGCAACGAGAGGAAGCGGGGCGGGGAATACTCGTCAGGAGGAACGTCATGGGCGGGCGACGCGGAGGACGCAGGCGGACTTCGACGCGTGCGCAGTGTATATAAGGCTGTTTGAGGGGCCCACGTGTTCCCGAACGGAAGTAGCGAGCGCTCTGTACGAAGGTAAGTGTTTTCTAGGATGCATTACTGTGTTTTTTTTGGGTTTTGGGCCAGCATTTTTTAAGGATATGTGTGTGTTGCTGCCTGTGTGTAGGGGTTGCTGCCTGTGTGTAGGGGTTGCTGCCTGTGTGTAGGGTTGCTGCCTGTGTGTAGGGGTTGCTGCCTGTGTGGAGGTGTTGCTGCCTGTGTGTAGGGGTTGCTGCCTGTGTGTAGGGGTTGCTGCCTGTGTGTAGGGGTTGCTGCCTGTGTGTAGGGGTTGCTGCCTGTGTGTGGGTGTGTTGTGTAATGTTTGGTAAGAAAAACTGGTTGTGCGTTTTAAGTAACATTTGTGTTTTTGGTCTTTTGTATTGCCATTACTAACAAAACAGAAACAAACATGTCAGCACCCCAGTTGAATCCATTCAAGGACCAGCAGTTCATGTCCGAATTCATTGCCCTGTACAGAAAAATACCAACCTGTGGCAGCTCAAGAACCCTTTATATGGCAATAGGGATGTCCGGAAGGCAACACTGGGCCACTTGTGGCTTTTGTGAAGACTCAAGTCCCCAACGCAAACACCAAGTTTGTGGAAGCCAGAATTGCAAGTTTAAGGCACATGTACAAGCGGGAGCGCAAGAAGATTGAGGAATCAGTCAGATCAGGAGCAGCAGCAGAGAATGTTTATGTACCCAAGCTGTGGTACTACAACCAACTGACTTTTATAGGTGACCAGATGGAACCCAGGCAATCACTGTCCACTCTTCCCTCCACCCTTCCCTCCACTCTTCCCTCCACTCTTCCCTCCACCCCAGCTGAGGCTTCCACGGAAGGAGAAGACCCCTCCACCTTGGAGCAGGCTGATGCGCCCAGCTGGAGCCAGGTATATATTTAGTAGCCTAAATTGTGATTGTGTGAATATTAATGCTGTAAACGTTAAAATGTGAAACAATTAACACCCTGAACTCAGAATTGTGATAAAAACTGACAAAAATTCAGCACACTTCTAAAAAGTGTTGGTGCAACATATCGATACATATATAGTGTATACATACATCCAGTAGTGGCAAAAAAAGCGTTAGACAACATTGGTGATCTGCTTGGAAAATGCAGGGGTCCAAATGATAGCCTTTTGGATCTTTTGGAAAATTTAGATGCTCGTTCCTAAGTTTACAATTGGATGATTGAGGAGGACAGAAACCACAAAACAGGTGTTTGATTTTTGTTTTTATTTGCACACAGGATGAGCTGACCCAGGATGATGCCGGGACAAGTGGTATGGAGGAGGAGGACATGACCAGCGAGAGCCAGGAGGTGGCTGGGCCCAGCACGAGCCAGAGTGACAGCCAGACCCAATTAAGAAGAAGTCTACCTCCACCCCTGCCCTTACCCCCAAGAAGGCCCAGGAGGATGACCATTGTTGAGGAGGAATCACTCCAACTGATTCGGAAGGCGAGTGCGATTCTCGACAAACCCCCCCTTCCAGAAGAGGCCTATGCCAGCTACTTGTCCAGCAGGTTGCTGGAAATGGAGAGGGGCCAACGGCACCTGTGTGAGGGCCTCATTTCTGATGCAATTAGGGGGGGTTTGAGGGGTGAATTACGAGAATCCACCCGCCTGACCCATGAAGGCCCGACACCAACTTCTCCTCCTCCTCCTCCTCGTCTTCCTTCTTCTCCTCCTCCTCCTCCTCCTACTCCTCCTCCTACCACAAGTCAGCCTCCAAGGAAGCGTGCAGGGAAGACTGCAGGAAGAGTGCAGGGCAGCGTGGTGGGAAGAGTCGGAAGTGATTGCCTGGCTTCAGTCTGGTCTCACAGAAGACACAGGCTGTTGTAGTGCCACAGCTTGGGGACATAGATGTCATCTGCTGCTGTTCCTGGTCTGTCTGATTCCTGGTCAATCTTCTTGTGCTCCCTATATTGGATGAAATGTGCCCAAGCTTAATTTTTGGCTTCACAAACTTGGTGTCTGCCGTTGGGGCAAAAGTCTTCACAAAATCTACAAGTGGCTCCAGTGTTGCCTTCCTATTTTGTTTTGCCTTGTTTGTTTTAACCAGAATAAATGGTCATTTAATTTTCATCAAATAATGATATACGTGCTTGTTATTCAAAAACATAGTTTCTTTAGGAGTAGGCAGGTACATGTCTAAACATTCATTTGACAATACAAGTGTAAAGTGCAACTTCAATGGAACTGCAAGTGCAGTCGCTGGAAAGGTGAGGGTTAAGATCTGAATTAAGGGCAAGCTCTGCTGACTCCACAATTGTATCATGTGTAATAACTAATCCTTTTGATAACCAACAAATAATAAAAAATATCTATATAGAGATATATGTACATATATATATATATATATATATATATATATATATATATATATATATATATATATATTTTTTATACACGTATAGATCTATATATCTATATATATTAATATATATATATATATATATATGTAGATATCGATATATATTTTTTTGGGCTTATTGAGAAATATAGATATATTTTTCATTTGGTGATTTGGATATCTATATCTATATCTATATCTATATATATATATATATATATATATATATATAGAGATAGAGATATAGATATAGATATATATATATATATATACAAATATATAACTTCACTAAAGAATGCTGAAGAAAAAACGTTCGGGAGTACTCTGCGTGAATATACAAGCAGCAAGGCAAAATCATTCTTCAAGTACGATAACATACAAATCCCGCTGTCAGAAAAAAAAAAAAAAAAAATTCAGCAGCGTGACGATTGTGCGAGCTTCAAAACGAAGGCTAGTTTTACCAGACCGAGCGAGTCCGTGACATAATAGCTACTGAGCATGCGTCCTTTTTGGTACGCCGGACCATACTACACACGACCGGATTATCCGCTGGACTGCCAAGTCCAGCGGATAATTTGAAAACAAAACTTGAAACTTTAGTCCGCCGTACTTTGGCCAAAAAAAGTCCGCCGGCGGCCACACACGAGGGGATTATCCGCTGGACTTCGGTCCAGCGGATAATCCCGCGGGATAGTCCCTTCGTGTGTACGCGGCATTAGACCTACTCAAGCTGCCACTTGATATATTAGTATAAAAGTAACAAATCTACCAAAATTATAACAAGGTAAATAGTGGCGCTACATAAATACTCAGTGTTACACTAAATAACTCCCAGTGAAAGTGCAAAAAAAAAATCACATAAAGGCCAATGTGAACATGTCCACGACTGAATAAGTACATCGATCAGTCCATAAAGGGTCAAACTGTTGATAATTAGATGATTTCCACTCCACACCATGAGCCACATGTGTCATTGCTTCCCCATAAGATGTGCACTCACCAGCAGTAATTGCCTCACACTCTCATGCTCTGCAATAAGGCATTGTACCCCTCAGGGCTATAGATGATCCAAGCGCTTCCTCCAATCTCATGAGTAAGTGAATAACTCATGTGTATACTGTATAAGGCACAAAAGGAGACTCCAATAGTGCAATAACGTCTGATAATAATTTATTTTTAAAAGCATAAAAGAGACCCACAGGTATTGCACTCACGTGTAGTCAAGCTATATTTCGCATTTGGTTGAGTACTGAAACGCCAGCATATCTTGGCCAAGGCGGGACCAAAACATGAACTTTTGGTGTCTCACCGACTAGTGCTAACCTCCTAGCAAGACGTCACTTCCAGTGCTGCGTGTGAGGTCACTTCCTTTATCGACTGATTGATGCACTTATTCAGTTGTGGACATGTTCACATTGGACTATGTGATTTTTTGCACTTTCACTGGGTGTTATTTAGTGTAACATTGAGTATTTATGTAACGCTACGATTTACCTTGTTATCGTTTTGGTAGATTTGTTACTTTCACACCTAATTATTAACTAAAAACCAATGTACCCAGTTCCATCTGTACAGTAGGCACTGTGGTGCTTTTAATTACAGCCATCATTCCTATCTGCAGCCTCGATCTTTGCCACAGCCCCCTTGCAAATCTCATTACTTACAAATATGTGCATCCTCCTCTGACCTCCCGCAGCGCAGTGCTTGGTACCTGAGTGGACAATTACAATGCCTGCATCAAATATACTTCCATCCCTTTAGGTCTGATATGTATTTAAAGGGGAAAACCCTCACAAAAAAAACAAAAAAACAAGAAAAAAAGCATGGGGTCCTCCCCAAAATCCATAGCGACATCATTGTAGTTTGCACTTGTAGTGCAAAGTGGATTTGCCTTTAGTAAATAACCCCCTATGTTCTCACTGAAAACACTCTACACTTGTCCTTTATTTAGGCATTATGCATGATAATAATGGTAAGTGTAGTAAGCTATAACAATCTGATTGTTAGGTTATTACTAAAGTAACAATTTGTCAGTGCAACCTGAATTCTTTGCTTTTTTTGTTTTTTTATTATTGAGTGTATTGAACTTGGATGGGAAAGGAAAATTATGGGATGTCCAGAAAGATTCAGTAGAAGTTGCTTGGGACTACTATAAACACTCCTGTATATACACTCAAGTCTGCTCTCCAGCACAACTCTTGCTTAAGACCTCTTTCCCTTACTCCTCCAGCACTTCACTTACTGTCCTGAACTCGGCTACTGATCCCATGAAACCCTCTTCAGGCCCTGCCAGCTGCTTCTTTCCACTGCCCTTCCCACAGTCCACTCTTCTGGTTCTGCATCCATCTCAAACTGCAAACTCAAAGTTCTCTCAAGTGTGCCTCCCCAGTCCTCCTGACTGTGCTTCACTCGCCAGCGCTCCTGGCTGTGACCAGTTGTACTCTCTGGAGTCTCTTAGCAGTGCTCTCTCTTGCTGTCCTCTCTTTTTGCTCTCTCATGTGCCTCTCCTCCAGGACCTCTTTTCCTCCTGGCTGCACCCGAGCCCAGGCCCAAGGTCACCCCCCAGACTGGGGAGCTCCCTGTGGGCCCTGAAAGCCTCCACACTCTCTCACTCCAGCTCTTCCACCCAACAACCCCTCCAAAGCTGGGCTGACCCTGGGTATTTAAGGGGGCCTGCCAATCCAAGTTGGGGATTGGTCAATGCTCCTCAGAATACCCCAGGCAGCTCCACCTCTCCTCTTCTCCTCTCTTTCTAGCACCTTCTAAAAAGAAGAGGGAGGTGACAGTGATGCTACCTGTGAGTCACCCAGCCCTACCCTGAGCCACTCCCAGCCCAGAATGAAAACAAACAGGCCTAGCCACCAGCTAGGCCTGCCTAAATTTCCCTACGCTAAAGAAAAATTTAACCTCTAGCACCTACCTAACTAGTGGGTGCTAAACATATTTCCCTTTGCATTACATTATATATGAAATGAGGAAGGCTGCGCTACTCAATTAAATAAACAACAATAATTTGTGACAACAAAAATGATGACAAATACCAGTGAATGTGACTCACTCAATGTGAATAGACAAATTGACTGGTGGGAAAAATGGAACTGTTATATGTCCATGATGAACATAACAGTCAAAAGGCCCACCAAGTGATATACAAAGAATGTATATGAATGAAATAACAAAATGTTCAAGTGAGCGTATGATAACCCAACAAGTGATATACACTAAATAAATAAATAGAAAATATCAAATGTGGTATACAATAAATAGATTAAATGTCCAAGTGGGCTAATGATGACCCAACAGGTGATAAACAATCAATATTGAATGAAAATAAATGTGAATAAATAATGTCCAAGTGAACTAAATGGTCAGTCAAACGCAGCAATGAGTGGCTTCCACGTGTTGAAAACGGTGACTTTGTAGAAGTTCAAATTAAAGTGACAAGTGCTTGTGGTAATCCCTCCACCAGAAAGACTGCAGGCTTACCAGACTGTAGAAGGAAACACGCATGTGGCTAATACCCAGCCAGGGCCTTGTCCTCAGATGTAGCTCAATTGCACCCCACGCGATATCCAGGAAGCTAGTCACTTCAGATGTAGGTGAACGCGGGGCTTACCGCTGATGGTAATGGATAATAGCCTCTGGGTTACAAGAGCTAGTTCATGGATCTCCAGGAAAAGGGGAGGTTGGCCCAAATATGAAAAAAGAGAAGGGGACACACCATGGGTGGGATCCGAGGGATTTATTAAAATAAATGAAATAAAAAGTGCCTAGAAGCACATAGGAAAAAACAAAAGTGCACAAATAAATTTAAAATGCGGCCGGCCGGCAGCAGTACCCGCCCGTGCTAAAGGACGTAAAGCGCGGTGACGTCAGCATATATATATATATATTATATTATAAAGTACAAACAAATGGCCACTGCTCCCTCCTACAACTGGCATTCACAGCAAGGAGTGCACGAAAGGGCAACGCATGTAAAACAAAAAATTCTCAGTTCAACTCACCATGTCCATGTGCTTCTACTTTGGAGGCTCTAAAAAATGTGTAGAGTTATGACTGCAAATAATAATGGGGTGCCTTGTCGCTGCCTCTGCAGCTTATGCATTTATTTGTAAATGTGTGCTAACTTAACACCTTAATTCGGTTGGGTGCAGGCTGGCTGACGAGTTGAGCTGGGGATTTTTTTATTATATTATATAGGCCTGTGAAAAAGAAATACCAAATGATTACCACATAAATTATTGACTTGTGTAAACATGTGCTGAAATATTATAAATGATTCAAATCACAGTGTATTGTGTACTATCTGTTATTTCAGGGAACATAGACAAATGGTGAAGTCCATATATTATGTTGATTTTGAATATGTCAGAAGTTTTTTTGACTTATCCATATAGTAGTGTAATATGTGGGAATTATGCCTAGTATACAGGTTACATACAGCCTATAGACACACATAGCTTAGGACTGTAAGGCATTACCACGTTTATATATTTTATCATGTCCTGCTTGTGAAATGATTCATTTGCCCTCAGACTAGCATGACAGCTGCACCACGCAAGACTCATTGCAATATTTTGAAGATGTGATTTCCACAGAGCACTTCAGCCGTCACTAAACCTTAAAGCCGATAATATATTCATAACTGACATAAGGTAATAGAAATGCGTGCCTCCCAATTCTGTAATGACACATAGAACTTTGAGTCATCATCTTGTGCTTGGTCTTTGTGATTATTATGCTTCTATGTAGTTTGAAGTCAATTTTAACCCTTTTTGATGTTGAAAATCCAAAGGCACTTTAAAATGTTAAAAAGCAAGATACATAAATTACAAAACAATTTTTATAAAATGGATAAAAGTGAAACAAATTTTCCATAAAACTACAGCGGTGGATGACACTTTGTTGATTTTTTCCTTAGCTGCCTTTTGTTTTTTGCTTTCTGGCACTCTATACTAAAAGCAGTAAGACATCTTTCAGTCCTCATCAAATCTCCAGGATCTTCTTCTCCCCAGCTTGGCCGATAAAAGGATGATGTGCACACACACTCAAAGGTTTGCTCCGGTTTCTGCACAAGAGGTTTCCAACACGTTGACAATCTCTAATATTATTATGTTCCTATTATTTTCCCAATGGTAACCTCTACAAAGTCTGATTATCCCAAGCATTACTGTAATATGACACATTACTAAATTTTATCAAGGCATTTTACTATCATTACAAATGGCAGTTACTGGCATAAAGCCAAATGTTCTTGTATGCCTTACACAAGGAATTGGTTTTCAAACATATTCCTTGTAAACGTGTTCCTGAAATATGTGTTTATCATTGAATGTTATTAAACCTCTGAGGTTTAAATGCAACTAAAAGTTGACTAGGAGGTCCCTACTAATCTATTAAATAACTATTTTCTTTGCCGGGAGTGTTTGCATTT
Organism: Lithobates sylvaticus; assembly: GCA_028564925.1. Taxonomy (NCBI): domain Eukaryota; kingdom Metazoa; phylum Chordata; class Amphibia; order Anura; family Ranidae; genus Lithobates; species Lithobates sylvaticus. The sequence goes on along the minus strand of CM053030.1, from coordinate 115,257,376 downwards.
TGTAAATTGCATCTTTTATTGTCCAAATTTCCTATCTTCTACTGGAACTTCTAGCTGGAATTTAGGCAGAGGAATAAGGTGGAGCACCTGTCTTTCCTTGGAGAAAATAGCAATAATGTAGAGAAAGACTACTGCTTCCCCCATCCTGGGGGAGCTCTGTAATACATTCCATGGTCCCCCTGAGAGGCAACGGGGCACTCCAAACATTGCACCAGAATTGGATGGAGTTAAAACCAGAGCTTGCATCATGTCCCAGATATTGTGGAATTGAGAGGAGAAGAGAAACACTATTTGATCTGCCTGGTTGTCTGTAATTGAACTTTACAGCAAAGAATATGTTTACTAATTCCCTCAATCATTTGGATGTCGTCCTGTTATATAGCACGATGGAAAGATCCCTTAAATGTACTGATGTGAAGTGAATATGTCAGTATGTGCCTGTTTCTGGAATAGTAAGGATAAAGCAGTGAATGAGACTGAATGTAAAGGAGAGAAACCCTGGTGACTTGATGAACAGTTTGAAGACTGTCCTCCTGGTGCCCTGACAGAATATGAATGTAACTTAGAAGATGGGACTAGATACAACATAGAATAATTCTCCATCTATTTGAGACTTCATGGCAAGTTAGGCAAAGCATCCTGGTTCTTTTGGGGTGCACTAGGATTGAGTAAACTAGAAGTGAGTCATTGTTTCTGGTGAAATAACTGAACATATAAACTTCTAAAAAACATTATTGCACTATATCGGTATGAATAGTAGATGGTAAAACGCTCTTACATGTTAATATCTAACAATTGAGGAAAGGAAATAGAGGCACAGTCTGTGGGTCTGGGAAGTCATATGGGCCCAGACTTTAACCAAGAGTATGTTAAGGCTTACAAAGGAAGGTCAGTAAAATGTACATAATTTCTGATTGATATATTATTGTAAGGAACAACTCATGCAAGTCAGGTGAACATTTATTGAACAGTCATCTATGGGTGGTTGGCAGCAGGCAGTGCATCTATCTGTAGTTGCAGGTTGCTCACCCCCACCCTACTTAAGCCTCTGTGACACCTTTGCCAGCTGCTTCTGCTCCTGTGTCCACATCTTCTACTTCTCCCCTCTGGCATACTTCTTACTGTGTGCTCAATACATGTGCAAGTGCACACAGGCATGCCATATGTGTCAACAAGCATGGGAGCATTCTCAGCTATTGGCTAATGTGTCTTTAACCTCTCAAAGACTGGCATGTTAAACCCTCTTCCTGTCCAGGCCATCTTTCAGTTTTCAACACTTTGATATTTTGATAGACGATTACTCAGGAATTCAACATCTTTGAGACAGATAGAGCTTTCTTTTGGTGGCATTTATTTTATATTTACTATATAATAAAAAAAAGATAGAACATTTTGAAAAATTACATGTTTCCCTTTAGGTTTTATTATAAGAATTTTGCAAATAACAATCTTTCTTCATACATTTATGTATGTATTCTACTACATTTCTTTGGTAAATAAAAACTAGACTGTGTAAAAGCTATATAGTCAATATAGCTATATAGTTGATGTTTCCACTGCCTATATCATTTCTTTAGGCCCCAAAATGCCAGGACAGTAAAAACACCCGCAAAGTAGCCCATATTTAGGAAGTAGATACTCCAAAGTATTTAGTAAGAGGCATGCTGAGTTTATGAAGCCAAACATTTTTGTAAAAGTTTATTTATCATACAGTACATTGGCATACTTACAATTACACCCAAAACACATTCTTCTACTCCTCCTAAATATGGGGATACCACCAGTGTGAGGCTTTTCCCACTGCCTAGCATCTTCAGGCTTTCAAGAGGCATAAACTTCACCTCAAATTTCCCCATTACCTATCACATTTTTGGAGGTCCTGGAGCACTAGGACAGGAAAAACACTAATAAAATTACCACAATTTGGAAAGCAAATGCCTAAAAGTATTTTTTAAAAGGCATAATGAGTCTTTTGACTATTTCATTTTTTGCCACAAATCTTTGGAAAATGAAGAATGAAAATTCCCTGGTAGTGTCCGCCGAATGCAACAGGAGGTATGGTTCTTGTGGCAGCCACAAGGCAAAGCATCACAGCCGGGGAATGTGTACACCCCAAGCCGTTGCATTTCTAGCTAAAAGGGAGCGGCTGAGGGGAGGTAAAAATGTATCTCAACCATGTGGTTTTACTATATTTCTGACATAATAGCAGGGTCCCCTTTGAGATCAGAGGGAAAATCAATGATGCCAATTACAAAGTATGAAAACCCAGAAAGTGAAAGCTTTTTAAAATATCCTGTATATCATATTAACCTAATAAAACCCTGGAAGGACCGTGAGACTCCTTTTGGGAGAAAGTAAACCTAAAGTACCACCACTGGAAGATGTACCAAAGGTTAGGATGTCAGAGACCTTGTCTGCCACTGTGAATCAGGAGAATCTTGCAAAAAAACAAGATGTTATTTGTCTAAACTAACATAGTTTACCATGACACTGTCACTGGACCTCACATCAAAGTAAAGTTATTTTGGTACCTAAAGCTCAGAGAAAAGCCATTTCAGAAAATGTACAGAAAATGTTAGCCCTTGGGGTTAAATAGAAATCTACCAGTGAGTGGTCAAGTCCCATAATGCTCATCCCTAAGGTGGATGGAAGCCTGAGGCTCTGCAACAACTTTAGGATTCTAAACAAAATATCCAGATTTTTAATGCTTTTTCTATGCTTACCCCATGCCCTGGGTGGATAAGTTGTTGGAAATATTGGGTTCAGCCAGGTACATCACCCCTTTTTGTTTTACATAAGGGTACTCACAGTCATTGCAAAGGAAAAGACAGCTTTTGCAACACTATTTTGAGTGTACCAGTACATAGTCCCCCCCCCCCCCCCCCTTTTGGCTTACATGTAGCTCTAGCCTAATTTCAAAGAATGATAAGCTGCATTTTAAGCCCTACATAGCATGTGCTTCTGTATATCTAGATGATGTTGTCATTTTTAGTCTTCACTTGGATCCCCACCTACAGAAGATCCAGGTAGTTTTAGAATCCATTCACATACTCGGGTTAACAGCCAATTTAAAAAACTAAAGACTAAAGCAATTAACATTTTTTCCCCAGCCAGTAAAAAGTAAGAGTAAAAAAACAGGCCTAATTTTGCTAATATAGCAGCTCCTTTTTCTGATCCCATCAAAGTGAGCAAGTTCATCATGGTGAAAAAAAAAATAAGAAGCAGAGAGAGCTTTTAATGAGCTTAAAGCAATATTATGTAAGGGACTAGTGTTAACCACAATTAAAAACAAGAATTTCATGTACAAACAGATGCCTCTTATGTTGGCCAGGGAGTAATCTTGTCCCAGGAAATTAATTGGGAAGAACATCCAGTGCATACTTTACCTCAGCCCCAAACTAACCCTTGCAGAGAGGAACTATTTAAAGGACAAGTTCATCTTTCATAACTTGTTACACCCATTTTCTCCCCCGCTAGCTGTCACAATGTTTTTACAAATTGCAGCCGCACAGGTCTTATGCCCCGTACACACGGTCGGAAAATCCAACCGCGTGTGGGCTCCATCAGACTTTTTCCATCGGAATCTCCAACGGAAAAAATTTGAGATCCTGCTCTCAAATTTTCCGACAACAAAATCCGATCAGACTTTATCCGATCGTGTGTAGAGAATTCCGACGGACAAAGTGCCACGCATGCTCAGATCAAATTACGAGACCAAACCTATTGGCTAATAGCCTCTACGTAGTTCCGTCGTATGCAACGAATGTCACCACGTTCAGAATGATCGTATTTTCCGACAACTTTGTCCGACCGTGTGTATGCAACACCAGTGTCGGACAAAATCCGTCGGAAAAAGTCTGACGGATTTTGTGGTTGGAAATTCCGAACGTGTGTACGAGGCATTAGCCTGTCCGCATCACTCATTCACCATTTTCTGTGAATGGGAAACTACAAGTCCCAACAGCCTTTGTGCCTTCAGCTTGTAGTTCTCAATACACTACCATGGGGCTGTTGAGTGCTGTGGTAGTTCGAGTCTTCATGTCCGTGAGTATCTGCCTGGCTGTATGAGGTACAAGTACACAGATACATTGACAGGTCTGCAGGAGTCCTGCATGGCACCAGTGACATACTGATCACTGGTGCAATGCTTTGCAGACTCCCAAAACAAAAAATAGTAAATGCACACCTGCAAGCCTTCGATTTGGTTGAGTGGGGGTACCACTGGGCTGTCCCCCGGAAATTCGGATTACAGTGGTTGCGCATGATGTATGCCTCCCCAAGTGCCCGTATAAGGACCAATAATTCCCTCTCACAGGCCTTCCCGCTGGGGAGGGGTACCCGACAGGGGTGCCCGCTTTCACCGGGACTTTTCACACTGGCAGTGGAGCCCTTGGCCTTGAAAATTCGTGCTACGCCTACAGTACGAGGAATACAGGTGGGAGTGGTGGAGGAGAAAATATCCTTGTATGCAGATGATACTATCCTATATCTGAATGATGTCTCCTCCTCACTCCCAGCTACCCTACAATTAGTTGATGAATTTGGAATGTACTCTGGCGTCAAGGTCAACTGGGATAAATCACTGATCTACCCACTAAACCCCAAATAGACCTAGACCTCATATGCAGAGCCCACTAGTATGGGTAGATAATTTAAAATACTTGGGAATAAATATGGGTGGGCCAGTAGCTAGGTACATGGAACTCAATCTAAAACCCCTACTTGAAAACTTCTCGAAGAAATGCACTGACTGGAGGACGCTCCCCCTAACACTAGTGGGCAGAGTTAACCTTATTAAAATGTTTTTTCTGCCAAAGTTTCTCTACTTATTCAGGAACAGCCCAATAGTGATCCCAATGACCTATTTTCACAGAATAAAGTCTATAGTCTCCACCTTTGTATGGCTGGGCAAGGTGCCTAGACTCACGCTGTCTACTCTGCAACTTCCTGTGGGACAAGGGGGGCCTTCCCAACTTTCAATACTATTATTGGGCGGCAATACTGGTGACTGCCAGGTGGTGGTTCTCCCAGCTGAAAGATAACCCAGCGATGACTCTGGAGGCGGCAATTCTAGGGTCATATGCAGCGCTTAGCAATTTAGTGTTCAGAGGTGTTAGAGCTCATCCCAACTTAACTACCCTGATGCACACAACTATTACGGTCTGGAGCCGGGCTAGGATAGTGCACCGAACTCCGGGTACTGTCTCCCCTCATATGCCCTTATGGGGTAACCCTAACCTCTCCCATTTTCGTAGTATCCCGGATCCGCAAATATGGGCCAACAGGGGAATTACGGGTTTAAAACACTTGATGACAGGGGGCAGACTGAGTACGTTCCCAGAACTAAAAACTGAGTACAACCTACCAAATTGGATGCTCTTCCGGTTCCTGCAGGTGAGACATGCCTTTCATCATCAATTTCCTGAGGGAGGTCATCCTTGAGTCAGATCCGGTGGAAAGACTGCTTACCTCTAGGGTCCTGCTGGCTCCTCTATCAACACTCTATTTTCATTTAACAGCCTCCCTACCCACCTCACGGACTAAAGTATATACTAAATGGAAGGCGGACATACCTTCCCTTGAGGAGGATGACTGGGAGTCCTGTGTCTCCTCATATGTCTGAACTCTGATCTCTGCTAGGGATCGTTTCATACAGCTGAAATTTTTGCACCGGGCCTATATACACCTCAGAGACTGGCAGTCATCTATAGGGACAGGTCCCCCAAATGTGCTAGATGTGGGGGGGAGGAAGCCTCCTTTTTGCACATGTGCTGGTCGTGCCCGGCACTGCAGGGATTTTGGGAACAGGTCCTAGCTGATATTAATCAAACGGCGGAGACTTACCTCCCACTGAAGCCAGAAGTTTTACTTTTGAATGTGATTGGCGACCCCACAGTAGGAAAATATAAGAAGCTGTTTGTGTCATTTGCTACATACTATGCTAGGAGGGAGATTCTATTGAAATGGAGGGCCGAGCTCCCACCCACCATCACCACATGGAGAAATAATTTGAACACGGTTTTACCACTGTACAAAATAATGTATGTCAATAGGAATTGCCCGCACAAATTCGATAAGATCTGGTCATCTTGGATAGACTCTTGGGGATCCTTGCCAGTGGACTTATCTCCCCCTGATCCAGATGCAGATGCATGATCCAGTGGCGGGGATCCGGAATCCCATACCCTACTCTGTTTTTATCACTTCCCCCCTTTACCCCCCGCCCCCTCTTTCTTTTCCCCCCTCCTCTACCCCTCCCCTCCTCCCCCTTCTACCCCTCTCTTTTCCCCCCTTTTTACTTATTCACCTCTCCTTCACCTGATTTTTCCTCAATCTATCCCTCAGCAGCCCCCTCCCTCCCCCTATTCTTCCCTCCATTTACACTGTTTGTTCGGGATGTAAGAATATTAGTCCAACATATACCAATTGACTACGAATGCTACTTGCCACTGTATGTACTGTGGAATTATGTGTATTGACAATTCGCCCTATATAATATGTATTGTACGCTGACCTGTATGTACTTAATTTGAATAAAGTTCACATTTTGTTAAAAAAAAAAATGCACACCTGCAACAAAAATGTGAATTTAATATTTTTTTTTAAAAGGTGAACTTATCCTTTAATAGTGCAAAAGGAGTTCTGTTCTGGGTCCTAGAGCCTAAAGGCCTATGTGCAGCATTGGATGGGAATATGCCTCCATTCCTAGATCCACATCTTACCTGACAGCCAGACCTTATTAGCCTCAGCTGAGCATAGACCTTTATACAGTTTATGTAAGCTGACTGATACTTGGGGCTTGAGGACAGAGTACTAAAAAAAGCTGTGCTGCCTGTTTGTTTTGGGGAACCCATTTGTGGCACCCTGTTAGTCAGGAATTGGCTGAGTTTAATTAGTTGTTTGGATGAGCAGATGTTTTGTTGGCTCCCTAAGACCCCCCTGCATTACAGTTTTTCTCCATTGTTTTGGCTCATTTCTTGAAACAGAAATTACATTCTCAAAACAACATGGACAAATCTCCAAACCACTTGGCAATTGTTCTCAACTGAATTGAATTTCTCATTCATTTCATCAAATTTCAAATGTCTCAGTACAGCTTTCAAATGATTAAGTACAAGTAGCCTACATTTAGCACAATTTCCAAGTGAATAGATCTTGTTGATCTAAACTGATTGTCAATTCTCAGTCTAATGGTTGTTCTCTCCAAAACGTGTCAGCGTCATTTCATTGTTTAAGTCATCACATGCACAATAGTCTGGTCAATTGTCAAAATGATTCAGGAACATAATACCATGAATACCATATATGAATCGCTTGGAACATTTGATAAAATGATTACAGCAATTGACAGTCAGGTGCAACTAGAACTTGACTAACGAAGGAGGAGTTGGAGTTGGTCTCAGATGACCAATCAAACTATTATATATTTATATTTATATAATATTGCACAAATATATACTATTTATTTATATAGTATACAGGGGGTCCCCGACTTACGAACACCCGACCTACGAACAACCCCTACTTACGAACGGGGTGCTGCGGGGACCCTCTGCCATTTTTCGTCCTTTTTCGGCGTCTTTCGGCCGTTCTGCGCATGCGCGGCCATACGGGGCTTCGGAAAATGACGGAAATGTCCGTAATTTGCCGCGCATGCGCAGAACGGCAATAGACGGAACATCGGAAATGTCTGGAAATCTCCGTATTTGTCGGTCTGCGCATGCGCGCTGACTTACGAACATTTCCGACTTCCGTACAGGCGGGCAGTCCCTAACAAGTTCGTAACTCGGGGACCCCCTGTATTTAGTTACCTGACAGGTGCTGTCCATGATTGTGAATGCTGCCAAACATGTATATATATATATATATAGCTTGACCATGCAGGACCAGTACAATCTCTGAACATGGAGGCACCTGGCTAAGTAAATGAACAAGGGCAACTGCCTGCTCGAGGAAGAGGAAGAAGAAGAGGAGGAGGAGTAAGGGTGCGTGGTGGATAAATAGGGGGAAGAGGCCGAGGAGCACACAGACACCATGCTGTCCCTGGTGAAATTCGGGCCACAATTATAGACCATGTCATCAACCATGGCCTCACAATGGCGGAGGCAGGTCGCAGAGTGCAGCCTAATGTGCCTCGCTCTACAGTCTCCTCTATCATCCAAACCTTTTCGCAGGGAAAACAGGTATGTAGTCAGTCAATGATGGAATTATATAATGTATAGGACAGGACACTGTGCATAGAGCAACAAATATGTTTATTTACTTTATTTACAGTAGTATTCCAGTCACTGTGCAGTGATGCATTAGAATTGTGGTAAAGTTACTGTAAGTAAAACAACAATACAATTACATTGGTAACTCATTCTGTACGGTATACATAAGGTATAAATTACAAATGGAGCATTGTCTTTTAAATTCTATGTCTGGGATTGGACGACAATCTGGCTCGGGTGGCCGAGGAAAACTTCTCAATGAAAAAAAAGAACAAGAGATCTGTAACATGGTGTTTGCAAATAATGCCATCCCATTGAGACAGATACGCACTGCAATCCTACAAGACAATGCCATATTACAAAATGTCAACTCTATATATCTCCACAATAGCCCGCATATTGAAGAAGCATCAGATGACAATGAAGCAAATTTACAGGGTACCCTTTGAGAGGAACTCTTATAGAGTGAAAGAACTGCGGTACCAGTATGTACATGTAAGTCAGTCACTGGTTGTCCATCAAGATAGCCTTTTTACAATTATCGCAAGCAGTGGTTCCCAAAATGTATTGGTTTCAGTACCCACTTTACCTGATTTCTGAATCCAGGTAATCCAGGTATGAAAGTATTACAGTAGTGGCTCCCATGTAAATCTATCTAATACTGTGGGTTTTACTGTAACATTTCAGTAAGTCTACTTGTTAATAATTTTTCCCCTCCCCTTTCTGTCAAATACCCCCTGTAGTACCTCTGCATAGGGTACATGTACCCCAGGTTTGGAACCACTGGAATACTGGCCAGTACAAGTGAACTTGTGTAGAACATTCTTATGCAACTGTCTATAACTGTAGTGTATGACTCTTCTGTATGACTGATTTGATGTTTTCTTTTTTTACTCTATTGTAGAGAATAATGGCATTGGAAGGAAACGAGACCTCTCACATACTCGTGTATGTGGATGAGGCTGGCTTCAACCTGGCCAAGGGCCGAAGACGTGGCCATAATTTTATTGGCCACCGGACCACGGTGGATGTCCCAGGCCAGCGAGGGGGCAATATAACTATGTGTGCTGCCATTTCTGAGAATGGTGTGGCCACTCACATCCCCAGTTTTGGCCCATACAATACACAGAAGCTCCTCGTCTTCTTGGACCGCCTTCATTTGGATTTGATCCCTGAAAATGAGAGAGGTCTCATAGGGCCTCACCTACCACAATATATAAAATTGTATGGGACAATGTGCATTTCCATCGTGGCCCGCTTATCAGGGCCTGGTTCACTGCTCACCCAAGGATGGATATGGTGTTCCTACCATCTTACTCTCCTTTCCTCAATCCTATTGAGGAGTTTTTCTCCGCTTGGAGGTGGAGAGTGTATGAGCATCGGGCTCAAGATCAGAGGTCTCTGCTCCATGCAATGGACGCTGCCTGTGAGGATATTACAGGAGATCAGTGTAGGGGATGGTTGCGACATGCACGCTGTTTCTTCTCTCGCTGCATCGCAAGGGAGGATATACGCTGTGATGTTGACGAGAATCTGTGGCCAGACAGACAGCAGAGTGTGGATGGGCAGGAGGGTGAGGATGGTGGCCAGTGAAGAGATGTTACAGTAGTTGTGAAACTCAAGCTTTATTTACAGCATTGTAGGCTAAATGTAATTTTCCTTGTTTTTTGTTTGTGTTTATATTGCCAATTGGCCATATATTATGCTGTATACATTTTCATTTTACTCTGATGTATGGAAGTTACTTTGTGTGTGAATGATAATGGTTACAATACTGTAAAGTAATTTTTCCTTGGCAGTATGAGTGCAATGTGTGATGTCAAACCTTGAAGGCTACTCTTACCCTAAAATCTATTCTTTTTTTTTCAGGTTTATACACAAATTGTATTCAGTTAGCTAGACAAAAACTGTACAGTAACCATTGTCAATGAAGGACTGGGCTAAGACTGAAAGGTGGACATGAGGGATATTTCAATGGTCCTCTGCCATAGAGACAAAACATCTAAACATTTTGACTTGCAGTGCTTACACAATGCCAAAGGGATGAAGCATTTTGGGGGCACTGACTATTTGAATGAGAAAGAAATTTATTTTTGACACATAAGTGAACTGTTTTGGGAAAGATATGAGCTTTTGAAGGTGAACCGTGGTGTTGTGCCGAACCATCCAGGTTATTTTGGCAAAAGCACCAAGAGAGTTGAGAACGTCTGGTCTGTTTCAAGAAATGAGCCAAAGCAATTGAGAAGAATCTTTGCCATTTTGGGTGCACTGACTCTTTATATGGGAAAGGAATATGGTTTTGAAGCATGAGTGATCAGTTTTGGGAGAGATATGAGCTTTTGCACGTAAGTTATAGTGTTGTGCTGAACTGTAAGACTGTTTAGCCAAATGATCTTAGAGTTTTGAGAATGTAATTTCTGTTTCAAGAAATGAGCCAAAACAATAGAGAAAAACTGTAATACTCTGATTGTTTGCTGCTTTACTGAATAAAAGTGCAGGACAAAAATGGTTGGACTGCTCCTGGGTGTCTCCCTGTCTTGTGCATGCATTACCACTGCCAATACAAGTTGAGCCTGCCCCCCCTACAAAATACAGTATCTGTAATATGAATGTACTGTATATATTGTATGTCATATGCAGCATATCATTTTGTGCATAATATTCTGTGTGTATAACACATGAAAAACTCTATCTATTTATATAAATGTTATTTAATTTGATTACCAGGTTTTTTTTTTTTTTTTGTATTCCAGTTGCTACAGTCAATTACTGTACCTTAATTTGCTCCATGGGTCAATGTGGCTGACAAGTGAAGCCTTTAATTTGTATGTCATCAGAGGTCCCCGGTGACCAGAGATACCATAAGCTGAGAACAAGCTATTGATTGTTGTAATATCAAAGCCCACGGACAAGGAGTGTTGACACCTACATAAGATAGGTTACGTTAACAAGCATGATAATGTCACAAGTAATATAGACATCAATATCAGAACAATGCACAGCTAGAAAATTACTAAATACATTTTCAGTGTAGAAAAAAAGCAGAGGAAATTGCACTTTTGCCTTTTTTACCTTTGCCAAACAAGTAAATAACGAAATCAAGGATCAATAAGCAATCATTTAATGGCACTTGTAATCCTTCTCTAAGGCTGATTAAGTACTGCTATTAATAAGTTAAGGATGACTTCTTGTTTTCCTTAATTAGGTAGTTCACATTTATATTCTCTGTGATCAACATAAAAATCCATAATATTAGAAAAAGAAACACTGGTTTCAATTAACAGTTTACATTACAAAAAGGTTTTCTAAACAAAATAACAACACAAAAAAATTGTTGAAATGCATATACAGTATTTGAACTGTTTTAGATGTTAAAAAATGTAAATTCTCTTTAGCCAATTTTGAAACTTGCACACGCTTTCTATACTACATACTAAAGAGTGGCACCATCATGGAAACCGGCAGCACTGCAGCTTCCTGTGTCATTTCCCAACCTCCAGCCTACACTTTGACTTTTACATAAGCAAGACCACACTGGCCTGTCCCTCCTTTAAGTCTCAAGCAGTGGAGCCCGGTGGACTAACTGATGCTAGTACTTATGCTGTCAGCATGATTTCTGGTGTGTAGAGGATTATAGAAATTAGTACAAATATAGATTTGGGTAATTATACGAGATTCTCTGAGCCACCACACATACACATTGGCCATTTCAACACATTGCCCTGACATGGTCCACTGCCAAAAATATTTAATACAGTCATAACAGGAATACATGCAAGTAAACAGGAAGTGTTTTCAAAGCGGTGCAGGAAATCAGCGTCATTGAGATGCAACAAAGAATGAAAAAAGGATGAAGACTGAATACATTTTATGTTGCAGTTACACAAATGGCAATTGTTTATGGTACACATTGTTTTAGCTAAGTAAATGTCATTCAGTCTGGGTTTACATATACTTTAATGCCTGGTACACACCATGATTTTTTTTTCCATTCAACCCAGCGATCTCCCCCGTTCTAACATGCCCCCCCCCCCTGCCAGAACATTACGGTCAGATCTCTCATTGGATGAAAGAGCTGATCGGAAGTCGGTCGGCTGCTGGCCGACGTCTGTCAGACGGACGGTCTTTATTGAACTGACCGATGTCACCCGGCATTCGGCCTGTGTGTACGGGGCTTAAGTCTTTCAGTAATACTTCAGTCATAGCAAAGCAATGCACTGCAATGTACCATTGTTTTACCTAATACTACACATGGGAATTTTGCAGTTATGCTCCCCTGGTATTTACGTGTATATGGAATACCATATGCAGATCGACCTATTGCACTAAACAGCACATGAATATTCAGAGCCCAACATCTGTTCACATTGTCATAAACAAGTATGAAGATTTACAATAACAGATGAAGTAGTAGAATACTGCTCCTAAAGAGACACTCTCATTAAGGGTACAGTGACAATGTATGCACAAAGAGGCCCCTGAACCACTGATGCTTACCTTGCCAGAAATACCCCACCACTCCTTCCTATTTTGCATCCGGCAACAAAATCCCCAGCGTTAGATGGTGTCAGACACTAAGGGAGCAATGATGTCACTCCCTTGGTCATGTGCCAGTGCCCAGGCCTAGGCATTGTCTACTACATGGGAGGAGGTCACATTCTCAAGGAAACAAGAAAACATTAGATATTCCAATGCCCTGTACACACGATCGGACACTCCAACAACAAAATCCCATGTTTTTTTTCCGACAGATGTTGGCTCAAACTTGTCTTGCATACACACAGTCAAACAAAGTTGGTCGGAAATTCCGAATGTCAAGAACGGGTTGACGTACAACACATACGACAAGCCGAGAAAAATGAAGTTCAATAGCCAGTGCTGCTCTTCTGCTTGATTCCGAGCATGCGTGGCACTTTGTGCGTCAGAATTGTGTACACACGATCGGAATTTGCGTGAACGGATTTTGTTGTCGGAAAATTTGAGAACCAGATCTCAAATTTTGTGCAACGGAAATTCCAATGGAAACTGTCCGATGGAGCCTACACACGGTTGGAATTTCCGACAACAAGCTCTGATCGCACATTTTCCATCGGAAAGTCTGACCATGTCTAAGGATGAGATTTGGTGGTGATCAGAGAGAGGAAAAGAAATGTTGGAGAGGTTGCGTGGAATGCATAGGTAGGAGAATATGAGGTCAAGGCAGTTGCTAAAAGAGTGAGTAGAAGCGTTTGCCCATTGTTTCAGTTCAAAAGAGGAGGTTAGGCTCAGAAATTTAGACCTGGCGGGAGTGTTAAGATTAACAGGGATGTTGAAGTCACCAAGAATGATTGTTGTGATTTCAGAAGAGAGAAAGTAGGGTAGCCAGGCAGAGAAGTTGTCAAGGAAGCTTGATACTGGTCCAGTAGGCCAATAGATCACAGCAATTCTCAACAAAACTGGATAAAATAGGCAAATACAGTGAGCTTCAAATGAGCAGAGGGACAGAGAGGGGGGTGGATAAAGAACTTGAAAAGTGCTTTGCGGGGATAGGAGGATTCCAACACCACCTCCTTTCCGTCCACTAGGCTTGGGAGAGTGAATCCACAGGAGGCCACCATGGGAGAGGGCAGCAGGAGAAGGAAAGTCAGATTATTGAAGCCATGTCTCTGTAATTGCAAGCAGGTTGAAGGAGTTTGTGATAAATAGGACATGAACGGTGGTAAGTTTGTTGCAAACCGAGCGGGTATTCCAAAGGGCACAGGAAAAGGGGGGGCTGGCTCTAGGTAGAAGAGGAATATAAATTAGATTGTGTATATAAGCATTTTTCAGGTAAAGTTTAAATGAAAAAAAAGCAAGAAAGTCAAAAAGAGGAAACTGTTATAAAGATTAGATTTGTACTATACATATTATTTTTATAATTGCCTGAAATTATTTTTTAAAGTGGAATTTGTGGTAAAGAAGTCAATCAGTAAGCTTTTCTTTAATCTGACTTCTGTGTAATCCAGTCAGATTTCAATGAGCTTCTCATGGGTGGGCTGAGCCGTTCTACTTCCTGTCTGTGAACAGCAACTTCCTCTTGATGTATCTAACCTCTCTTAAAAAATTAGAACTTCTGCTGGTGGCACTTTGGTCCACGAACCAGAACTTTGCAGTTCCAGAGTCCACCAGTGGGTTTCTCCCAGCAGTATGCATGTCCCAGGAATTAGTCTTTACCTGGTGCTGGCTGCTGTAAAGGTTATGGTCGGATCTTCTCCATAACACTGGGGAAATCTTACAGTTCACAAAGGTAACCTGGGCAAGGCTGACATAATTCCTTGGGTGCAGCAGAGGCAGTGTGCACAGGAAGTTAGAAGCTCAGTGAATTTCTAGCAGGATAAGAGGAAAAAAACAACATGGGCAAATGCATATGCAGTAGGCAATAAATAAGTCTAGCATAAAAAAAACTCAGAGTTTTCCTATGTACTACATATTTTTCAGAACGCAGAAGTGTAGCATTTGGCAAATTTCATCGTACACAAATGCACAGGTAAATGCGAATTCAAACAAGCATCAGCATTCACACAAGTACAGGGATGGGAACAGAGGGGCGCCAGACTTAGTGCAGTATAAATCATATATTTAATAAAAGCAAGTAGTAACTCACAGGTTAAATTAGATGAGTTCAGTATGTGGTGAAAATCACCAGTCCTGGAGTCTCATAAATGTCTTCCCTTCTTCATCAGACATGGTCTGATGAAGAAGCTGTAGCTTCGAAATGCATTACCATTCCTTGCCACTGTGAATAATCACATTTCCTGTTCCTGTGAAGTCACGACCAGCTGCTTTTTGTTTCCTGACTCCTGGTACCCAGCATTCTCTGGATCTCTGTAAGATCACACCAGTGCCCCAGGCTGCAAAGGGAAGACATTTATGAGACTCCAGGACTGGCGATTTTCACCACATACTGAACTCATCTAATTTAACCTGTGAGTTACTACTTGCTTTTATTAAATAAATGATTTATACTGCACTAAGTCTGGCGCCCCTCTGTTCCCATTTCTACACAGAGCCCATCGCTTCACTCTAAGGGAGCTGCCTCCAGGTGCTAATCATACAAGATCTCGGATCATTTATGGACATTATATTTTAAACAAATGTTTTAATATTATGTGTGCTTATTCATACACACACATTTTATGTATACCTATGTGACAGAACCCACTGTCACTGTGTGTTTTGGAAGGGGCTGGGCGTTGGCCTCCTACCCACAGACTATGGCCCAGAATGGACTTGGGAGAGACTTGGGGACAAAGTGCCATTGAGATAATGCGATGTAATGCTGCATCCCTTCTCCCCCCCCCCCCCTCTTGTTGCTGTGTTAATTGTGTTGGGTCATGGCATGTAGACGAAAGGTCTGGACTGGAGACATCTCCCAGCAGGGGATCTGTTAGGAGGGGCTGCCTGCTTATCATAATCCCTTTATGTGTTTCAACTGTAGTTGTTTGGATATACAAGTGTTGAGTTTCCATTGGTTCTTCCTTGTCCCCTACCCCCTCTATGACAAGGCTAAGGGGGGTGTCCCCAACTGTGTTTAAAAGTGTATGTTTGAAACTTAATAAACAGTTTTATGCTCTGGATGTTTAACCCTCAACACCTGTGTGGCTTGTCTCGTGATTGAGGGGTTAAGGGCTGGTTATGGCGAATCTGCAGGCTGCGGGTGCATTTGGAGGACAGGAGACACAGGTCTGGCGGAGATTCTCAGAAGAGACACTGAAGATCCGTCACAGTGGTGGGAGCAGTGGGAAGTCTCCTGCAGTCCAGGACATCCAAATCACCACCGGGATTCAAGATCCGGGCAGCCATCGAGGAGCGATACGGGGACCAGCCAGCATGAGAGCGGAGTTCGGGAGGAGGCTGCAAGGCATGCGGAAGCAACATCGGGGACCAGCGACAGAGCACACCATGCTCGGCTGGGAGGATGTGATCCGCCGGCAACTCTGGCAAGAGATGCTAAGCCACGAGCGGCACCATCAGGGGAAGATCCTTCCCTCCTCTACAGAGATGTACTGGACGCAGTACCGTGCACGAGAGGTGTTTTTGAGGGAACAACCGCAAGATGATTGGAAGACGGAGCTCGGAAGATTGGTCCGGGAGGAGATGAGGCTGGATGCCAGCTACAGAGCCCTCCGGTGGTTTGCGGCTCAACTGTGGCCAGGTACAGCAGATGGCAGCCCGACAGAAGGCGTTGGCTACGGCAGCGTGGGGCTGCTCCATAAAAAAATGTACGGAGACCCAGACTTTGGGAGCATCGAGGAGTGGCGGCTTGAAGACATCTTGGACTTCCGAGATGAGGTGCTGGACCTCCCAGAAGAGGCATGTGACCTGGGGGAATTGGAGTTCCTGGTTAAGCAGGAATGGGAGCTCGAGATTGCCTACAAGCGGCTGTTTGACGGTGATCAGCAGCCCGGCATGGCTCCCGTTGCCTGGGACTGTCCGGGAGAAAAAGCGGACAGTCGCAAAGATGCAGAGCAAATGGGGCCAGGGGTACCCCTACGTTTTCCCGTTCTAACCACAATGGAAGAAGCGGCGATGATACAGAGGGCACTGCGAGTGCTTGAATGCCGGAAGGCATCGGAGGTTCCCCAGGCAGCGAGACAAGCTAATAGCATAAAAGTCTCAGAAGGGGGAGTTGAGACGGGCGCTGGAAGGCTGGTAGATGGGGATCAGCAGCAAGTCCAGAGTATCGCATCCGGTGTCCCAGCAGAAGCGCTGGCTACAGGGCAGAGTGCCGCTGGCCTCTGCCGACTCTCACAGTTAGATCCAGGGAGTCTGGGACATGACCTCAGTAATCTGTTTCCCCAGCAGAAGATATCCCCACCGGGAGTGGAGAAAGCCATTCTCCCTCCCCAGCAATTAGACACTACCCCAGTGTTTATATCCCCAGCAGAAGCGCTGGCGACGGAGCAGAGCGCCGGTGGCCTCTGCCCACCCTCAGAATTGGATCCGGAGAGTCCGAGAGATGATCTTCGGGAGCTGTTTCCCCAGCAGCGGAAATCCCCACCGGGAGTGGAGAAAGCCATTCTACTTCCCCAGCACTTGGACACTACCCCAGTGTTTATCCCCCCAGCAGAAGCGCTGGCTATGGGGCAGAGTGCCGCTGGCCCCTGCCCAGCCCTCAGTATGTTTTTGGAGGGTTTGGGAGATGGCCCCTGTCAAAAGTTGCCCCAGCAGCTGGTCACAGAACCGGGAGGGGAAAAAACCCTTCCCCCTCTTCAGCGGCTGAATATCTTTGCATATGTCCCCCCAGCAGAAGCGCTGGCTACGGGGCAGAGCGCTGTTGGTCTCTGCCCAGCATCAGAAAAAGAGATGGAGAGTCTGGGAGATAGTCCCTGCAAGATACCTCCCCAGCGGCTGGTAACTACACCAGGAGAAAAGCAAGTTCCTTTTCTTCCTCAAAGGCTTAGCACTACCAGCCTATGCTCCCTACCAGCTGAAGCGCTGGCATCGGGGCAGAGGATTATTCAGCTCCCCCCAATACATGCAACCAGGCCCCGGATCACGGGAGTGCGGACAGGCAGTCCTGCTCTAAAGCGGCTGTTTTTATTCACGGGAGACCGTATGTGCGGTTTTGCTCCCCAGCGCCAGAGTCGTACTGATTCTTTTTTTGTTTGCCTGGGGTGGGAATTTGTGACTAACGCAGGTCCAGACCAGTTGAGGGTCCAGGACCTGGTTAGTCTGTTTTTAAAAGGGGAGAAATGTGACAGAACCCACTGTCACTGTGTGTTTTGGAAGGGGCTGGGCGTTGGCCTCCTACCCACAGACTATGGCCCAGAATGGACTTGGGAGAGACTTGGGGACAAAGTGCCATTGAGATAATGCGATGTAATGCTGCATCCCTTCTCCCCCCCCCCCCTCTTGTTGCTGTGTTAATTGTGTTGGGTCATGGCATGTAGACGAAAGGTCTGGACTGGAGACATCTCCCAGCAGGGGATCTGTTAGGAGGGGCTGCCTGCTTATCATAATCCCTTTATGTGTTTCAACTGTAGTTGTTTGGATATACAAGTGTTGAGTTTCCATTGGTTCTTCCTTGTCCCCTACCCCCTCTATGACAAGGCTAAGGGGGGTGTCCCCAACTGTGTTTAAAAGTGTATGTTTGAAACTTAATAAACAGTTTTATGCTCTGGATGTTTAACCCTCAACACCTGTGTGGCTTGTCTCGTGATTGAGGGGTTAAGGGCTGGTTATGGCGAATCTGCAGGCTGCGGGTGCATTTGGAGGACAGGAGACACAGGTCTGGCGGAGATTCTCAGAAGAGACACTGAAGATCCGTCACAACCTATATTCCAGTTGCTATATAATTTTATGTTATCACCATATCTAGCGCTGCTGTTCAACTCTGTTTTTACACAAGTACAGGGGCCAACAGCCCTTCATTTCTATGAGAAGCACTTTTTTTTTTTTTTTTGATGTACATTTAATTGATTTATGTGCCAATGAATCATAATTATCTGCTGTCAATCAGTCCTGTAATTCATACACCTTTGCTACAATACACATCTAGGCAGGTTACACCTCTATTATCTGGTTAAACTGGGCAACTACTAATTTTGCCTCTTCGGTTTGCCCATTGGACAATGAATCAGCATGATGACCTCTTCCCACTGAACAGGAAGGTATCCTAGAAATCAGTAAAGCTTAAACTGGGTAACCCCTGGAGGACTAATTCCTGTAAATAGTTGGAGTTTTAAGTCTCCATAAAATCAAAAATAATAATAGGAATATTTTTAAACCGTAGTTTCTGCCCAAAAAAACAAAAAACACTTTTGATTTATACTGTAATGTCGGAGTTAAGAATACATTTATAACATGAACATTGTTGGTCACACCTAAGAACCATGAAAAAATTATTTTAATCCTGTCTGTCAGATTGTACTGTTTATCCATTAAAATTGCAATTTTGCAGCAATTGCTAAAGCCACCACTTTTAATAAGCAGATATAGATTATACAATTAGTCAAATAAAGGTAGTGTGTTCTGTAACAATAAATCCTTAAATATCCAGAGGGCAGAAATAGATTGCGTGTTTAATCTAAATTTTAGGAACTACATCTGTGTTTTTCAGACTAGATATGTGTCATCATTCCCTTCCCAGAAACAGAATTTATCATACTTATTTAAAATTAACTGGGGCTTTGTACACTAATATTTTCTGTGTATGGAACAACAACCCCACCACTGGAAAAATCCACTGTACGAGTTTACCAATAAAAGACAAAAAAATTGTAATTGTTTTATGCAGCATGTATGAGCTACGTTGCTTAGGATCATTTATGAGATGGCAGCTGCAATTCCCCACAAGATAGATTCTTTGGTGTTTTGGTGAATTAATGACCCGGATGAGCAGACCTCTGTTAAGTTGAACTTTCAATGACACCTCTGCTGATGAAAAAAGTATCTTGCTAAAAATTTCATTTGCCTGGCTGTCATGCCAATTCAAGGACTTCACTTTCTTGAGTAGATGACCCAAAATAAGACTTCACTTCCTGCATTTTTTTCTAGTCAGTAACTCAGTAAATAAGAAAGCAAAGACAACCAGGCAACCAGAATTTTTAAAAGGATAGCAGCCTACATATTTCTCCTAGTAGAGGTTTCCTTTCAATAAAACCGCCACTGTCACCTGCCATACTGTATTCTCTATGAGAGCCCACTAGAGGGCACAGAAACATAGCTTGAGCACTCTGGGACATAATTGCTTGTCTCTACAAGTATATGACAATGGAAAAATAGCTGAAAAGCCAAACTTAGCTTGGGATGGAGAGGAAACTTCCTTGAAAATGGTCTTATGCCGCGTACACGCGGTCGGAATTTCCGATGGAAACAGTCCGATGGGAGCTTTTCATCAAGTTTTTCCGACCGTGTGTATGCCCATCGGTCTTTTTCTGTCGAAATTTCCGACAGACTTTGGATTGAGAACCTGTTCTTAATTTTTCCGACGGAAAACCTTTCTATTGGATTTTCCGATCGTATGTATGCAATCCCGACACGCAAAATGATGACGCATGCTTGGAAACAATTCGACGCATGCGCAGAAGCATTAAACTTCCCTTTTATAGTGCAGTCGAATGTTTTTTAAGGCGTGGTGTTATTGACCGTCGGAATTTGGTGTGACCGTGTGTAGGCAAGACAGTTTGAGCGAAATTCCGACGGGAAAACCATCAGACGAGAACCATCAGACGAGAATTCCGACCGTGTGTACGCTGCATTAGACAGAAGAAAAGAAATTTAAATTAATAAAACTTTCAAAGCATCATGTGCATTTGAAAACTGTAATGCTGCATACACACGATCGGACATTCCGACAACTAAATCCTGGGATTTATTTCCAAAGGATGTTGGCTCAAGCTTGTCTTGCATACACACAGTCGCACAAATGTTGTCGGAAATTCCGATCGTCAAGAACACGCTGACGTACAACGCGTATGACGGCACTATAAAGAGGAAGTTCAATAGCCAGTGCGCCACCCTTTGGGCTCCTTCTGCTAAACTCGTGTTAGTAGAAGTTTGGTGAGAGACTATTCACGCTTTTCAGCCTCGTGCTTTTCCAATCGTTACTGCTCTTCAGTTTGTGCTTGTGGGTTCGTATCTGGTTTTCAGTGCGTATTTTTATAATATGTGTTTGATTTTCAGTGCATTCTTGTCCGCTCGTTTCTGATTTTCAGCTCGCTCTTCTCAAGTCTTTTCTGATTTTCAGTGAGTTCTGTTAGTTTGTTCTGACCAGCCGACCGTTTTGAAGCCATGTTGCAGGTACGTACTCATCGTAGAGTTAGTGCTGTGCAGGGGCTTGGTGTTCTTACTTTGACCCAAGCCCAGTCCATGAACAGGGCGAGGAGGAGTTCATGGATGAAGAATTGGTTGCTCCAGCGTGACCAAATCTCGAACATGCATTTTTTTGCGCGAGATCCGTGAGAATAATTCTGATGATTTCAGGAATTATCTCCGGATGACGGACCCCGTTTTTCACCTTTTGTTGGCTTTGCTGTCCCCTTATATTACCAAGCAGGACACCTGCATGCGGCAAGCCATCACTCCTGAGCAGAGGCTTTTAGCCACCTTGCGGTACTTGGCGATGGGGAGAAGTCTGCAGGACATTAAGTTCTTGACAGGCATCTCCCCCCAGGCTCTGGGGATTATTATTCCAGAGACCTGTTCTGCCATCATTCAGGTCCTGCAGAAGGACTATATTAAGGTAATTTTTCTCCTTTAACATCACATTCTATGTATTTAATGTTTGCTAATGTATTGTATTTATTTCATCATTCCATAATTACCATGATTGTAATAAGCTGTGAATGCCCCCTTTGTCCTCATGCATGCTGGAAGCTTTTAAAGTTTCTTTTTTGTCCTTCATGCATATTTGCCTTCACTAACCTCCCCAGCTTTCAATCTTGGGCCCATACACACCTAGCCTAGTCACTTAAAGGGGTTGTAAAGGTAAAAATATTTAAAGTTAAAATCGATGTCTGTTAGGTACTAATACACAATAATGTTCTTACTTGTACTGATATTCGTTATTTATCTGACAAAATATACCTTTAATAACATGCCCCTGCCTTCCTCTCTTGTCTCTAGCCTTTATTTCCTGGTTTGCGGTGCGCGTTCATGACAGGCACGGCACGGCGTAATAAAAAACTACAATTCCTATTAGGCTTAGCGGCATCGCGCGTGCGCGCATGCGCACTGCCTTTTTTTTATATCAGCTGGTTACCGAGAACGAGCAAAGTTCTCGTGTAAAAATGCATGTAAAAATAATATTACAGCCTAGGCAATGTGGTGGAGGATGGGGGGGGGGTGTTTTTGTTTATATTGTGTATGAGGAGGAGACACAGTGCATGCTTGCTGGTACATGAATACAGTAAAGGAAACCATCTAACTTTATATTGCAAATTGACAGTAATTAAATAGCCACCTATAATGTTTGGTTAAAGATTACCTTGTTGGTTAATATAAAGTTTAGAGGCTGCAGCTGTTTTCTTGTCTCTTAGACTTTAGAAGATCTTCCGATTATGAATCCTAGTCTGCAGACTGCAAGGGGGCGGAGTCAAGGCGGGGCAGTATAGATCAGTGCAGAATCCTAATAAGAGATAGAAGGAGGTGCTGTGTCAGAGAAATATCACGCTTCAGCGCCGGGTCCCTAGGGTACGCACGCGCGGCAGAGCTGTTCAGCAGCGCACACAGGTACGTGGGGCAGCGGGTGCGCATGCGCGGGTTCACGGCGCTCGGGTATGTGTTCTAGCTCTTCCAGCGTGGCTCACATCTGTGCGCAGCTTTGTCAGAAAGCGGGTGCGCATGCGCACTCATCCGGATACCCCACCTGACCACTTACCTGGCCTATAAAAGGCCTTCTCCTTCCCTTCATAAATTGCTGGTTTGTTGTCTCTACTTCCTGAGTTCCTGGCTCCAGTCCCCTGTATCCTGTATCCTGTACCTGCCTGATTACCTGTGCTTGACCCGGACCTCTTCTGACCACCGCTGCTGCTTACCTGTGTTTGACCCCTTGGCTTGCCTCTTGGATATCCTTCTGCCTGATTACCTGTGTTTGCCCCTCGGCCTGCCTCCTGGACATTCTCTTGTTACGTACCTGTGTTTGACCCCTGGCTTGCCTCTTGGATATCCTTCTGCCTGATTACCTGTGTTTGACCCTCGGCCTGCCTCCTGGACATTCTCTTGTTACGTACCTGTGTTTGACCCCTGGCTTGCCTCTTGGATATCCTTCTGCCTGATTACCTGTGCTTGACCCTCGGCCTGCCTCCTGGACATTCTCTTGTTACTTACCTGTGTTTGACCCCTGGCTTGCCTCTTGGATATCCTCTGCCTGATTACCTGTGCTTGACCCTCGGCCTGCCTCCTGGACATTCTCTTGTTACTTACCTGTGTTTGACCCCTGGCTTGCCTCTTGGATATCCTCCTGCCTGATTACCTGTGGTTGACCCTCGGCCTGGCTTTCTGGACTTCCTACCCACGTATGCACCCCAGGATTATCCTCCAGAGTGTGTTCTGGTTCCTCTACAGCCTCTGCCTCGTGTTGGTCCTGCCAGGTGTCTACTTCCAGTGCAGCTTCATCCACACACGGTCAACATCCCCACTGCGCACCACCTGCAACCCACCTGCTGGCAACCAGTGCATCTTTGTGCCCAGTGCCCTCTGTACCCATTCCAGGGGCATCGTGCACCTAGTCGCAAGGGGAACAGCTCTCAGCATTTCGGCCCGGGTGAGTACCTGTGACATGCTGCATCACTGTAGACACACCCACCAGCCCCTGTGTCTCTCTGTACAGAGCGTCTCCACGCAGGGCTGTAGTACTAGCCTGGGGGCGAGCACGACTGCTCACCACCACAACAAACGGCTTGAGGGACAGTGAGAAGCACAAGGAAGTACAACAGGAAGTGAAGATTTTCAAGAGGGACCAGTAACAATTAGGAGAGGAATAGAAGGAACAGGTAAGTGAAATAACACTGCCTCAGCTTAGAAGAAGCTAATTAGCTAATAAAAAAAATATGAATTGTAAAGTTTTGATCAATCAAAATTCTTTTGATCGTTACTCACCTCTCCGTCGGCTTCCGGGGCTTCAGGGAGTTCCGTCGGAGATCCGGTGACGTCACGGACATCAATGTCCCTGGACTCCTTCCCCCTTCCCCAAGTGCCTCTGTCTGCTAACAACGGGAAGGGGGGAGGAGTTCTGATTGAACATAATGCGAACGGAGGAGGATCTATGCATGACGTCACCTGCTGCTGCGATTGTCGGCTTTACATGCTGTGTTTTTATCATCTTTATGTGAGTAGTTTGTGTTTGAACACAAAAATTAAATCTTATACTTAAGCAGTGAGCACTTAGATCTTTTCTTTCTACCCATGACCTGGCGTCCTTGCTGAGATCTAAGGAGATGTGAGAGAAGTTTATGGTCCGTGTTAACCCTTTTGATACCCGCTTGCGTGACCACCTGTTTGCACAGGGGTCCATGCCATAAGGTGAGAGTGATTAGTTAGACCGGAGGTGGAAGGATTGTCACGCTACTGTGGAAAAAAAAGTTACTTACGTCAGTGCTACAGTTTGAATTTAAAACATATTTGTGTGAACTGTGAAGTTAAAGAGGAGGTCCACCTGAAATGTTTTTTTTAAAAGTCAGCAGCTACAAATAGATTCTTCTGTTTCTACTGCATGGTGCAGTTTTTTCTGCGGGATCGCGGCCGCCATTTTGTTGTAGGAAGTTGGTGAGATACTCCCATCAGAAGCACCCAGTGAGTGGAGACATTGCAGGAGCATAGCGGAGGTTAAGTGTACCCATCCCCTGGAAGCAGGTTGACCTTTGGAAGTACCAAGACAGCGGAGCCAGTGGAGGGATATAGTGGAAGTGGAGTGTACCCCCGTGTCTTTCGGATGCCCGTGAACGTTGATTTACAGGTAAGAGGCTAGAGAGCACGATTTAGGATCAGGTCCTCACATACCCACCATCCCTCATTTTGGAGATAGAAGATCGCTGTCATTACTGCCACTTCTGTTTATATTTAGAGACGTTTCCTTGGTCAGTGGTTATACTTATTTACCATCTGGACTTTACCATTTTAGTTATCCATGCAATAGAAAGGTTACTCGATTCCATCTCTCATATACCGCTTGGGACTTACCAGGAGTACTGTGTTTTCATGTTCACACTATTGTTTGTTTGTGACTAGGGATGAGCCGAACACCCACCCCGTTCGGCTCGCACCAGAACCCGCGAACGGACCTAAAGTCCGTGCGAGCTTTAGAACCCTATTAGTTATAATGGATGCAAACGTTCGAAATTAAAAGTGCTCATTTTAAAGGCTAATATGCATGTTAATGTCATAAAAAGTGTTTGGGGACCTGGGTCCTGCCCCAGGGGACATGTATCAATGCAAAATTTTTTTTTTAAAAACGGCCGTTTTTTCAGGAGCAGTGATTTTAATAATGCTTAAATTGAAACAATAAAAGTGTAATATTCCTTTAAATTTCGTACCTGGGGGGTGTCTATAGTATGCCTGTGAAGGGCGCATGTTTCCCGTGTTTAGAACTGTCTCTGCGCAAAGTGTCATTTTTGAAAGTAAAAAAGCTATTTAAAATCACTCGCGGCTAATGTTAATTCACGGCTCCCGTAACACAGAGAACAGTGATTCATTGAAACTCATTCATAAAAAAAAAGTCATTGATAAAAAATAAAAAAAATGAAAAAAAAAAAAAAGCGTAGGGGTCCCCCAAAATTCAATAACCAGGCCCTTCAGGTCTGGGATGGATATTAAGGGGGATCCCAGCCAAAAAAAAAAAAAAAAAAAAAATGGCGTAGGGTCCCCCTCAAAATCCATACCAGACCCTTGAGGTCTGGTATGGATTTTAAGGGGAACCCTAGCCAAAAAAAATGGCGTGGGGTCCCCCTCAAAATCCATACCAGACCCTTATCCGAGCACGCAACCTGGCAGGCCGCAGGAAAAGATCCCGGCCCCCCCCCTGTGTGAAATGGTAAGGGGGTACCCCTACCATTTCACCAAAAAAGTGGCAAAAATGGTAAAAATGACAGGAGACAGTCTTTGACAATTCCTTTATTAAAATCTTCTTTCTTCTTTCTTCATCCTTCGGTTTCTTCATCTTCTCCTTCCTTCATCTTCTTCCATCTTCTTCTTCCATTTTCTTCTTCCTCCGATCCGCTTCTTCTTGCGCTGGTCTTCTCGTCCTTCTCGTCCGGCATCTTCTTCCGTCGGCGTCGGCATCGTTGTCGGTGTCGGTGTCTTCTTGGCCGCTCCGCGCAATGGGAGGCTCCCGCTGTGTGAGGCTCCGCTCCATCTGACAGGTCTTTTAAAACGGAGGGCACCTGGTGACCCCGTCCCCCTCTGACATCATGGGGAAAGCCATCATGGAATTCCCCATGACGTCTCTGTGCGTCAGAGGGGGCGGGGTCACCAGGTGCCCTCCATTATAAAAGACCTGTCAGATGGAGCGGAGCCTCACACAGCGGGAGCCTCCCATTGCGCGGATCGGCCCAAGAAGACACCGACACCGACGCCGACGGAAGAAGATGCCGGACGAGAAGGACGAGAAGACCAGCGCAAGAAGAAGCGGATCGGAGGAAGAAGAAAATGGAAGAAGAAGATGGAAGAAGATGAAGGAAGGAGAAGATGAAGAAACCGAAGGATGAAGAAAGAAGAAAGAAGATTTTAATAAAGGAATTGTCAAAGACCGTCTCCTGTCATTTTTACCATTTTTGCCACTTTTTTGGTGAAATGGTAGGGGTACTTTTGTACCCCCTTACCATTTCACACAGGGGGGGGCCGGGATCTGGGGGTCCCCTTGTTAAAGGGGGCTTCCAGATTCCGATAAGCCCCCCGCCCGCAGACCCCCACAACCACCGGGCACGGTTGTGGGGAAGAGGCCCTTGTCCTCATCAACATGGGGACAAGGTGCTTTAGGGGTCTTAGACCCCCAAAGCATCCTCCCAATGTTGAGGGCATGTGGCCTGGTACGGTTCAGGCGAGAGGGGGGGCCGCTCTCGCCCCCCCCTCTTTTCCTGCGGCCTGCCAGGTTGCGTGCTCGGATAAGGGTCTGGTATGGATTTTGAGGGGGACCCCACGCCATTTTTTTTGGCTAGGGTTCCCCTTAAAATCCATACCAGACCTCAAGGGTCTGGTATGGATTTTGAGGGGGACCCTACGCCATTTTTTTTTTGGCTGGGATCCCCCTTAATATCCATCCCAGACCTGAAGGGCCTGGTTATTGAATTTTGGGGGACCCCTACGCTTTTTTTTTTTGTTTTTTATTAATGAATGACAGTTCTCTGTGTTACAGGAGCCATCAATTCATTAGCCGCGAGTGATTTTAAATAGCTTTTTTCCTGCAAAAATGACACTTTTTTGCAGGGAAAGTTCTAAGCACAGGAAACCTGCCCCTTCACAGGCCACCTATAGACACCCCCCAGATGTGATACTGCAATGCTGTTCTAACAGCATGCACACACATATCCCCAGAAATAGAGCACATATTGTTGTCAGCAGTCAGCAGCACACTGACACGCTGACACTGACTGAAACATAATATGCGAGGCCGCCGGCGCGGCGGCCTCTTATACCGTGGGCATGTACTAAAGCCCCTGAGCTATAATTGGCTACAGCCATCCTGCCTGTAGCCAATTATGGCTCTCCTCGCTGCCGGCGCTGTGATTGGCCAAGCATGCGGGGTCACAGTGCATGCTTGGCCAATCATCAGCCAGCATTGCACTGCGCGGGCCGCAATGCATTGCGGGGCCGCTCGCATCACACGAATTTGATGCGAGCGGCCCCAATAGTTCTGGGCTCGCCGAGCGAGCGAACACCCGGTGCTCGATTCGAACATGGGTTCGAATCGAACACCAGGCTCATCCTTATTTGTGACATATAATTGATTTGTGGCAATTAGCACATTGAGCACTTTATATCTATTATATTTATTATATACTCTATATCCATTATATATTTTATATATAATGTTTTTATATATATTATTCGATACTTTATTAAGTCCATATAGTGTCTATCACGATTGATTATTTTTTAGCACTTGGTGCACTATATATACATTGACTCACACATATATATTATAGACACTTTGATAGTATACTTATAAAATTATATTTATTTAAACACATTTTTTTGGTGCATATTAGCGCAAAATCATTACTGTATTTTATGTTATTTGTGATATTGTGTTCACCATTGGATTTTGCTGCTTTTTTAAGAAATATTTTCTACACATAGCACTTTGAGCTGGCACTTCACAGCTATTCACTTATTTATTTTCTTTATTGATTATTTATTATATTTATTGGTTTTGTGCAAAAGATCTAGTTTACAAACAGCGAGAAGGTCACCCACACTACCAGCTACAAATACTGCAGCTGCTGACTTTTAATTAAATAGACACTTACCTGTTCCAGGTTCCAGCGATGTCGGCAGAAGATGACGAGCGATCGCTCGTCTCTCGGCTGCCCCCGCCGCCATCCTCTGTCAGGAATCAGGAAGTGAAGCTTGCAGCTTCACTGCCCGGTTCCCTACTGCGCATGCGCGAGTCGCGCTGCGCTTCTTTATTGGTCCCCGTTGTGTCCTGGGAAATGTGTTTCCCAAGACACAACGGGGCATCTTCGGATGTGGGCGGGCCAGCTTCGGCTAGCTAGTCCCGGAAGTGGGTGCAGATACCTGTATTATACAGGTATCTGCACCCCCCTCCCCCCTGAAAGGTGCCAATTGTGGCACCGGAGGGGGGGAGGAATCCGATAAGTGGAAGTTCCACTTTAGGGTGGAGCGCCGCTTTAAGTCATGGATTGTGGAAACTAACTAGTGTCAGGTGATTGTATATAGTGTATACCACATTTACCACTGACTAATGCAGAGTTGCAATGCAAGGAGATCAGCTAAAAGTAGTTGGATCTGTATGTGCGTTATAATTAATCGAAATTAGTCGATTAATCGATTTAAAAAAATTGATTAATCGAACACGAAAATTTTAATCAGTAACAGCCCTATAAAAAAATAAAGAAAAAAGATCACTATAAAAATAAATTCAAAACATTATTATGGAGATCTGACAAAAAAAATAATATATAATATTCATGAAATCACAAGAAATAATAAAGAAATCCATTTGTGAGAACTCTGTGTGAATATCAGCAGCAAAACAACTTCATAATTCTAGCATTATAAAGAAGAAGAGAATGCGCTGCATTAAAAGATTCAAAAATATGCAGCGTGACAAATGTGCTATCTCCATTACAAATGCGAGTTTTACCAGACCGAGCGATTCCGTCTCGTACTTGATTCAGAGCATGCATGGAATTTTGTGCGTCAGAATTGTGTACACACGCTCGGAGTTTACGACAACTTTTGTTGTCGGAAAATTTGAGAACCAGCTCTCAAATTTTTGTTGTCGAAAAATCCGACAAAAAAATTCTGATGGAGCCTACACACGGTCGCAATTTCCGACAACAAGCTCCCATCGAACATTTGTTGTCAGAATGTCTGACCGTGTGTACGCGGCATAAGGCTTGTTTCTCATGGGCTTCAGTTTATATAGTAAAGTGTAAACAGTAACCATGTACAGTGGATATAAAAAGTCTACACACCCCTGTTAAAATGTCAGATTTTTGTGATGTAAAAAAATTAGACAAAGATAAGTCATTTCAGAACTTTTTTCACCTTTAATGTGACCTATAAATAGTACAAATCAGTTGAACAACAAACTGAACAAGAAAATGCATTTCTTGGAGAAAATGCGTGGGAATTCTGAATAGCATCTCCCTATCTGCTAGCTGCCTGTCCCCTGAACACAGTGGAAAAAACATCTCCTCACTATCTGCTAGCTGCCTGAGTGAGAGACAGTGTGAGAGAATCCTTCAAACAAGCCTTAATAATTCCACAACAGTACATGCTATCGAAACAGCGACTTCACCGTTACGGCCTTTGTGAACGTATCGGTATAAAATTTATGTTGATAAACTTAAAAATGTGGGCATGTCAGCGATTTAAAAAAATAAGTTGGCTGTATGTTTCACTGGGAAATGTGAAGAATTTTATACATCAAACTGGCCCCCATCAAATTTGCCCCATCAAAATGGCCCCCATCAAATTTGCCCCATCAAAACTGCCCCATCATATTGCCACCATCAAAATGGCCCCCATCAAATTTGCCCCATCAAAACTGCCCCATCATATTGCCCCATAAAAACAGCCCCCATCATATTGCCACCATGAAAACTGACCCATCATATTGCCACCATCAAACTGCTCCCATCAAAACTGCCCCATCATATTGCACCCATCAAAACTGCCCCATCATATTGCCACCATCAAAACGGCCCCCATCAAGATTGCCCCATCATATTGCCACCATCAAAACTGCCCCATCATATTGCCACCATCAAAACTGCCCCCATTAAAACTGCCCCATCAAAATTTCCCCATCAAAACTACCCCCATCAAAACTTCTCCATCATATTGCCACCATCAAAACTGCCCCCATCAGAATTGCCCCATCAAAACTGCCCCATCTAATTGCCACCATCAGAATTGCCACATCAGAATTGCCCCATCAAAACTACCCTATCATATTGGCACCATCAAAACTGCCCCATCAGAATTGCCCCATCAGAACTGCCCCATCATATTCCTCTATTATAAATCAGTACATGGTGTGTCTGTGCTCTCCCCCACCACTCATCACTGTGTATAAGAAGCTTTGGTAAACATGGCAACAAAAGCCTTTAAAATGAAATTTCCTGAAATTATCACTAAACTTAAACAGCTTTTTCACAAAAACTGTAAAAGATATCAAACTGAATATTTTGTGAACATTTTAAAGTTTGTTTGGCGTCTGTAGGTAAAAGTATTAAGGATCTGAAACTTTTGGGAGCTGAAGAAGATTTTAAGGATTTGAAGCATGCTCTCATTCACTTCAATGTTAAAAAAAGTGTTAAGAAGCTCAATATTTTAAAAAGTATAAAAGGTAGAAATAAAGTTGAAGAAGTCCCATCATCAGCTGAAAGAGCTGAACATTTAAAAAGTTGAATGGCTTTAATAGCTGAAAGTATGCAGAAGTTACGCAGAGCCAAATAACGTACAGAATAATAAAATAAAAAATAAAATAAAAACTAATTACAATAGTGGGACTGCTGAAGCATTCACACTAAATATTTTAGGTGGAAGGAAGTAAAAATATAAAATTAAAATAATATGGTTGCATCAGTGTGCACACTCTTAAACTAATACTTTGTTGAAGCACCTTTTTGATTTTATTACAGCACTCCAAATCTGTCAGATTGCGAGGGCATCTCCTGTGCACAGCCCTCTTTAGATCACCCCACAGATTTTCAATCGGATTCAGGTCCGGGCTCTGGCTGGGCCATTACAAAACTTGAATCTTCTTCTGAAACCATTCCTTTATTGATTTGGATGTATACTTTGGGTCGTTGTCATGCTGAAAGATTAAGTTCCTCTTCATGTTCAGCTTTCTAGCAGAAGCCTGAAGCTTTTGTGCCAATATTGACTGGTATTGGAACTGTTCATAATTCCCTCTACCTTGACTAAGGCCCCTCTTCCAGCTGAAGAAAAAACCCCTAAATCATGATGCCACCACCACCATGCTTCACAGTGGGTATTGTGTTCTTTTGGTGATGTGCAGTTTTGTTTTTGTGTCAAACATATCTTTTGGAATTATGGCCAAAAAGTTCAACTTTGGTTTCATTAGACCATAACACATTTTCCCATATGCTTTTGGGAGACTTCAGATGTGTTTTTACAAAATTTAGCCAGGCTTTGATGTTTTTCTTCGTAAGAAAGGGTTTCCCCATAGCCCAGACATATGAAGAATACGGGAGATTGTTGTCACATGTACCACACAGCCAGTACTTGCCAGATATTCCTGCAGCTCCTTTAATGTTGCTGTTGGCCTCTTGGCAGCCCCCTGACCAGTTTTCTTCTAGTTTTTTCATCAATTTTGGAGGGACGTTCAGTTCTTGGTAATGTCACTGTTGTGCCATATTTTCTCCACTTGAGGATGACTGTCTTCACTGTGTTCCATTGTATATCTAATGCCTTGGAACCCTTCTAATGCCTTTGTACCCTTCTCCTGACTGATACCTTTTAACCACTTTCAGACCGCCACACGTCGATATACGTCCTGACTTTGAAGGAGGATATCGTTGTTATGGCAGAAGCTAGCTACCATAACCCCAGTATCCTCGTGTTCGGCCGGGGGTCCGCTTCAAGATAAAAGTGGTCTCTGCGGTGGATTCACCGCAAGATCACTTTTATCGGCAGCGGGAGAGGGGCGGAGGCGATCGGATGCTGTGCCTTCCTTGGCATGGAGACGAGTGAGGCGAAGATGGCCCCCACCCATCTCCATGACATTGCAGGGCGGAAGCAACGTCAAAACTTCACTCTCGCCTATAGCTTTTAAAGGTCCATTTTTTTTTTTATTCTTTTTTTAAATGACAATTTATTTATTTTAATTGCATTTTACTGTAAATATGAGATCTGAGGTATTTTTGACCCCAGATCTCATATTTAAGAGGTCCTGCCATGCTTTTTTTCTATTACAAGGGATGTATACATTCCCTGTAATAGGAATAAAAGTGACACAATTAAAAAAAAAAAAAAAAAACAGTGTAAAAATAAAAAATAAAAGAACATTTTTAAACGTGCACCGTTCCACCGAGCTCACGTGCAGAAGCGAACGCATACGTGAGTAGCGCCCGCATATGAAAACGGTGTTCAAACCACACATGCAAAGTATCGCCGTGATCGGTAGAGCAAGAGCAATAATTATAGCCCTAGATCTCCTCTGTATTTCAAAACATGCAACCTGTAGAATTTTTTAAACGTCGCCTATGGAGATTTTTAAGGGTAAATGTTTGTCGCCATTCCACGAGCGGCTGCAATTTTGAAGCGTGACATGTTGGGTATCAATTTACTCAGTGTAACATTATCTTTCACAATAAAAAAAAAAATGGGCTAACTTTACTGTCTTATTTTTTAATTTAAAAAAGTGTATTTTTTCCAAAAAAAGTGCGCTTGTAAGACTGCTGTGCAAATACAGTGTGACAGAAAGTATTGCAACGACCGCCATTTTATTCTCTAGGGTGTTAGGAAAAAAATTTATAATGTTTAGGGGTTCTAAGTAATTTTCTAGCAAAAAAAAATGTTTTTAACTTGTAAACAACAGCACATCTAAAAAAGAGGCTCGGTCCTTAAGTGGTTAACAATGAGATCCCTCTTACGCTTTGGAAGCTCTCTGCGGACCATGGCTTTTGCTTAATTCTGATTGCTTAATTCTGAACACAGCTACATACCCAGTTATAAGAGGGTGTGCACCACATTATTTTATTTTTTTTATTTTTACTCCCCCCTCCTAAAAGATTTCAGTTTGTTTTTCAATTGAGTTGTACGGTTTATAGGTCACTTTTCATTTTTTTACATTACAGAAACCTGACATTTTAACAGGGGTGTGTAGACTTTTTATATCGACTGTATATAGCAGTGTGAACAGCAAGCTTACAAAGCAGTTACAGAGCTTTCAGCCAGCTTTGTTGAAGCTTTTAAAAAAGCCTTTAGCTCCAGTTTGTAAATGTTAAACACTGGTTCTAACAGGAGTGCTGAGTGTCATCTTAAACAAGCTGCTAGCAGGCTTCAGCAGGCTTTCAACAAGCTTCAAGTAGTACTGAAACTTGCTAGCAGCTTGTTAAATTGACAATCGGCACTCCCATTTACAAACTGGAGCTAAAGGGAAATTTACAAGCTTCAACAAAGCTCTGCAAATGTTTTGTAAACGCTTGCTATTCACGCTACTCCTGTACAAGCTGAATGTGAAACAGGCCTAAAGTCAGCCATAGATGGTTCGAATCTTAGCCAGTTCAGCAGGGAACAGCCGGGATTTGAACCATATATGTGCAGGCTGATTGTACCCAAGTTAATCAATCGATCAAGCCAGTCATATTTTTCATGCAATCATTGCCAGAGGCTATAGCTGCTAGCAATAATCACTATATGTTCTCCCGGCAGGGATGGCTTCTCCCAACCCCCCCTTTCCACCAGGAGAACACAATAGCTCCACAGGAGGGATTACCCCATTAACACTGACTGTGATTGGGTAATCAAGCAATATTCAGAAAAAAGAAGAAAAAGACACATTTGGGAGATGGTGGGTTGCTGCTCACCCCAGGGATGTATACTAAAAAGGATTGTCCCCCCTGGAATGGTGGGTTTTTTAGGCAGCAATGTGTATTGGGAGTAGGTATCAAATGACCAATATTAAATGGAGGACACAAATTTGTCAAAAAAGTTTAAAGTATTTATTCATGTCACACAGCTGACAAGTAGAGTAAAAAACATGAGCCCATACAGAGAATAAAAATGCAACTATAGGATACACACAAGGGGGAAACCAACAGGTAACACCCAACACCTCTGCTGATGAATCAGAGGGGTTTGGTGTAGTAACAGAACCTGACGCGTTTCGACCCGTGATAGTATGGGTCTTCTTCAGTGTATTGAAGAAGACCCATACTATCACGGGTCGAAGCGCATCAGTTTCTGTTACTACACCAAACCACTCTGATTCATCAGCAGAGGTGTTGGGTGTTCCTGTTGGTTTCCCCCTTGTGTGTATCCTATAGTTGCATTTTTATTCTCTGTATGGGCTCATGTTTTTTACTCTACTTGTCAGCTGTGTGACATGAATAAATACTTTAAACTTTTTTGACAAATTTGTGTCCTCCATTTAATATTGGTCATTTGATACCTACTCCCAATACACATTGCTGCCTAAAAACCCACCATTCCAGGGGGGACAATCCTTTTTCGTATCAAGCAATATTCTTTCCTGCTACTCGTGGTTGCAGGAAAGAAAATCACACCGTAGACACATGTAGAACTCTAATCAATTTTTCTATGTGTACAAACTTTTCGAATCTCTAAGTGCCAGTTCACACCACAATTTCTGCATTCCAGATGTGTTTCTGCATGCATGTTTTTGATGTGTTCCAGTGCATTTTTAATGTGTTTTTGATGCGTTTCAGTGCGTTTATTTCCCTCTTTTGTTTTCTTCTCAATTGAGGATGATTAAAAACGTGCATTCCAGTTAATGTTTTATATATTTTTCCTCTTTATAGATGTGTTCCATACAGAAAAAATGAAAACAGTTCTACCGTACTTTTGTTGACTGCACTGGTGTGAACTAGGGCCATTGGATTCCATGTTAAACACTGTCTATGCACTTTTGATGCATAATAAAGAGGCACTAGACTTCATCTGGTGTGATCCAGCCCTAAAAACAGATGAATCACACATCAGCAACGGTGACAGAGTAAAGTTTTGGATCTCCCCCCAGTGTAGGATTTATAATCTAAGGCCAAGGCTTCTATTTTATCAAAAGTGATTAACCACTAGACATGTGCGATTCGTTTCGTATGAATTTCCGGAAATTCGTACATTCGTCCGAATCCGAAACACACATTTGTATGCATACAAATTCTGTACGAAATTTCGTTTACGAATTTCGGATCCAAATTCATAACGAACATTTGTAATTGTTACGAAAAGTTAACGAACCTAAAAATTAAAAATCCAGGAAGTCAGCACAGCACAGGGATGGTGGGAACCCCTCATAATGATAAATTCCTCATAACGAAAATTCGTAATTGTTATGAAAAGTTAACGAACCTAAAAGTTAAAACCCCAGGAAGTCAGCACAGCACAGGGATGGTGGGAACCCCTCATAATGGGCACAGCGGGTGTACACTCAGACCCGGAAACTCAGCACAGGGATGGTGGGAACCCCTCATAATGGACACACAGCAGGTGTACAGACCTGGGAACTCAGCACAGGGATGGTGGGAACCCTATGGGAATTTCTATGCTTACGAATTTTGTACGAAATTTAGTTAACGAATTTCGGATTCCAAATTACATTACAACGGAAATGTGACCTGTGTTTTGTTCACCAATCAGAGGAAGTCAGCAGTCAGCACAGCACAGGGATGGTGGGAACCCCTCATAATTGACACAGTGGGTGTAAACTCAGACCTGGGAACTCAGCACAGGGATGGTGGGAACCCCTCATAATGGACACAGCAGGTGTACAGACCTGGGAATTCAGCACAGGGATGATGGGAACCCCTCATAATGATAAATTCATCATAACGAACATTTGTTATTTTTACGAAAAGTTAACGAAACTAAAGGTCAAAAACCCAGGAAGTCAGCACAGCACAGGGATGGTGGGAGCCCCTCATAATGATAAATTCATCATAACAAACTTTCGTTATATTAACGAAAAGTTTACGAAACTAAAGGTTAAAAACCCAGTAAGTCAGCACAGCACAGGGATGGTGGGAGCCCCTCATAATGATAAATTCATCATAACAAACTTTAGTTATTTTAACGAAAAGTTTACGAATCTAATGAAAATTAGAATCCAAATTGAATTTCGGACACGAATTACGAAATACAATTTTTTTAAATACGAAACGGAATGAAACAAAACAAATTTTTTGACGGCGCCTATGTCTATCAACCATTTGCTGACCGGCTCACGCCGATATACGTCGGCAAAGTGTCACGAGTGCGCAAAACAACGAACCCGTACTTCACTGCTTCATCCACGGCAGGGGGGAGCGTGCCCGTTGATCCTGTGGACGGGATGTCCATTTTCCTGTTCTGCTTAGCAACATGACAGGGATCTACTGCTCCCAGCGATCGGGAGCAGTGATCTTTGTCATGTTCTAGTGAGTCCATCCCCCCTACAGTTAGAACATGCTGAGGGAACACAGTTAACCCCTTGATCGCCCCCTGGTGTTTAACCCCTTCCCTGCCAGTGACATTTACCCAGTAATCAGTGCATTTTTATAGCACTGATCGCTGTATAAATGCCAATGGTCCCAAAATAGTGTCAAAAGTGGAAACCAGCAGATAGAAACAGTCAACTCTTCTTGGAGAAACTAGTGAATATTTATGTTGGACTCCACCAGAGACTGCTAAGTACTCACCAACAATATTGATATAGATTACCATAATAACTGCGTAAATACACACACACACACAAATAATATATACCATAGTTAAATATGTATTTATTTCTTTACTTACCATTGGTGTTAGGCAACCATCTGTTCTGCTTTCTGTTGCTATTTTGAGATGCTCTATAAAAAAATAAAAATAAAATGTGTGACATTGACTCCAGTTCTTGTGATCACTACTTGCTACTGGTGCTTTTAGCCCATCAAATCAAAAACGATATACAATAATCCACATTACATAATCATCAAAAATAATTCTCCCTTTTCAGTACTTTGTTCAGAAAAAACATGTAAAATATGAGCTTGAAGTACATTATATTAGCAGTATATGGTAATGTTGTTGCAATCAGCTGACAAGCTGACAATTTTGTCCCTGCTGCACTGAAATGCTAAGCAGAGTTGCAAGCCAAACTCGACTTCTCCCTTTGGACTACAGAAAACATCTACCTTATGTAATGCACATGAGGCAAATGGGTGAAGCTCTGTGGTCCAGCAGCGGAGAACTCAGGATGAGCTGACAACACTGTGCAGCTCAGTTTTAACACTGGGCACAGGCTTGTGTTGATGGCTCTCTCCTCCACTCGGCTCAGCACTGTCCTGGACACTTCTTCACTCAGTGGCGCGGGCTGTGCCCTCTCCCCCCTCCTTCCTGCTAATGCAGCTCCTGTGTGTCTGTGAACACCGCTACCTGCTTGTTAATACAAGAGTGCTGCACTGTACTCTACTTGCTGCTCCCAGCCCTGAACTAACAGGAGTAGTGGTGCCATTGTCACTACTCCTGTCAGCCTTGCAACAGAAGGAAAGCAACCTCATCCTTACTGTAAACCATTGTTCACAGGGCAGCTGCCCCTCCCACCCACCCTTGTCCTGGCTCTGTTTTCAGCCCATAACCATACCTGGAAACTTCTGCCTAGGTTACTGGCTTTCTGGGTGCTAGGTTTAGCATCACTCCTGTCAGAGCAGAGACCACTAAAACTACTGTAGGGAGGATTCTGCTGTCTTTACCCTCCAATGGCAGTCTGCGGTGGGCAGAAGAGAGTAGTGAGAGCGGCAGTCTGTTGAGACTAGACCTACTCTTAATTATGGGCCCCCGATGGGAAGTGAGGGCACACTGCCCTTCTTCCTGTCTCCCCTTGTCATGTGATATATCAAATGGCTGGAGATGGGAAGAAAAAGAAGCTGCCATCATTCCCGGGTGTGCACCATGCTGAGAAGAAGATCTGAACTGTGAGCCCATCCAGGGCCCCTTAGTTCAATGCAACACATAAAGCTCCCTCCAACCCCACAACTTCCTTCCTATATTCCACTGACACGAATGCCAGGGCAGTTCCACTCCAGCTGACACAACCGTTGCAGTGGTATTTTTCCTTCCACTGATGTAGGAGCATTTTTTTTCTCCCATTTGCAATAATAAAGGAGCACTTTTCCCTTCAGCGACACCACTGTTGTAGGAAAGTGGAGAAATAGTGCTGAATCTATACGGTTATCTCACTGATAGGGCTATCTTTAAGTATTGATGTTGATATTGATGTTGATCTAAATGATCTGGTTTATCTGGGCAATCCAATCCCCCTGACTTTTAATAGAATAAAGTTGTATCTGGACCTCTTAGGTGTGGTGTCAATTTCCATTTTAGTTACACCCCCAATGTAGGGGATTTTCCTTTTATTTCCAGTGACACCAACAATAAAGGGGCATTTTTCCCCACATCAATGCTGGGGTATTTCTTTCTTTTACTATTGTTTTCTCTATATTTAACTGCAGGACAGTACGTGGGCAAAGACAGGTATAGGGGACTCAATGCAAGGAAGCCACGCATACAGTCCACGAAAAGTTACCAGTTATTATATTTAGAAGAATGCAGTTTAAAAAGTGACAAGGATGCTTGTAGAACATTTGTTAGCACTAGTATAATCATCAGTGGCAACAGGTGCAGAAGATATGCTGTACAGTTACAGCAACACTTGCGATATAACACTTGCAGCAATAGGCACAGTAACTCTTGCAGTAACAGGTGCAATTCACTTTCAGTAACAATAATAGTTCCTGGTAGAGTGCTAGTAAAGTCCTTAATGGCTTAAACCGGAATGTGACAGCACATGCAGTGGTATATCTTCAGGCACAACAGGTCACAGCACAGGTAAAGCCTAGTTTACCAGGATGGCATCTGCTGGAGGAGTGGCTGTCTGGCAGGGCAGAAGGCACTGGTGGTACACAGAGGAGATAAGAAGGTCTGCAGTAGTAACTCCAGAGACCAGTGTCTTGAGGGTGTATAGTAGTATCCCTACACTTGGCCTTCACACACTGGAAATTTTCCCTAACACTCAGACTCTCCCTGACAGAGTGGGTACCTGTCCCTACACTAACCACTCACACAATACACACCAAACCTCAGCAGGGTTCCCTATTTAAAAAGGCTGCCCAATCAAGATGGCCGCAGAAGGTCACAAGGGATCTCAGTGTCTAGTGGGACAGCTGCTCATG
Source organism: Lithobates sylvaticus (assembly GCA_028564925.1). Classification (NCBI taxonomy): domain Eukaryota; kingdom Metazoa; phylum Chordata; class Amphibia; order Anura; family Ranidae; genus Lithobates; species Lithobates sylvaticus. Next base: position 115,218,117 of record CM053030.1, on the reverse strand, counting down.
ATGATTACTGAGGTTCAAGAAGACAACATCCCTCTTGAACTCTAGTCCAACATACCTGTGTTTCCACGAAAATAAGCCGGGTCTTATATTAATTTTTGCAACAAAAGACACAGTAGGGCTTATTTTTGGGGTAGGTCTTACCATGTAATGTGCTGTCTTCTCTCCCCCTCCCCTCCCTTATTTTTGGGGTAGGGCTTATATAGCAGTCCTCCTGGAGGATAACAGTAAGTCTTATATTCAGGGTAGGTCTTATTTCCGGGGAAACACGGTACCGTAGTAGCAAGATGCCACCTGCTTGATGGAGTAAGAACCACACCTGCCAACAAGTATATGCACCACTATTAAACATTTAAATTGCTACAATGTTCAACAAACAATGCACTATTTTGGCAAATGTTACAACCCTTACACATATTTTAGTGCTGCGTGTACTGCCTACTGCCTTTTAACCCCATCCCTGCTCTTCCCTAGTCCCACTCCCACTCTCAGGCTCACTGATTTACGAACATTCCTGGGTATCCCCATAATAGGATATTAGGGGGTGGGAGTGCTTCTGGTAGGAGCAACAGGTAGTCTCAGTGTTTTTAGAGAGACAAGAAGTGGGCTAATGTGCAAACATTTTAAACCCAATAAAATCTCACAATTAAACTTTTTTCAATGGGGGATTTTTTATTTTTTACAGTTCATAGAATCCAATTAGGTCAATTTTAGATTTAAATCACTTAAGGTATAAAAAAAAAAACAAACAAAAAAAACAGGTCTGGCTTATTTAATCAGGCATCACAAGGGCAGTGATGATTTAAAGCGGTTCTGCACACATTTCATTTAGTAAATCTCTTTGCCTTCCAAATCAGGCAAAGAGTACTAAATGAAATGTGTTTTTTTTTTTTTTTCACTTACCTTGTAATCGATGACTTCCTGTCTTCTGTCTCTTCGGGGGTGGGCGGGGTCTGTGCGGGGATCCTCGTCACGCCGCACTGTCTCCTGGGATCTGGTGTCATTGATCCCAGGAGACAGTGCGGCCATCTTCCGAAATCTCGCGAGATTTCGGCCACATCTTCCGAAATCTCGCGAGATTTCGGACACATCTTACGAAATCTCGTGAGATGTCGGCAGATGTGCCGTTACTGCGCACGCCGAGTAACGGCGGTGCATGCTGGGCCATCTAAAGTGCCTGTGGGGTTTCACATGCCCACAGGCAAGATGGCCCCCAGCACAAAAGAAGAAGATGAAGAATTTTATCGGAGGAAAACCGGCTGCGATCGAGATGGAAGATGGAACAGGTAAGTCCCCCAATTTAGCTAGATGGCCTTGGCATATCCCCCCCCCACAAAAAAAAAAAAAAAAGCAGTGCAGAACCGCTTTAACAAGAGCAGTAACTTGTTTCAACCAATTAGGTTTCACTTTTCATCAGTTTATATCAATCAACAGTGACAAACGATTCCCAAATGTCTTACTGCATTCTGCACATTACCTTTTGCTGTATAAAATAAGTCTGTTAATGTTCTAATCATTTTCCTCTCTACTGCCCAAAATAGATAACAAAAATGTGTCCTATATTTCACAGCAACCAAGAAAATGTAGGGAAAAAAATGAGTAAAAATAGCAAAATATGTGCCATATAACAAAAAGCACCCGCAAGTCTGTAAATAAAACTCCTTGTTTCATGTAGGTGAGAGCAATCTCCTCTGCAAACGGGTTTAAATATAATTAAGGGTGTCCTATTTTCCTTCTTTAAATTTAGAGTTAGTCACTTGACCTTAGTTCTTACGATGTATAAAATGTGTCTGTAACATTTCCATTAAGTGATATTTTTAGAATTTGTGACATGAAGCTGTTAGCGATGCTTCCGAATCATGTAAAATCTTAGAGTCTGCAGTCCAAAATGTTATAGCATCTTTCATACTATTATATTCAACAGTTCAAAATTCTGCACACCACACAAATGAACAGGCTCTGCACTGTTAATGTATATAGCGCTAAAGAAATATTTTTATTTTTAAGTAGCAATTAAGAAGAAATTCTGTGGATTAATTCAACCAAAAATAGAAGTACCATTACAATCATTAAGTAATGACCTTCATATGCAAACAAAAGGCAAATAATGAATTAAAGAGTAACCACTTAGCAACCGTCCGCCCGCATTGTACTGAGGATAGGTGGACGCTGTAGGCAAAGTGACGTACTGATATGTCGCTGTCTACTTCCAGGTTTTTGGCATGCGTATGTTCGACCCCTGACCGGCTACCACTGTGATTGTACACATCAGGACCCTGTCAGCAATTCCCAACCAATGATCCTCAGCTGGGGTGTGCTGATTGGCTGTGCACATTCACAGCCATGAGCTCTATGTTGACATTCAACACAGAGCTCTGTACACAAAGAACAATCTCAGTGTTTCTCATCCCTGCAAAGCAAAAACCTAGAGATCAGTTAGTAAAAGCAGCACTTTACACACATTACACATACACTATATTACCAAAGGTATTAGGGCACCTGCCTTTACACACAAATTAACTTTAATGACACCCCCATCTTAAGCCCCATACACACAGTCGGATTTTCCGATGGATTCTGTCCTATCAGACAATGGTGTCGGAAATTCCGACCGTGTGTAGGCACCATCGGACAGTTTCCATCGGATTGTCCGACGGACAAAGTCCTATCTCCTGCTGGATAGATTTTTTGACAACAAAGTCCGATCACACCAAATCCGATCGTGTGTAGCGAATTCCGACGGACAAAGTGCTACGCATGCTCAGATCACATTACAAGACCAAAGCTATTGGCTACTAGCCTCTACGTAGTCCCGTCGTAGGCAACAAACGTCACCACGTTCAGAATGATCGGATTTTCCGACAACTTTGTCCGACCGTGTGTATGCAACACCAGTGTCGGACTAAATCCGTCGGACCAAATCCGATGGATTTGGTGGTCGGATTTTCCGACCGTGTGTATGGGGCTTAAGTCCGTAGGGTTCAATATTGAGTTGGCCCACCCTTTACAGCTATAACAGCTTCAACTCTTCTGGAAAGGCTGTCCACAAGATTTAGGAGCGTTTATATGGTCTATGACCTCAACCCGATAGAACCCCTTTGGGATAAATTAGAGTGGAGCCTGCGAGCCAGGCTTTCTCGTTCACATCAATGTCTGATCTCACAAATGCACTGGAAGAATGGTCAAACATTCCCATAGACGCACTCCTAAACCTTGTGGACAGCCTTCTCAGAAAAGTTGAAGCTGTTATAGCTGCAAAGGGTGGGCCATCTCAATACTGAACCCTACAGACTAATGCCGTGTACACACGGTCGGACTTCTCGTTGGAAAAAGCTCTGATGGTTTTCCCGTCGGAATTCCGACAGAATTTCGCTCAAACTGTCTTGCCTACACACGGTCACACCAAATTCTGACAGTCAATAACACCACGACATACAACACGTTTGACGGCACTATAAAAAGGGAAGTTTAATGCTTCCGAGCATGCGTCGAATTGTTTCCGAGCATGCGTCGGAAATTTTTCGTGTCGGAATTGCATACACATGATCGAAAAATCCGATAGAAAGGTTTTCCGTCGGAAAAATTAAGAACAGGCTCTCAATCCAAATTCTGTCAGAAATTCCGACAGAAAAAGACCGAAGGGCATACACACGGTTGGAAAATCCGATGAAAAGCTCCATCAGACTGTTTCCATCGGAAATTCCAACCGTGTGTAAGCGGCATAAGATTGGGATGCCATTAAAATTCATGTGCTCTTTAAAGCAGACGTCACAATACTTTTGGTAATATAGTGTAGTTAGGCACGTATTTAACCCCTTGATCACCCTAGATGTTAACCCCTTCCCAGCCAGTGTCATTAGTACAGTAACAGTGCATTGTATAATGCCGCGTACACACGACCGGTTTTTCCATTAGAATAAACTCTGACGGTTTTTCCGACGGAATTCCGACGGCGTTCCGCTGAAACGGACTTGCCTACACACGATCACACCAAAGTCTGATCGTTTAGAATGCGGTGATGTAAAACACGTACGACGGGACTAGAAAAAGGAAGTTCAATAGCCAGTAGCCAATAGCTGCCCTTTTGTGGTTTTTGGTCCATTGGAACAGCATACAGATGAACGGTTTACCCGATAGAAATTGATTCCGTCGGAAAGATTTAAAACATGTTCTATTTCTAGGTCTGTCAGAATTTTCAAGAAAAAAAAGTCCACTGAAGCCCATAGACGATCGGAATATCCGATGAAATGATTCGGTCTGACTTTTTCTGCCAGAAAGTCCGACCGTGTGTACACGGCATTAGTGTCAGTGGTGATGTTAGTGGCAGTTAGTCAGTTCCCTCCAGTATCAGATTGTCTGCCGCACTATCGCAGCCCCATTATAAGTCGTTAATCGCTGACATTAGTAGTATAAAAAAAAGAACATTCCAGTATATATACCATAGTTTGTTGGTGCTAAAATTATCACACAAACCAATTAACATACACTTACCTGGATTTTTTCAAAAACGTAGTAGACTACATTTTGGCCAAAATTTATGAAGAAATTCGATTTTTTTTTATTTTTTTTATTGAATATGATTTATAGCAGAAAGTAAAAAATATTGTCTTTTTTTTTCAAAATGTTCGGTCTTTTTTCATTCATATTACAAAAAATAAAAAACCCAGTGGTGTTCAAATACCACCAAAAGAAAGCTCTATTTGTGTGAAAAAATTATCTAAATTTCGTGTGGGTACAGCGCTGCATGACCAAGCAATCACCAGTTAAATTAGCGTAGTGCTGAAAAGCAGAAAATGGCCTGGTCATGAAGGGGCTTAAATCCTTCTGGAACTGAAGTTGCTAAAGTAAATCTGGGAAAATTACAACACTTGGGGCTAGTTTAAACTTGCGATTGGGGGCAATAAAACCCTGCCGTTGAGCCTCATTACAACCCCTCAACAGCTCACCCTTTTGTTGCAGAGGTAACGGCACAGTGGTGTAGTGGGTAGCACTCTTGCCTAGCAGTAAAAAGGGTCGCTGGTTTGAATCCCAACTACGACACTACCTGCCTGGAGTTTGCATGTTCTCCCTGTGCCTGCGTGGGTTTCCTCCCACACTCCAAAGACATGCTGGTAGGTTAATTGGCTTCTGTCCAAAATTGGCCCTAGTATAGGAATGGGGACCTTGGATTGTGGGCTCCTTGAGGGTAGGGACAGATGTGAGTGTACAATGTACAGGAATAGGGACAATTGTAGACTCACACCGGACTGGTGACCCAGACTCACACCGGACTGGTGTCTTTATTCAACCTTACTAACTATGTAACGGAAAGGGGTGTACACGTGGTCACAATGCTTTGCTTTGTGTCTTTGGCTGGAATTATAGCCCCTGTCATGCTCAACAGGCAGGTACCACCTGCCAAGCGTGGCTCATTCAAGTGAATGGAAGCGCTCTGCAATTGCACACAACGCATGCAGCTGTCTGGTATTTAGGGGTTAAAACAGGTGGTGAGAAGATGTTGTTCAGAAGGCAAAGCAGGTGTAAATGATCCTTTAAAGTAAAAGAGATCTTATCACCAAACCATTCAAAGAAAAAAAATATTTGCACAAAATTGCATGAACATTTAACATATTTTATTCATGTTTTTTTACCTGTCAAAGTCTCCCTTGTGTAGACATCCAAAGCCTCCAAGACTGCTGCTGACCGCTGTCATCTTGGATGGGATATCAACAGCACCTGCAGGCCTAGAACAATCACTCTATATTATTCTCTTTTGTGCCTCAGCCGGCAGCTACTGTATATAAAAGTTTTTGAAGGGAAGGAAAGGCAGGAGCAGAGATGCTGGGCCAGCATTAGACACTCCCAGAAGAAGAGGACTATGATGTGCAAGGAGTTAGGGGACTGTGCTATGGAATTGACTCTCCTGGAGCCAAATTTTCTTAGTTAAAAGGCACAATGAAAGTGAATAAAAATGATTTATACAAAAGAAAAAACAGTGCAAATGAGCATGTAAAATATTTTATTTTTCTGCTCTTTTACCGACATTTTGTTGGCTAAAGTGTCTTTATAAAAGCGTTGGATGCGATTTATCCCCCTTGGATGAAATGATTACTTCGTATTATGGTATGCCAAGCTCTTGCATTACTCTGACACTTGAAATATGGTTATCCAGTTTACTGGTGCGTATTAAGTGATTCAAGAATGTCTCACGGGGTTGTTATGTGATCAAAAGTACTCAGCACAATTAATTATAGTGTTCTAAGACGGCTGCCGATCCTGACAGTGGGTAGAATCTTGTGAAGACAAAATAGATTACTTTGGAACGTAGGACATTATGGCATGCTGGAAAATGAATTACCAGTTAAAGGTCATTGACTCAATTTATTTAGCAGCCTGTTCCCTCCTAATGATTAAAAGGACGTGATTTTATAAACTTTAATTTATACCATGCTTAAAACCGGTCAGGTGTTACAAGAACATAACAGTCATACTGACCGGCGCACTGTGTGTTTCAATTAATAAAGACTAGGCAATTTGATTACAACATCCACTACTTCCTATACCCAGGTTAATTGGCAACACTTTCACCACGGAGTCCATGTGATACAAAGTACATTTTATTTAAAAGTAAATAATTAATTTAATACACTGTGGGGACCAAACTGGCTTAGGAAATGTAAAAGGTGAGTTAAGTAGGAGCTGTCTTAAGCCATTTACACAGATGATCATGAACTGATCAGTTTTTAAAAAGTGTAGTTTGTAAATCAGTAGTTTACTATCTGTAGCTCAGTCACCATCCAAACAACAGACATATGCTGCTGTGTTATTGACTCGATGAAAGCAAGCATAACAAATGTTTGTACAGTGCCTTGAAAAAGTATTCATACCCCTTGAAATGTTCCACATTTTGTCACGTTACAACCAAAAAACCTAAGTATATTTTATTGGGATTTTATGTGATAGACCAACACAAAGTGGCACATAATTGTGAAGTGGAAGGAAAATGATAAAAGGTTTTCAAATTTGAAAAAAATGTAAATATCTAAAAAGTTTGATGTGCATTTGTATTCAGCCCCATTTACTCTGATACCCCTAACTAAAATCTAGTGAAATCAATTGCCTTCAGGAGTCACCTAATTAGTAAATAAAGTCCACCTGTGTGTAATTTAATCTCAGTATAAATACAGCTGTTCTGTGAAGCCCGCCCTCAGAGGTTTGTTAGAGCAGTGGTCATCAACCCGGTCCTCAGGACCCACTAACAGGTCAGGTTTGCAAGATAACTGAAATATATCACAGGTGATATAATTTGCTGCTCAGTGATCTCAGTATTCTAGTCTGCATCTCCCCAAGGTAATACATAAAACCTGGCCTGTTAGTGGGCCCTGAGGATAGGGTTGATCACCACTGTATTAGAGAACCTTAGTGAACAAAGAGCATCATGAAGGCCAAGGAACACACCAGACAGGTCAGGGATAAAGTTGAAGAGAAGTTTAAAGCAGGCTTAGGTTATAAAAAAAATATCCCAAGCTTTGAACATCTCAGGGAGCACTGTTTAATCCATCATCCGAAAATCGAAAGAGTATGGCACAACTGCAATCCTACCAGGACATGACACTTGTAGTGCAAAGTGGATTTGCCTTTCGTGAATAACCTCCATAGTGTCATGTAAATCCTTCCATTGCATACCACGTCTCCCGAACCAATGAACTGCATACATATCAGTCGGCAAACCAAGATTCGAACCATGGATTCTCCCTTCAGCGCGTTTCTTGGCCCAAAATACAAACGAGTGTCCAACATTCCATATATTACACAAGTTACCTGAAACTAAAAGGAAGAATTAGGCCGCACATATGATCTGAAACAATTAGACTTCCATCTACCAATGTTTTATATCATAGTTTAATTAAGTCCCAGCATGGCCGCTTCAGTGGCTGCTCCAATTCTAAGTTAGTGCGATGTAATATTCAGATTTTCTAAGTTCAATCGGATTAAGCACTTCTTCAAAACAGCCGAAAACTGATAAACTGTCACAAGTTTCCCATCCAGACGAATGAGAAGGTGATTCGAAAAAGACGGTCGCAAAGTCAAATAACGTTGCAAAAGAGTAAAAACACAAAAACGAGAACTTAAGTTTCTCCTTAAAGTGATCCACTTACCACGACCCAACGGATCAGTCTTACTCTTACGAAATAATATATGGACGGAATCCAATTTCAACATAACATCACCAAACAAAATACCAGAGCTGCCCCCCAGTTTTCGAGAAAGCAACTCAGAAACTCTAAACGCACCATAAAAACATAGGTAAAAAGCCAACTGAAACAATAAAGCTTCATAAGGCGAGAAGCACACCTCACTAGTAGAAGCACCAATAGAAGCTAATAATTCCCCAGAAATAGGCACTCTGGAATCAGTCTGCTTGTGGTAGCCTTTCAAGGCACTTTTCACAGCAAAGAACTGTAGACATAGTAAAGACCCAGTGCCAGACATACGCTTGAAAAAAGAAACACCAGCTAAAATCTTCACAATATAAGAATAAGAATACGAACAAGACATAAGGTATTAAAGAAAAGACAAAATCAAGCCTTCCGAGAAGGAAGCCTGTTGCAACCCTGAGGATATCAGAAAGGAACACCATAATGACCACGCTGCCTTGTAGGACGCCCACGTGGTAGGAGCTACAGAATTCCTAATTGCTTGAAGTAGAGGACTTACACTAGGTCCCATAAGTGTCAAGGGCAGGATGTGCATTTCTGATCCGTGTCCGCCACTAACTTCCTAAATTCTGAAATCTGCAAACGGGACAAACAATCAGCTATTAAATTCTCTACACCAGGCACATAACGTGCTTTAATCCAGATATTTAAGGACAAACATTTAAAAACAATGTACTGTAAGATAGCAATTACTGGTAGAGGCTTAGATGACAAACAGTTTATAGCACATACCACCCCTTTGTTATCAAAGTGGAGAAGAATCCTTTTATTAACAAAATGGACTCCCCAAAGGTCCAGAGCAACCAAAACCCGAAATATTTCTAAAAGAACAATATTAGGAGTCAAACCTGAAACTTTCCACCTATCAGGCCACACTTCTGAAGACCAATGGCCCTTCCAAAACGTGCCATGTCCACAGGACCCAGCTGCGTAAGTATACAACTCAAGTACCAATGCTGGACAAAATGGAGATTGCCAAATGGAACAACCATTAAAATCGCGCAAAAACTTATGCCAAACAATTAAATCTTCTTGTCTTTAGTAATCCTGACAAAATGAGATGGAGAAGACAACCCTGTTATAGCTCTATAAAGACATTTGGAAAAAATCCTACCTATGGGCATCACCCGAGAAGCAAAAGCCAGCAATCCTAATAACGATTGCAGAATCTTCAATCTAAGGACAAAAACAAGGCTCGCCAGACTCAGTACAGTCTAATGCCCCATACACACGGTCGGATTTTCCGACGGAAAATTTCCTATCGGACAATGTTGTCAGAAATTCCGACCGTGTGTAGGCTCCACCGAATTTTTTCCGTCTGATTTTCCGACGGACAAAGTTTTATCTCCTGCTCTCAAATTTTCCGACAACAAAGTCCTATCGGACTTTTTCCGATCGTGTGTAGCGAATTCCGACGGACAAAGTGCCACGCATGCTCAGATCACATTACAAGACCAAAGCTATTGGCTACTAGCCTCTACGTAGTCCCGTCGTATGCAGCAAACGTCACCTAGTTCAGGATGATCGGATTTTCCGACAACTTTTTCCGACCTTGTGTATGCAACACCAGTGTCGGACAAAATCCGTCGGAAAAAATCTGACGGATTTTGTGGTCGGAATTTCCGACCGTGTGTACGGGGCATTAGAGAATTCATTTAATAGGACAAAACAAGCCAAATGGCTACTCACAACAGGAAACTGGTGTCAGGCACATAAGTAAAAGGTCCGGGGTCGGGGTCACTCTGTGGTCCGAGCCGATGTCCGTGTGTTAAATGGCTGACTTGGTCACAATATTTGTGGGTGGTATGCCACTGGAGGATGGAGCAGCGGTGAGGCCTCTGTGGATGTCCAGGAGGCTTGAAAACCAGCACGCTGAAGTTCTCTATGGAAAAAGGCAACCGGAATCGGAAGTGCGTGTAAGCATGGAACACAAGCTACGAGGACCGGAAGTGACTCTTTTGGGCAGCTAATCAGATAGGCACCCAAAAACGTCACTTCCGGTCCTCGTAGCTTGCGTTCCACGATGACACCCGGTTCCGGGTTCCAGTTGCCGTTTTCCATAGAGAACTTCATCGCTCTGGTTTTCAAGCCTCCCGGACATCCACAGAGGCCTCCATCCTCCAGCGTCATACCATGCAAAATGAGTGCCTTCTGACGATCTGGATACTGCAGGAGCCATGGCAACATGTTTTGAAGAATCACCGGAGTGGCTGCTTTTGAGAAAAAGCTCTTTGGAAACACCTGTAGAACCTGTGGATAATTTTTTAAAACATCTAGACGCTGGGTGCGGACCAGTACAAAAATTGCATTCATGTTTATATTTACTAGAATAGGGCCACTGCCCATCATTAAAGTGAAAACAAATACCTCTCCTATAAAAAGTAGGAGTAGCAGAATGTTGTTTAATGAATTGTTTGAGGCAACAAAAGATTGAGCCACAATTCTACATCACTTTCGTGGACTTATGAACCGATAATTTCTGATGAAATGATTCGTCATAAGCAAACCATGAAAGTCCAGGAAAATTCTTGTAGGCTTCCAGAATTATCTCCACATTCTGAAACAAACCACAGCACAAATCAGGTCTCTTTTCCCCTACTTTTTTTGGGACGGAATATAAAGGATGCTTACCTTTATTGGGGGACTCACCTGTTCCATCTTCCATCTCGATCGCCGCCGGTTTTCGTCCAATGAAGTTCCTTGGCTTCTTCTTTTGTGCTGGGGGCCATCTTGCCTGTGGGCATGTGAAACACCCACAGGAACTTTAGATGGCCCAGCATGCACCGCCGTTACTCGCGCGTGCGCAGTAACGGCACATCTGCCGACATCTCACGAGATTTCGGCAGATGTGGCCGAAATCTCGGGAGATTTCGGAAGATGTGGCCGAAATCTCGCGAGATTTCGGAAGATGCCCGCACTGACTCCTGGGATCAATGACACCAGATCCCAGGAGACAGTGCGGCGTGACGACGATCGACGCAGAGACCCCGCCCGCCGCCGCAGAGAGAGAAGACCGGAAGTCTTCAATTACAAGGTAAGTAAAAAAAAAAAAACATTTCATTTAGTACTCTTTGCCTGATTTGGAAGGCAAAGAGATTTACTAAATGAAATGGGTGCAGAACCGCTTTAAGACCATGGTACATTTCTGTGTTTATCATCTTTAAAATCTTCTACCTCCTTCTTATCAGTTCTATATTCTTTGGACGAAAGGATCAAAGAGAGAAGGTCAATATAATCGTCTCTCCATATTTTGTCTTTTATATTACTGCTCAAATGAAAACCTAAAGGTGACAATTCGCATGTAATCACCTCTTTTAAGCAAGCTTCAGGAACATTTAATAAAGAACTGTTGACAGAAGCAGCATCAGTAGCATTGGTAGCCATAGCAACCGAAGTTGAAAATAGGAGTACCCATAGCCGGCGGAGCAAGCCACACTGGGGCAACACTTGGATCTAATGATGGCAACGAATCGACATTTTGAAAATTAGATTAAAATTTTGACATTAAATCACACATAGAAGAAAAAAAATCTTTAAATTGTAACATGTCTTTTGACTAACCCCTGGCAGTCATAACAACAGGGATGGATGCATAATTAGCGTCAGCAGACTGATGTCGTAATGCCATTCCATCCGTTTCCTCTAGGCGACGATCGCCATCTGTAAAAAGAGCAACTTTAGAGCAATTAAAATAATCAGTAAACACTATCGATCGATTTTCAGACGAACAATCATGTATATTGGAAACCACATCTTCAATATCAGAAATTTTTTTTTCTTCTGGTATAGTTAACCCAGATCTATTATGCTGCTTTTTTTACCACTTTACCTCTTTTAGCAGGCACTTGCCAGACAGGGGAGTCGAACCTGCGAAGCCTCTTCAGTTATCTGGCAGACTGACGTCCCGCATTCTTTACTGCGTCATCCCTATCATCACTGGAAGCCGAGGGCCGAATGGCATCTGATGCAGGAGGCAGGTCCATCATGACGCTGGCCGGAGGCGGGACAAGAGGAGTAATCACACGCGTATATCAGAGCCGGAACTTCCAGGAGCAGCCTGGGGAAACTCCAGCGCATACGAACCGGCACCAGCTGAAGATATACTGGCCCTGGACTCAAACACATCCCCTCCAGAGTAATAGGGGGGAACGATCAAGCATTATGAGCCTCAGCAGGGGAAGATAAATGCAGGCAGTAGCGCATTCACTCGTCCCCGTCCTCGGCAACGGCTCGCTCCATCATCATACGCAGTACGTTTTCCATCTCCAGCGACGTGGGCAAGCTTCTTTCAGTGTCTTCTTTCTTCTGCCTGTAAACTGACGCATCCTCTTTCTTAGGCATAGGTACTTGCTCGTGTATGAGGACCGTTTATTGGTTAACTGTCAACATCTCTCACCAATCTCAGGTAAGTATTATTTATTTTTTATTTATTAATAATTTTTTTTTTTTTAAATAATCTTTATTTATGGAAGACAGGGTATTACATTTCAATGTTTGAAAAAGAACAAAAAAAAGGTAAACATTTGCCATAGGTAATGGCGATACGTAATACTCGTAATATAATCATTCCTGTTTTGTTTTTCACTTGTAGGGGAAACAAGAACATGAATAGTAAACAGTCATAGATTAAATTGGTGCAGCTTAGTATTTGTCAGGTGACGGGTCGGTGGGATAGTTTCCAACTCTGTTGGACACTCCCACCACATGTGTGGGAACGTTCCAACTTCCGAACACCCTCTCCAGCATGTTGGGGGGTTGTCTTCGCTATATACATTTGCTCTCTGTGGGGTTACATACCACCTCGCTAAGAGTTTGTACGACATTTCCCTTGTTTGCGTGTCTTTTGCTGTCGAATGTACTAACCTTAATATCTTTTCCCTATGTTCATCACTTCTTAGGGGGCCTATCTCCTTTTCCCACTTTTCTAGATAAGCTGGATATTCGTGATCTGCCTCTCGCAGCAGTATTTTGTATGTTTTTGAAATCCTTTTCTCTAAGCTTTGTGGGGACTCGAGTAGTTTCTCTAACGGTCTCTTGTGATTCTTCCCTCGTAGTGGCTGTGGCAGACTTCCGACAAAGTGTTGTAATTGAGTGTATCTCCATCTATCTAGTGGTTTCTGTCCCCATTCCCGTGTGATTTCTCTATATGTGTACAGTCTATTTCCTTCCATCACCTCCTGCAATCTCAAATTATCATTATTGGCCCACCTGCTATAATATAAGTGCTCCTCCTTTCCGGGTGGGAAGAAGTTTGTGTCTAATAGTGAAATTAATGGGGAGTTATAGTCCCATTTGTGCCTCTTCTGTATTACATCCCAGACCTTTAGTGAATTTTTTGTGAGTAAATTTGTGTTTGGTCCTAACTCTCGAAATTGTGGCGGTATCCATATCATTTTCCCCGTGTTTGTTCGGCTTAAACTCATTTCTAACTTAACCCAACTCTTGTCCTCCTTATTGTGCACCCAGTCTATTACTCTCGAGATCACAATAGCTTCATGGTATTTTTTAAAATCTGGTGCTGCTAGGCCCCCTCTGTCCTTTTCTCTCGTCATTATGTTGAACGCAATTCGCGCCCGTTTTCGTGCCCAAATAAATTGTGTTATCATAGATTTTAATTTCCTAAAGTAACTTTGTGGGATGGAGATTGGGATCATCTGACTGGTGTAGATAAATACCGGTAATATAAACATTTTCACTGCGTTTATCTTCCCTGTCCATGATAGAACTTTGTATTGCATCCTGTTTAATTGCTCTTTAATTTTATTTAATAGGGGAATATAGTTACTTTCGAAAAGGTCTCCCACTTGGGCTGTTAAATTTATTCCCAAGTATCCCAATTCTTTCTTACACCACTTAAATGGTAGTTTAGCTTGGATGGCGCTCTGCTCTTCTTTTGATAAGTTTAAATTTAATATCTCTGATTTTGTCATATTTACTTTAAAATTGGACAGCTTGCCATACCGTTTTAGCTCCTTAAGCACCATGGGTATTGATATTCTCGGTCTGGATATGTAGAGAAGCACATCGTCTGCATATGCGGACGCCTTGTGCTCCCCTCCTCCTGCCCAGATTCCTTGGATGTCTTGGTTTTTGCGAATTGCTGCTAATAGGGGTTCTAGCGTTATTATAAATAGCAATGGGGAGAGTGGGCAACCCTGTCTTGTCCCGTTGAACAATTCAAGGGGGCAGGACAGGGTCCCATTGACTCTTATTCTAGCCCTCGGGTGGCAGTAGAGGGATTCAATCCATCTTATCATTTTCTCACCTAATCCCAGGTGTCTTAACGTTTCAAACAGGAACCCCCAGTCCACCCTGTCAAAGGCCTTTTCGGCATCTATTGACAGGAGGACTGTGGGGGTACCCCTCCGTGTAGCTTCCTGTATCAACATTATGGATTTTAATGAATTATGCCTTCCTTCCCTCCCCTGGACAAACCCCACCTGGTCGTTGTGGATCCACCTTGGGAGATGTGGTTTCAACCTTTCAGCTATTATTTTAGCAAAGAGCTTTAAATCTGAGTTTAATAATGAGATTGGTCTGTAGCTTTCCACTGCCATAGGGTCTTTCCCCTCTTTTAAAATTAATGTAAGATGTGCCAAAAGTGTCTCCTCTCTGAAATTCTCTCCAGTCCCTATCGCATTGAAATAATCCCGTAATTTCGGTGCCAGTTGCTTACTAAACTTTTTATAATACAGGATAGGGAAGCCGTCGGGGCCTGGGCTTCCCCCGAGGGCGGTATTTTTAATTGCTCTCTCAACTTCCTCTAACGTGATGGGGGCTTCTAGATCCTCCATCTCTTCTTTCTCGCCCCCAAGGAGGTCCAGGCTCCGCAGGTACTCCCTTATTTCCTCTCTCTGCTTTCCTTTCCATTCCACCTGCTGCCCAATATTATATAAGCTGCTGTAGTAGGAATGGAAAGTGTGTGCTATATCAGGGGAGGAGATTTGTGTGTTCCCTTTTGCATCTCTGACCCTTGCTATGAAGGTCTTGTTCTGCTTTTCTTTCACCCTTCTCGCCATCCATTTGCCTGCTCTATTTCCCCATTGATATGTTTCTTTCTCTATTATGTGATATGCCGCTTTCCTCTCCTGTTCTACCAGTTCTTCTAACTCTCTCTTTTCCATTGCCAGTGCTTGTCTGTCTGGGATCCCCTGGGGCCTTGTACTTTGCTCCAAGTCCTTTATTTTAATATATAACTCGTTTTTCCTTTTCCCCCTTTCTCTTTTTTTCCCTGCCCCGATTCCTATTAAAATCCCCCTTATTACAACTTTATGTGTTTCCCATATTACCGGCAAGGGCATTCCTGGCGTCTCGTTGTCCCTAAAAAAATTCACAAGTTCCTGCTCTATCTTACTAGTTATCTCTTCTTCTTGTATCAGGGAATCATTTAACCTCCAGTTTGTCCTCGGTCCAGGGTCCCCTCTCATCTCCAGCTGTATCATCACCGGGGCATGGTCTGATAGCGTCCTAGGTTTTATTTCTGCCTTTTTAAGCGTTTGCACCAACTGATGCTCAATGAAGACGTAGTCTATCCTTGAGAAGGAACCATGGACCGATGAGAAACAGGTGTAGTCCCGTTCTTTTAAATGTGTGATCCTCCAAGTATCCTGTAATTGCCATTGTCCTAATGCTTTTGTGAGTTTTTCCCGCCTTTGTTTCGTTGTACTGTTACCCCCTCCTGAGGTATCCACCCTAGGGTCCATACTCCAGTTCAGGTCACCTGCCACAATCAGTTTACCCTCCTTAAAGCCCTCCAGTTTTCTTAGAATGTTCCCAAGAAATCTATCAGGGTTTTTATTCGGTGCATACACATTGACAACCGTACATTTCATTTTATACAGTTCACCCTTTAGGACCAAAAACCTTCCCTCTGGGTCCACGAGAAGCTCCTTGACCTCAAATTTTACCCTCTTACTGAAGCCAACTGCTATCCCTCTTGAATGGGGGGACGGAGTATCTCCATAATACCATATCGGGAATTGGTGGGATGCCAATTTAATCCCTGAGGTATGTGTTATATGTGTCTCTTGTAGACAGACTATATCTGCTTCTAGGTATTGGAGTTCATTGTTTAATTTGTATCTTTTCTTTTTTGTGTTTAACCCTCTTACGTTATATGTAATTAGGTTTACCACCTCCATATTTCCAATTTAAGTTGGCCTTTTGGAGCTTCTAGTGAGCGCCAGAGTCCCTCTCTGGGACTGGACCGGAAGCGAGCGAGACGCGCCATACCCAAAAAAAAAAAAAAAAAAATGGGGATAAAAAAAAAAAAAGTAAAAAAAAAAAAAAAACAACCACTGAAGGAGAGCTTCTCTCCATAATAGACCCCCCCACCCCCCCCCCCCCACCCTTGCCCACCCTTCCCCCCCTTCTGGAACAGTAAGCCCAATGGGCTGGGCAGAATTTTTCTGTTCATTCTATGGCCTAGGTAGACTCCTTCCTGGAGTCGCCTTCTCTCCATAGTTCCCCGGTGGTTCCCATCCCAGGGCATACGGACCCATCCCTATGGCCTCCCTCCTCCCCCACTCCGGGCTTGTCCCCTTCTCGCCTCCTGTTCTTCTTAGCTTGGCTCCCCTCTCCTCCTGTTACTATTCCATTTAAGTTTTTTTTGCCCGAGGTCCCCCTTCCTCCTCCCATCCAGGTAGAGGGGGGGGATTTATTTCTAATCGAGCGCAAAAATCCCTTAGATCTTCTGGGAAGCGCAGAACTGCAGTTCGACCTTCTTTTTTCCCTATCAAACAGGCGGGGAAACCCCATTGATAAGTTATACCCGATGCAATCATCAGTTCAGTTAAAGGTTTGAACCGGGTCCTTCTCATCAATGTTTCCCCTGCTAAGTCTGGGTAAACCTGCAGTTCTGCGCCTTCGTATGCCACTCCTGGGAGTGTTCTAAGTTTCCCCATTATTATAGCTTTCTCTTCCGCAAAGTGAAACCTGACTATGACGTCTCTCGGTTTTTCTGACCCCGAAGGTACCCGCTGTGCCATCCTATGAATTCTATCAATTTTTAGGGCCTCTGTAATTTCTTTGTCTAGTAGGGGGTTAAATAAATGTTGCGCTATTGTCTTTAACTCTATATTACTATGAGTCTCGGGCAGGCCCTTGATACGGACGTTCTTCCTCCTGCTCCTGTTCTCCTGGTCCTCTAACTTGTACTTCAGGGTCCTGTTCGCTATCTGCAGGGCAGTCACTTGTTCTGATATCTCGTCGAGTCTTTGCTCCTGTACTTCTAGTCTACCTTCCAGCTCCTCTACTCGCCCTAGAACCAACCCAATGTCCGCCCTGACTGCGGAGATTTCTACTTTCAGAGATGCTTCCATCTTTGAGAACATCTCTGCCAGCATCTCCTTTATTTGCGGAGATTCCTGCTGGTGGAGAGGTTGTGTACTACTTTCCCCTGTGGCACCTACTCCTGCTCCTTCTACTCTACTTTCTGCCCTCCTCTCCTGGTCTAGTGTGTTCACGTTCACGTTATCACTGGCCTGTGCGCTATTCCCTTCTCCCTTAGCTCCCCCCATCTTTGTTCCGTTTACTCTCCCCCTTTATTTTCTTCCCCCCCTTTCTGCCTATTTAACCCTGAACGCAGTGGGGCCCCTAACCTGGGGCTTCCCTGTGCTTCCTCTGTTACACTACTGTTATTTGCCATATACCTTTGAATGCCACCCGGGCTTGAGGCTGGGATTACAGTTTTACCCGTTTTGCTTGGTTTACCCCTCATATTTATGTCCTATGCCCGAGAGAGAGACTTAAGGAGGCTAAAAGAAAAAAAAAGAAACTCCAAAAACCTCCAAAGGCAACACACAATAAGCATTCAATTATTTCCCTGCTCCTTGCTTTCGACTTAGGGTCTCACACCGGGGACCCTATCTCCCCAAGGGGGGTATTCCCGTTGAGCTAAATCTTTATTCTTTTACTCATTGCATTTTATGGGTATTTCAGTCCCAACTTAGATTCCAGTCCTATGGACCTTTGGTCCTGCAACTGCCTTCTAGGGCTTCTCTTGCCCCTAGACTGGATCCGGGGATCCTATGAGTGATAGTGTCCGGGCAGTTCCCTGGGGAAAAAAAAAAAGGCAAGGGAAACCAAATTTATAATGCAATTCGGGAGTCCCTGGATTCTCGCAGGCAGCTATTCTGTTAGTCAGAAAGTTATATTCTTATTCCAGTTGGCTGTAGCTATTTTTCAATAGACCGTCATATGGGGGGTGATCTCGAAATAGACCAGCAGGGCTAAAGAACCTGGAAGTATCTACAGCAATGCCACCTTTTAGTTTCCTCCAACGGGCATCCCCTAACCCGGACTCTCCCAAGGCTTCTTGCTGACTCCCCCAGGGTCAGTGGTATCAACTCAGCTAAGGCTTCCTGTGTTATACGGGGGTCTCTGAAGCGTTCCCTCAGGGGAGAACCAGGAGGAGCAGTCTTAAAGGCCAGGAGGCTATGTGAAGTGGGGCAGAAGCAAGCACAAAAAAAAGAAAAAGAAAAACAAGTCAATGTCAGACAGTGTTCATGTCCGCCTAGGAGGCCTTATGCGATGTAGTTGCTTTCGCCAGGGGTTTTACCCCTGCAAAATAATATCAGCTGTGAGCGTCAGAAAGTCAATTCCATGCCTTGGGGCTACCTGCTAATCACAGTCTTTCAGTTGTATGTGATCCTTATTCATATATTTATACTCTTACAGCTCTCCTTTTCTGGAGAGCGTCACGTACGCACCTATCCTTCTAAGAGGGGTTCTTGCGCGTAGTACGCTTGGTCGGCTTTTTATGTGTATGGCACTTCTCGTGGGACCGGGTGGTGTCCCATATCTATCCTTCTAAGAGGGGTTCTTGCGCGTAGTATGCTTGGTTGGCTTTTTATGTGTATGGCACTTCTCGTGGGACCGGGTGGTGTCCCAGGCGAGCGCCTGTGGGGGGAGGGGGGGCGGATCTGCGCCTCCAGCTAACCTCTCCCCAGGTCGCCCCCGCCCGGCCCCCCGGTCCCGGCATCCGCGCCATGGTGGCACTGAGGTGCCATTTCCCTTTTCAAGTCAGGGTGGCCCATGGTGTCAGACCGCCAGTTCTTATTAGGCCAACCAGTTCCTCTATTCCTCGCCCGTCACCTGGCATTCAACATATTGGCCATCTGCAAATAGGCAGCCATAACCAGTTAAGACATAAAGTGTTAGAAAGTAGTAAAGGGAGACAAAGAAGGGAAAAAGAAAAAAAAAAGTGGTTTAGAGCATACCTGAAGCCTCTCGTCCGACTCCACCTCAGCTCCGAGTCCCGTCGACCTCTCCACACATGTTGTATAATCAAGAGAAGAAAAAAAAAGGGGGGAAAAAAGGGTCTCATCCCCCTACCCATGGTTAATTAAATGATGAATTGGTGTGTTGGAGTCCCCTCAGCTCTTGGTTCCCGTCTGTGAGCCTCGGGAGCGCCCCTTCAGGGATGGCTGTGCCAGTTCCAGGAGGGCTACATCCAAGCTGGAAGGTATGTGACCAGGGTCCGAGACATACACTGTCCAGGGCTGCCAGGTTGCGGTGAAGTGGTCACGGGTCCCCCTGCAGGTGGCAATCCAATCCTCTGCCTCCCAGATGTCACTCACCCTACGACGCCATTCCTCCCTACTTGGGATTTGCGGACGCTTCCAGAAAGTGGGGAGCAGTCGCTTAGCTGCATTTAGCAAATGAGGCAGCACACTTTTCTTGTACCGGCTCATTGGCATGGGAGGAATGTGTAGCAGGAAGTGAATCGGGGAGAGAGGTATATCTATTCCTATGATTTCTTTGATCAGAGATTTAATGTCTTCCCAGTAAGGTCTGATCGCAGGGCAATCCCACCAAATATGCAGAAGAGTGCCCTTGTGACCACAGCCCCTCCAACATTGATCTGACGTTAATGGGTATATCTTTGCTAAGTCTGCCAGTACACGGTACCAACGCATCAGTAGCTTGTAGTTAATTTCCTGCGTCTTGGAGTCAGTTGAGCTGGACCGGGTAAGTTGGTAGAGGCAGGACATTTGGGCAGGGGTGAAAATTATCTCTAAGTCCCGTTCCCAGGCCCTGATGTAAGCGGGCTTCACTGTGGGGGATGCTGAGTTAAGCAGTTGGTAGAGTTCAGAGACCATATGTGGGATCCTGTTCTTCTGCTATGAAGAGACGTTCAAAAGGTGTGAGGGAGGAGATGTCTCGTATGGAGTCTCCTTGCGTATTAAAAAAATGGTGGAGTTGCCTATACTGCCAGAAGTCCATAGGGAAGCTCCCCCTCTGGTCTCGTAGGGGTTTCAAGGGACATTAGTTTACTATTCTGCATTCATTTACCACAACTGGCGCTACCATCATCTCCCCATGGGCCAAAGAAAGCAGCCTGTTCACCCGGAGGGAACCATAAGTAACCCCCCCAGTGGGGCCAGTGGGGACACAGGGGGCGCCAGTGTCACGTTGGCATTGAGTCAGTCCCAGGCTCTCAGGGGGCGGATCTGCGCCTCCAGCTAACCTCTCCCCAGGTCGCCCCCGCCCGGCCCCCCGGTCCCGGCATCCGCGCCATGGTGGCACTGAGGTGCCATTTCCCTTTTCAAGTCAAGGTGGCCCATGGCGTCAGACCGCCAGTTCTTATTAGGCCAACCAGTTCCTCTATTCCTCGCCCGTCACCTGGCATTCAACATATTGGCCATCTGCAAATAGGCAGCCATAACCAGTTAAGACATAAAGTGTTAGAAAGTAGTTAAGGGAGAAAAAGAAGGGAAAAAGAAAAAAAAAGTGGTTTAGAGCATACCTGAAGCCTCTCGTCCGACTCCGCCTCAGCTCCGAGTCCCGTCGACCTCTCCACACATGTTGGATAATCAAGAGGGTGAGAGAAGAAGAAAAAAAAAAGGGGGGAAAAAGGGTCTCATCCCCCTACCCATGGTTAATTAAATGATGAATTGGTGTGTTGGAGTCCCCTCAGCTCTTGTTTCCTGTCTGTGACCCTCGGGAGCGCCCCTTCAGGGATGGCTGTGCCAGTTCCAGGAGGGCTACATCCAAGCTGGAAGGTATGTGACCAGGGTCCGAGACATACACTGTCCAGGGCTGCCAGGTTGCGGTGAAGTGGTCACGGGTCCCCCTGCAGGTGGCAATCCAATCCTCTGCCTCCCAGATGTCACTCACCCTACGACGCCATTCCTCCCTACTTGGGATTTGCGCACGCTTCCAGAAAGTGGGGAGCAGTCGCTTAGCTGCATTTAGCAAATGAGGCAGCACACTTTTCTTGTACCGGCTCATTGGCATGGGAGGAATGTGTAGCAGGAAGTGATTTGGGGAGAGAGGTATATCTATTCCTATGATTTCTTTGATCAGAGATTTAATGTCTTCCCAGTAAGGTCTGATCCCAGGGCAATCCCACCAAATATGCAGAAGAGTGCCCTTGTGACCACAGCCCCTCCAACATTGATCTGACGTTAATGGGTATATCTTTGCTAAGTCTGCCAGTACACGGTACCAACGCATCAGTAGCTTGTAGTTAATTTCCTGCGTCTTGGAGTCAGTTGAGCTGGACCGGGTAAGTTGGTAGAGGCAGGACATTTGGGCAGGGGTTTACTATTGTGCATTCATTTACCACAACTAGGCGCTACCATCATCTGCCCAGGGGCCAAAGAAAGCAGCCTGGTGGAGTTGCCTATACTGCCAGAAGTCCATAGGGAAGCTCCCCCTCTGGTCTCGTAGGGTTTCAAGGGACATTAGTTTACTATTCTGCATTCATTTACCACAACTGGCGCTACCATCATCTCCCCATGGGCCAAAGAAAGCAGCCTGTTCACCCAGAGGGAACCATAAGTAACCCCCCCCAGTGGGGCCAGTGGGGACACAGGGGGCGCCAGTGTCACGTTGGCATTGAGTCGGTCCCAGGCTCTCAGGGCCTGGGTCGTCAGCGGAGAGGTGAAGGTGGACAGCCCCCTGTGTTCCCATGCTAACCACTGTGCACAGGCCTCCTGCGTCTCTATGGCGACTCAACAATCTAATTGCAATTCTTGGTCTCTTATTGTTCCAAACAAAAGTTGATATCAGACTGGACAGTTGGGCAAAAAAGGTCTTAGGTAGGGCTACAGGTATCATCTGCATATAGAAAAGCACGCGTGGGAGAATGTTCATTTTGATGATATTGAGTCTGCCTATCCAATTGAAAGCTGTCTTAGTCCATAGGGCCAAATCTTTTTTCACAGTTTTTAGTAGGGAGGGAAAGTTAGTGGAGTATAGGGTGTCGAACCTGTCTGTCAGCCGTATACCTAAGTATTTTATGGACGATTTAGCCCAGGTGAATGGAAAGGCAGTACGTAACCTGTCCGTCAGGGAAGGTGTCAATTGGATAGGTAAAATCTCTGATTTCGTATAATTGATTTTGAAGTTAGAGAGTGTCCCGAAGTGTTGGAGTTCCTGTATCAGATTAGGCAAGGAGATTAGGGGTTCCGTGAGGTGGAAAAGTACGTCGTCGGCATAAGCCGAGAGCTTATGCTCTGTATGTCCCCCTGTGAGTCCTTTAATATCCGAGTTCGCCCTGACAGTGCGTAGAAACGGTTCCAGCACCAGGGCAAACAAAAGTGGCGAGAGGGGGCACCCCTGTCTCGTGCCATTTCTGATCGGGAATCTCAGGAAAGGAAACTGTTGACTTTGACTTGAGCATTCGGGTCCGAATACAGAGCCATAATCCAGGTAAGCACGTGTGTACGTAGGCCCAATGCTTCCAGCACAGCACGCAGGTATGTCCAATCCACCCGATCAAAGGCTTTCTCTGCGTCGGTGGACAGGATCAGGTAGGGGGGGGACTCGGGGGAAGCGTGCGCCCAGTGAATAAGGTGGATTGCTCTGATAGAGTTATCTCTAGCCTCTCTGCCTGCTACAAACCCTGTTTGGTCTGTGTGGACAATTAGTATTTTTATATCCACATTAAGAAGGGATATGGGTCTGTAGCTTTGGGGCATAGTAGGGTCTTTCCCTTCCTTGGGGATTACAGAGATATAGGCCAATAGGGCTTCGCTAGGGATCGCGGTGCCATCTGCTATGGAGTTAAAGTAGCTGCACATCGACTCGGAAAGTAAGGGTAGAAAGAGTTTATAGTAGGCCTTGGTGAACCCGTCATGGCCAGGGCTCTTCCTGTTAGGCAGGGAGTTCACTGTGGATATTAGCTCGGCGGCGGTGATAGGTGCCTCCAGCGTGGAGCACTGTTCATCTGTCAGTGGGGGCAGGCCGGATGCAGTCAGATAGGTTTGTATGTCTTTCAGTCTCGCAGCCTGGTTCTCTGGGGCTTGTGTAGAGTTCAAGTTATAAATGGTGTTATAGTAGTCCCGGAACCCAGCGGCTATTTGGGAGGACCTGACCGTGTAGTCATCTGAGGAGAGGCGTAGCTTGTGTACATGCATGAGTGCCTGTTTCTTCCTAAGAGCTCTAGCCAACATACGGCCGCATTTGTTGCCATGCTCATAGTATCTATGCGACAGGTATCGCAGTATTTATTAATTATTTAATATAACTTTATACATATATTAAATCTGTCTCTCATGATCCCATATGTGGTAGGGGTGGGGACATGTTATGCCCCCCCCCCTCACTTTTAATCTCAGAACTGGATGGACACAGATGCAAATCTTTTGGAAGGTAAAACTGCGCTAGCTCCCATATGTGTATTTCAGTTGTGTATTTAGCTGTTTGCCTGGAGTTCAGCCTTAATGCTTGGCTGATGCTGTATACATTTTGTTTACACATACACGCACTTGCTTAATACCCAAGCAACAATAAAAAGCTATTTGTTCATTTCACGTCATGTAACAAATCCCTTATTTAGCCCACACTCCCTTCAGACCCTAGTGATACATTTAAAGCAGAGGTCCACCAATTTTTTTTTTTTTTAAAAGTCAGCAGCTACAAATACTGCAGCTGCTGACTTTTAAAATAAGGACACTTACCTGTCCAGGGCTTCTGCGATGTTGGCACCCGAGGCCGAACCGTCCGTCAGTCCTCGGATGCTGCTGCTGCCATCTTCGGTAAGGGAATCACGAAGTGAAGCCTTGCGGCTTCACTTCCTGGTTCCCTACTGCGAATGCGCGAGTCATGCTGCGCAATCCGAATGGTCCCTGCTGTCTCTGGGACCCATGTGTCTCCCAGCAGACAGCGGGGGGGGGGGGGGACGAGAAGTGGCGTAGACCCCTGCAGATTCTGCGAGGGTCTATGCCCGGAAGTGGGTGCAAATACCTGTCTTATACAGGTACCTGCACCCCCTCCCCCCTCAAAGGTGACAAATGTTACACCGGAGGGGGGGAGGGTTTCCGCTTTGAAGGGACAACTTTCATAAATACATTTTTCATATAGCATTTTTACATCTTGCATTTTAAGGTCACATTAAGGGCCGGTTCACACAGGGGCAACTCTGTGAGGTGACCTGCACTCGACTTCAGCGGCGACTTGCAAAACGACTTCTATATAGAAGTCAATGCAAGTCGCCTCAAGTCGTCCCCAAAGTAGTACAGGAACCTTTTTCTAAGTCGGAACGACTTGAGTCGCTCCTATTAGAACGGTTCCATTTTACAGAGCGGAGCGCGACTTGTCAGGCGGCTAAGTCGCCTGACTAGTCGCACCTGTGTGAACCGGCTCTAAGTCCTCATGTACTCTGCTGCTGCCAAACAGACGTTTAGGAGCAGTTGGGCATTTTTTTTTCAACTGCTCCTGAACTCTCCTCTATGTTATCTTATCAGTACATGTACACAGGGTCGTTTACAGTCGTTTCTAGGCAGTTGAGTTTAGAGGCTTTTTTGGAATGCAAAAAGAAGCAAAGAAGCTGAGTTTAGAGACATTTCAAGCGCCAAACGCTTCTAAGCGCGGCTAAGCGTGGTAACTCGCGTTTACAGGCGTTTTTAATTTTTGGCTATTTTTTTTAAACACTTGTAAACGAATGCGGCATGTAAATGCAGCAAAACTGACGTTTTTAAAAGTGGGTTACTATCTGTGAAGTTAATCGTTCAGGAGAGGTTGTAAAAATGTCACGTGTAGTTTTGTTTGGTAACTAATGAGAGCATTTTCCCAGTCTATTCAGCCATCGCTCACCCTTCAACCCTAAGGGTGTAGAACCGCTGACAAGTACTGCGGTTTCACGGGCACTTAAAAAGTGATTTCACCATTTGTCTTGAGGAGGCACAGACTGAACTCTTCTCCTTGAATTACTTCCCACTGGAAGCAGTTTCCTCAATGAACGAGACTGTGAAAAATGTAGCAGAGCCATAAGGGACGTTTAACTGAGTTGTAAACATCACAAGAAGATTAATGTGCCTAGCAGGGCTTTGAGCTGCATTCATTTGTTTTCAGCAGGTACTTGCAAAATTGTGTCCAGAAGAATACATTTAACCAAAAGCACCATTCTTTCTTCAGTCACATTTCATTCAATGCTTTTTGATTTTTATAGTATATTGTTAATTTATTTAAAAAAATTTAATTTATATGTTATATATCCAGCCATTGAAAATTCCAATGAAAATATAAGCAGTACCTTTCTATAATTTACTTCAGACAGAGCTCGTTTTATGGTTTCACCTCCACAGCATATATTAGTGATGCTTTGGTGACTACTTACATGATAGAAATACATGTTTTGCCATTGTTGGCCACCTCCTAAAAATGCTAGTTGCCTGTGGTTCTGATTCTCTGGCAATAAATACATTGTGAGTCATTGACCAGAAAGAATATTCATCTCCGGTGTTTTTACTTACATTTACTACATACTTGTTCTTGGTCAGTAACAGGGTGTCACTGATGGAGTTCTTCTGATTTGTAATACCATCCCAATGAAAAATGCCATGATATTGGTCACATGGGCTGTATTGGGCTTTATTTTTTGCGCTATAAACAAAAAAAGACTGACAATTTTGAAAAAATTAAATAAATTTGAGAATAAAAGTGAGAGCGACAAAACCAAATTTAACACACCTACTCCCCATTCACACTGGGGAGGGAAAATGGCTAATTGAGCCCAATTTGGACTTTTTCACTTAGCGGTGTACTCACTTTTGTTGCCAGCGGTGTGGACATTAATGGCTGTGTGTTGAGTTATTTTGAGGGGACAGCAAATTTACACTGTTATACAAGCTGTACACTCACTACTTTGCATTGTAGCAAAGTGTAATTTCTTCAGTGTTGTCACATGAAAAGATATAATAAAATATTTCCAAAACGTGAGGGGTGTACTCACTTTTGTGAGATACTGTACGTGATCCTGCACACAATGGTCACCCTGTAGCAGTTAAACATGCTATAGGGTGGTCATCAAGCAGTTAAACTTTAGGGTTAGAGAAAGGGTTAACTATTAGAGTCAGATTAAAGCGGAACTACACTGCATCTGAGTACCACAGACCAAAAATGCTATTTAGTTCATTTTTGATATTCAAAGTAAACTCACATATCCATCCATGTCTCCATGCTTTATTTTGCTGAGAAATCACTTTGAAAAACACCCCTTAGCATTACTTGACCATCTTGAGTTAGAGCAGTTTTACTTCCTGGAATCCATCTGCCCTTAGCTCAGGCATGCAGGCAGGAGAGTGTGTGTAGCTGAAAAAAAAAAACATCCTTCCCCACCTAAAGACTCCAGGCATGCATGACATCATTTACCAAGGCCTGGAAACCAGGAATTAACTGAAGAAATGTAAGAAAGAAAGTTTAAAACAAGTAAATATGATATGCTTTCCTATCTATTTACTAATGCAAGCAGCATAAGGATTAAACATAGTAAATGTTGATTGAGAGATCAGAAATAAAGTTTATTGAGTTATAACCAATAGCCAGAGCACATACAGTGCCTTGAAAAAGTATTCAGACCCCTTGAAATTTTCCACATTTTGTCAAGTTACAACCAAAAGTGTAAATATATTTTATTGGGATTTTTTGTGATAGACCAACACAAAGTAGCACATAATTGTGAAGTGGAAGGAAAATGATACCGTATATACTCGAGTATAGGCCGACCCGAATATAAGCCGAGGCACCTAATTTTACCACAAAAAAAATGGGAAAACGTATTGACTCGAGTATAAGCCTAGGGTGAGAAATGCGCAGCTACTGTAAGTGGAAAAGAGGGTCAACAATGCCCATTTGCAGCTTCACTGTGCCCATTTGCATGCCTCACTGTGCCCATTTGCAGCCATAGGTCCCCCGAACTTCAAACTTGGTAGTTAAGGGTTCATAGATGCCCCCTAGCTGCAGCCAATAGTCTCTGGACCCAAAGGGTCCTGAAATGACATTGTTGCAGATGGACACAGTTGACCGACTTTGGGGCCCTGTATCTCGGGGCCACTTGGTGCTAGGAACTTGGATATGTTGTAGTGCTGGTTCCACTGGGTTTGCACACCAACTTTGGGGTTCCTAGCACCAAGTGGCCCCGATATATGGGGCCCCAAATTCGGGTTGGAAAATGTCAAGCACTTTTCTGCAGCAGAGAATTACATTTTCCAAACTGACTTTGAGGCCCCCTATCTCGGGGCCACGTGGTGCTAGGAACCCCAAATTTGGATATGTTGTAGTGCTGGTTCCACTGGGTTTGCACACCAAATTTTAGCACCAATTGACCCCGAGATACGGGGCCCCAAAGTGGGGTCGGAAAATGTAATTTTCTGCTGCAGAAAAGTGCTTGACTCTAGTATAAGCTTTCAGCACAAAAAAATGTGCTGAAAAACTCGGCTTATACTCGAGTATATACGGTAAATGGTTTTCCAAATTTTTTACAAATAAATATGTGAAAAGTGTGAAGTGCATTTGTATTCAGGCCCCCCTGAGTCAAAACTTTGTAGAACCACCTTTCGCTGCAATTATAGCTGCAAGTCTTTTTGGGGATGTCTCTGCCAGCTTTGCACATCTAGAGAGTGACATTTTTGCCCATTCTTCTTTGCAAAATAGCTCACGCTCTGTCAGAATGGATGGAGAGCGTCTGTGAACAGAAATTTTCAAGTCTTGCCACAGATTCCCAATTGGATTTAGGTCTGGACTTTGCCTGGGCCATTCTAACACATGAATATGCTTTGATCTAAACAATTCCATTGTAGCTCTGGCTGAATGTTTAGGGTCGTTGTCCTACTGGAGGGGGAACCTCCGTCCCAGTCTCAAGTCTTTTGTAGACTCTAACATGTTTTCTTCTAAGATTGCCCTGTATTTGACTCCATCCATCTTCCTATCAACTCTGACCAGCTTCCCTGTCCCTGCTGAAGAAAAGCATCCCCACAACATGATGCCGCCACCACTATGTTTCACTGTGGGGGTGGTGTGTTCAGGGTGATGTGCAGTGTTAGTTTTCCACCACACATAGCGTTTTGATTTTAGGCCAAAGAGTTTACCCTCTTCCACATGTTTGCTGTGTCACCCCCCCCCCCCCAAATGGCTTCTCACAAACTGCAAATGGGACTTCTTATGGCTTTCTTTCAACAATGGCTTTCTTCTTGCTACTCTTCCATAAAGGCCAGATTTGTGGACTGCATGACTAAGTTGTTCTGTGGACAGATTCTCCCACCTGAGCTGTGGATCTCTGCAGCTCCTCCAGTGTTACCATGGGCCTCTTGGCTGCTTTTCTGAATAATGCTCTCCTTACCGGGCCTGTCAATTTAGGTGGATGGCTCTATCTTGGTAGGTTTGCAGTTGTGCCATACTCTTTCCATTTTCGGATGATGGATTGAACAGTGCTCCGTGAGATTTTCAAAGCTTGGGATTTTTTTTATAAACTAAATCTGCTTTAAACTTCTCCAAAACTTTATCCCTGACCTGTCAGTGTGTTCCTCAGCCTTCATGATGCTGTTTGTTCACTAAGGTTCTCTAACAAACCTCTGAGGGCTTCACAGAACTGCTATATTTATACTGAGATTTAATTACACTCAGGTGGACTCTATTTACTAATTAGGTGACTTCTGAAGGCAATTGGTTCCACTAGATTTTAGTTAGGGATATCAGAGTAAAGGGGGCTGAATACAAATGCACGCCACACTTCTAACTAAGATATTTATTTGTTAAAAAAAATTTAAAACCATTTATAATTTTCATTCCACTTCACAATTATGTGCCACTTTGTGTTGGTCTATCACATGGAATCCCAATAAAATACATTTACGTGTTTGGTTGTAACATGACAAAATGTGGAAAATGTAAACCCTTTTTTGGCCGCTAGCGACTGAAAAGCGACGCTAAAACAATGGTAAACACACACCCCCACCCACCTGAGGAGGCACAAGGCCTGGAGCTGCCAACCAGTCTTCCCAGAGTTTGTCAAACTTTCCTGGACACCTTCTATGCTGGAAGATAACCTTTTCCAGTCTAAGGGTATCCCCGTGTGGACACCTACTCTTTGTGGGTGGGGACCCTGTCTGATTTCCACTGTCGCAGAAGGAGTTGGCGGGCTTGAATCTGTGCCCTATTCGTGGCTACCTTCTGAAACTCAGTCCAGAATACATCAACAGGAATGGTCATTTGAAAAACAACATTAATTGTAGTAACAATGTCTGACCAATACCGATGGAGCTTGGAACAGCGCCATAGAAGGTAGATAAGGTTGCCCTGAGCTGCAGAACATCTAGCACACAGAGGAAAATTCTAAATACCCATACGGCATAGTTTAAAGCGGTGTTCCCCCCAAAAAATAAAAATGAAAAGCCACCAGCTACACATACTGCAGCTGCTGGCTTTTAACCATAGGACACTTACCTGCCCTGGAGTCCAGCGATATCGGCACCGCAGGTGATGTTTCCATCAGCTGTCAGGTGCTTCCGCCACCATTGCGGGTAAGGGTACCCGGCAGTGTAACCTTACGGCTTCATGCCGGGAACCCCTTCTGCGCATGCACGAGGCCCCACTCCTCTCTCCTACTGCTGGCCCGGCGACAGGGAGAGGAAGCGGGAGGAGAAGGGAGCCCCACGGTGATGTCACAGGGCCGCGGCCCGGACTCCCGGAAGTGGGAACAGGATACCTGTCAAAGACAGGTATCCTGTCCCCCCTCCCCCCGAAAGGTGTCAATTGTGAGGGGGAGAGGAGACAAATGAGCGGAAGTTCCACTTTTTTTGCTTTAAGAGGGGTATAATGAGCACAGAGAATAATGTATAGCTGAGAGAGTCTTTGGGATGTGTTGAGGGAGCAGAGCAAGAGTGAGTCTAAAGCATTATCCCAAAGATCTTCCTCTAAGGGACCCACATCCTGCTCCCACTGTTCTTTAGCTTTACAAAGGTGTCCTTCTAAAAAAGGGTAACATTTCATAACATCTGGAGATAAACACCTTTGTGTCCTGATTTAACATAGTGAAAGACAGGTGTGGGAGACAGAGACCAGTCAGTCAAGGGGCCCTGAGAGCGGACAGCATGACTGAGTTGTGAATAGTAAAACCGTGATGTGGGAGGGAGATGGAAAGCAGCCTGCAGATCAGCAAATTAAAGCAAAGAGCCATTCCTGAAGACCTGGCATAAATGGGTAATCCCCCCCACTTTTCAACATCCTGGCACATGTCAGCTTCTCCAGCTCTGCATATTTAAAGGACTGCACCACCAGGACAGGGCAAGAAGTAGTTAGTGATGGGGAGACCACACCATCTAATGGCAGGAGAGCAGATTTAGCCCAATTAATCATTAGGCCAGACTACGGCTCAAAAGATGTTATTACCACCATAATCTCTCGCAGAGATGCCTCAGTGTCACCCAAAAACAGAAGCATGTCATTGGCAAAGAGGGTTATTTTTTTATGGAGTTCCCCATACTCAAAACCCACTATCTTGTCATTTGCTCAAATCATTGCCGATAGGGGTTCGATAGCCAGGGAAACACTGATGTCTTTTTTACTAGTTGTTTTTTTTTTTGTTTGTGAATGAGTAACAAAGGGTACTATATTGAGGACATATGGCCTCACATGGTTCAGGAAGAAGGGGAGGGAGGGAGCTGCCCCTCAGTTTCCTGGCCAACCAGTTGCATGCCTAGACTGGCATGAATTTTGGAAGAAGCCCACACCATTTTTTTGTGTGTGCCCCCCTCAACATCTATTCCAGACCCTTATCGAGGATAAGGGTCTGGTATGGATGTTGAGGGGGGTACCACACATTTTTGTTTGCCTGGGGTACCTCTCAAAATAAATACCAGACCCTTATCCAGGATTTCAAGATGGACCCTTAAAATCCATAGCGGACTCTTTTCCAGTCATGCATCCTGAGTAGCCAGTCAGGAAGGGGGAGCAGCAAGAATGCACCCCCTTCCCCCTGAACCATATCAGGTCACATGCCTTGAAGAGAAACAAAAGAAAACAAAAATAGCATTGTATCCTCCTCAAAATCCATACCAAACCCTTATACTTGATAAAGGTCTGACTTTAATGCTGAGGGGGACCCCAAGCAAAAAAAAAACTGTGTGAGTTTCCCCTCAACATCCATACCATATATTAAAACCAGTTCCTGCTGGAAACGGGTTGACCTAGCGAAGGAGGGTCTACTTGCTTGGTGGTGGTAGGAAAGGTTCCCCTAGGTGTCTGGTAACCTGGGTCCCCATGTCTTATGACCCATGACCCGACTCGGGTCGGGCCAGAACCCCCTGTGGACTAGGCCTGGAACCACTGAAAAAGAGAGGCCTCTTGTAGATGTGTAAGTGTCTAATTCCCAACATCATCCTAGAACCAAAGTGTTTAAGAAAACTGAAATAATCTGTAAATTGGAGGCATAACTATTAGAGTTTCAGGCCTGCCATCACTGAAAATTCTTACTGTCAGTCTCAAAGCGGGAACTGGTTTAACTACCCACAGCTTGGGAGCACTATA
This sequence comes from Lithobates sylvaticus, assembly GCA_028564925.1. Classification (NCBI taxonomy): domain Eukaryota; kingdom Metazoa; phylum Chordata; class Amphibia; order Anura; family Ranidae; genus Lithobates; species Lithobates sylvaticus. The sequence continues at coordinate 115,186,171 of CM053030.1, read as the reverse complement.
AGATAATACCTATACCGTGGTTATCCCTAGTTATTTTCAAAATGACACCGTGCCTGGAGACGATGGATGATTGTGACTGTTCTTTTATTATTTTTGGGGGGAGGTTCCTATTATACACATAGATGTGGCCTAGTGGTGACATGCTTGTTTCTTACAAGATTACCCAAACTCTTGGTGGCTAGGAACAGAGTTACAATATTATGGCACAGAAATGTTACCATCAAAGACATACAAAACAACCAAGTGCTAACACAGTCCACCAAGCTCCACCAGCAACAAAAATATTACTTTTGAATTTACTGATTCTTAAAAGCAAAAATGAATTACTGTTTCTTTTAACAAGAATTACTCACTGCATATGAAACACCAATTTAATATGTGTAGTTACACACTGCTGCAGCCTGTGCGGCTTAAAATAACTTTAATTTTATTGTAATCTTCTACGTGTAGCATAAGGTCAAACATGCCTCCTGAACAGCAAGTCAGCAACTACAAATTCAAAAATAGATTTTATATTCAACTTAACCTGCCAGAACAATAATCTGTGGCTTCTATTATGTTTTTGCTGACTTGTACTAAAGAGGTATAGATATCATTTTTATAGTTATACAGTATCTCACAAAAGTGAGTACACCCTTCACATTTTTGTAAATATTTTATTATATCTTTTCATGTGACAACACTGAAGAAATGACACTTTGCTACAATGTAAAGTAGTGAGTGTACAGCTTGTATAACAGTGTAAATTGGCTGTCTCCTCAAAATAACTCAACACACAGCCATTAATGTTTAAACCGCTGGCAACAAAAGTGAGTACAAAAGTGAAAATGTCCAGTGGCCACCATTATTTTCCAGCACTTACTTAACCCTCTTGGGCATGGAGTTCACCAGAGCTTCACAAGTTGCCACTGGAGTCCTCTTCCACTCCTACATAACGACATCACAGAGCTGGTGGGTTTAAGAGACCTTGCCCTCCTTAACCTTCCATTTTAAGGATGCCCCACAGATGCTCAATAGGGTTTAGGTCTGGAGACATGCTTGGCCAGTCCATCACCTTTACCCTCAGCTTTTTTAGCAAGGCAGTGGTCGTCTAGGAGGTGTGTTTGGGGTCGGTATCATGTTGGAATACTGCCCTGTGGCCCAGTCAACAAAGGGTTGGGATCATGCTCTGCTTCAGAAAATAGTGGATTAAAAGAATATGCTTACACCAAAGAAGGAGGGATTACCTAAATGGGTAAATGTATCGACCCTAGAGATGAGAGATAAACGTAATAAGCATATTACGTGGATACTTTTAATCCACTATATTATACATATTTCCCAAATGGTTATGCTTTACAATTTCTGTAAGTGTCAAAAGCTGCAAATAATATTTCTTTTTTGTAGATCACCATAGCACCTCTGTACTGGCCTAGGGTCACCTTTTGGTGCCCTTTATCCTTCCTTCCCTTACCTTTTCCAAACCTCCATCTTTCAAGTTCAGCACACCATTTATTTCAAAGTGAGGTAGGTTTGGATATTATTAATCAATTAAATTTTTCTGAATATATTATGTTCCTTTTGACATCTGCCTGTTCCCTAAATATTCAGCTTTGCTCTTAAACCCTATGTCTTTTATATGACTAATAGAATTAGACCATCTACATCCTAGCCACAGGCGTTTTAGCTTAAGGTCGGGCCTCTTCTCCTCACTATTGTTCCCCCCTTTTGATCTCTATTGCTGTCCAGCCGGTCGTGCTCCTGTCTTCTGGGACACCGTGGAGCTCAGCGCAGCTTTCTCCTCCTTGTGTTTTGTCTTTTATCCTTTACTTCGTACTCAAGATATGCGTTTCTACATAACTGGTCAGTAGATATGGTTTTTAATCTTAAATCTATAAAATCAAGTGCCTGCCTGTAGATAAAGGAATTTTCTGTTTTTAAAACAGTTGTATGCACATATTCTGTACTTATTGGTATTTTATGAATTGTAGATATCATTTCCTTACCACTTTCTCCTGATGAAGAGGAATGACGCATAATCTCGAAACGTGTAGAGTTTCACTTTGTACACTTGCACAAGAGTGATGTAAACTAAGTGTTTTTTTTTTTATGATTTCATGTGGTTATACTATATTGTACTTGTAAACTTGAGATATAAACTCTCTATGTATTAATTCTTCTTTTAGACATTTGTACCATTAAACTTATACATTTTACATATTTCTTGCTTGCAAATGCATTTTTGGAGTTATCACCTCTTTAAAGTCCCGCTAGAGGGTTCTTGTTTAGTATTCTTATGCCCTATTAGGGATGTGGTGATTTCTCCAATTTCCCCACTAGAATTTAACTATTCTACATATATTAGATGTCCTTGATGATGCCCTGGAGGAGGGGCAAAACGCGTCAACATATTTCTGGTTTCACGAACCAGTGACGCAACTTCCGCTATCCGTGGAACGCACGCCATCCAGCAGCGAACTCGGGAACTTACTGACTCCTGTTTTACAGAGCTTTCTCGTGTGTGTTATTGTTTGATTGCGCATTTTATTTAGTACCAGTGGTACTTCACTATTGGCTTTTTTATTTCTGTTTCCTCTTATGAATGATTTACCTCGGTCCATCCACGTGAATACCCGTATGGAAGTTTCTCTGAGGGTCCAGCTTATATACATCAGATCTCTTAGATCACATCCTTATTGACCCCTAGACTGCAAAGCTGAGGGTGCATTAACTCCGATGAGTGGGGTCAGAAGAGGGGAGTGTGGCACTTGAAACACCTTATCCTGAACCACAGAACCACCACTATATCCTACGAGCGTTGTTTATTCTAATTTATCTGCTTATGTATATGCCAAAGGGAAGCATAGTGTTGTTCTTCTACCTCCCCCAACCTCCACCCCCCCTTGTCCATTTACACAATTTTCTGAGTTTACAGAATCTTTTATTTTATGTTTAATTTAGTGATATGGATTCCTTTGTATGAAAGTGCTCATGACCAAATAACATTCCAGCAGCATGGTACCCAAGGTCCTTTTCAAAGATCAAGAATTGTCAGCTGCACAGGATAATCACAGTTACATACATATTTTCATATGTTAATACAACTTTGGCCCACTTGGTGCCATAAACCAGCCATGAGTAAGAACGATAGCCACTGGCAAGACACAGAGCAGGGTCAGGCAAGCCAGGTCGGTAACTATCAGGCACGTCAGGAACAGAACGGCAGGCAGGAGAGTAGTCAGGTTCAGGCAGGAATTGGCAACGGTGAAGCACATAGGCAGAAGGAGCAAGCAGAGATGTGGTCAAACGGCAAGCTAGGGGTTGGTACAGGCAGAGTTTAAGCATGCTCAGACTAATTAGAGCGGCAACAGCAGATCAAACTCAGATAGCAGACATGCAGAAACTCTGTAGACCATAAGGCAAGGTCCTAGTGCATCAGTGATGTTTAAATAGCCCACTTGGTGCGTGTCAGTGAAGGTGGCATGAGTCCAGCCAACAGATATTCTCTGTCTGCGCATAACTATGCGCCTGGGCACATTTTGCCTGTCCTGACAAGGACATGGAGGCTACCAAAAGGTACGTGACCATTAAACACCAATTATGGGGCACCATTCCTCCCATTGGAAAATGAATGATGGGGCACCTCTCCACCCAGTGAACCCTAATAATAGGGCATTATTGCTCCCACTGACACTAATGATGGGGCACTATTGCTTCCACTGACCACCTACTCTAGGGTATGATACCCCGCTAACCACTGATTCCAGGGCATTTATTACTTTACTTACCACTAACAGCAGTTCATTTATTACTTTCACTAAGGTTGCATTCACACCTGACCGTAGCATTTTCAGGCAGAAAATCGCGCGAATTGCAGCGTTTTTTGCAGCGTTTTTTGTGGCATTTTTTGCTGCATTTTTTAACGTGTTTTGCCGCGATTTGACACAGAGCAAAAGGTCACCAATGTAAAAAGAAGAAAAACGCCCAAATCAGCCCGATTCGAGCGACAAAAAAGGGTCCGGAACTTGTTTGAGCTTCAGGCGTAGGGCTTCAGGCGTTTTGGAGTGGAGATGTGAACCATCTCCATAGAGAATAATGTATTTTTTCCCCTCTAGCGTTTTGTAGCTTCAGGCGACAAAACGCTCAGGTGTGAATGCAGCCTAAGACCAAAGCATTTGTTATTCCAACTGACCACTGACACAGGCATTTTTTTCTCCTACTGACCACTTGTGATAGGGTACTTATCACTCCCACTGACCACTGACAGAAGTAAAATTTATTACTGTGACCACTGGTCAAGATCTGGCCTACAAACAGTCTGGTGGACAGTGAACTGGCCCTTTGTTTAAAATGTTTAATAACCCCTCAGTGAAAGTGATAAGTAATGATACTCAAAATGGATACACTATATTTTTCTACTTTTGCTTTATCCTCACAATATTTGACAGGTGTGATTATAAAGCATCTACCCAATACTTCTTATCTGGATTCAGTAATGAATAAAAAATGAATACATACAATGAAAAAGAAAAAAGATACAGCTCAGAGATCAGTGATGATCTCATATTCTATTACACTGCATGAACGCAGAAGAGCAACCCCAAGAGTAACAAATAAACTCAGTTGAAGAAATAATAATGTCTATTTTATTACTTTTTTTTTCAAAAGGGACATTGACGCTCACACAATCTGTAAAAAAGTCACTGATTGTACATTGCCAGGCTGAGAGGTGATGTGAAAGCTAGATGCTCATTTTTATTTTTTTATTAACATACCCCATAAAGAGGGCAATTTGTGATCTTTGAACCTGTGCAGTCTCATCGAGATTACAGTCTATTTTGATTTTATTTACTTTTTTCAGAAGTTGTGTGTCTTTTACCATAATGCTTTGGAAAAATAGATCAAAGGGAAACGACTGTATACTATATTTGTAGTAAAAGCTCCTATGGCACTAGCATTGTAATTATAATAATATTTTGATAAGACTTGTTCCATAATTTGGTGGCTATATTTCACACACAGATGTTTAGGGGCTCCCTCTAGTGGCTATCTGTATGGCAGCATCTCTACTCAAAGACTTGTGAAATGATATCTGCTCCTCAATGTGTCTATTCTGATTAGAGGAGTATGCATATGCCATACCTGTGGGACCACTGTCGCAGTGTAGAATCACTGTTGTAGTCACTGCTTATATAGTGATCACTGATTTCTTCCTGTCCCATATCGAGCACCATTAACAGAATGTCTTGCATTTTTCTCAATGAATACAAGGAGTCTCTGATTGGATGAGGTGGAGAGGGAGGGCAGTGGTGTCGCAGTCTCCACCTTATCCAGAATGATTTTACTTTAGTTATATTTTACACCAGTATTTAAGTCAAAAGAATTAATATGTTGCAGCTTATCAATTCTTAGATGTGGTGGCTGCCTTCGTTTTCTTTTGAAGTCTTTTTTCCTTTATTTTTATAATGGTCAGCTTAGAGACATTTATGTAAAACCTTTACACCAAAATGAAAAAAACTGTTCCTGTATCTGCTTAACCACTTCAGTATCGGGAACTTCCACCCCCTTTCTGTCCAGGCTAAGTTTTAGCTTTCAGCGCTGTCGCACTTGAAAGACAATTGCACAGTCATGCAACACTCTACCCAAATTCCCCACAAATACCGCTTTCTTTTGGTGGTATTTGATCACTGCTGGAGTTTAAATTTTTTGCTACACAAATGAAATAAGACCGAAAATTTTGAAAAAATAAGTTTTTCTTTGTTTCTGTTATAAAATTTTGTAAATAAGTATGTTTTCTCCTTTACTGATGGGCTCTGATGAGGCTGCACTGATGGGCACTGATGAGGAGGCACAGATGGGCACTGATGAGGAGGCACTAATATGCAGCACTGATGGGCACTGATAGGCAGCACTGATAGGTGGCACTGATAGGTGGCACTGATAGGCGGCACTGATGGGTGGCACTAAAAGGCAGCACTGATGAGGAGGCACTGACAGGCATTACTAATGGGCACTGATTGACATCACAGGTGGGCACTTGTGGGCACTGGGCATCACTGGTGGGCATTACTGATGGGGCTGCACTGATAATCACTGCACTGATTATCAGTGCAGATCCCCCCTGTCAGGAGAGCCGCTTATCGGCTCTTCTCTACTCATGCCCTGTCAGCGTGAATAGAGGAAAGCCGATAACCAGAATGTCCTAGTAACACTGTGATCAGCTGTGATTGGACACAGCTGATCACATGGTAAAGAGCCTAGTCATAAGCTCTTTACCGTGATCAGAGATGCGGTGTGTCATGGGGCCACACACGATCGGCTTGTTCTGCTGGACGTCATATGATGTCCAGTCAAAAAGAGAGAGCAATCTCGAAGTGCAGCTAACACTAACCTCTTTCCAAATTGACAATGCTGCTGTCCAAAGGTGTCTCCATTGCTCCAGCATCCACAGTGGACACACCCTAAGACCCCTTTCACACTGGGGTGCTTTGCAGGCGCTACAGCACTAAAAATAGGATCTGCAAAGTACCCTGAAACAGCCACTGCTGTGTCTCCAGTGTGAAAGCCCTGAGTGCTTTCACACTGGAGCGGTGCGCTTGCAGGATGTTAAAAAAAATCCTGCAAGCAAGCATCTTTGGAGCGGTGAAGGAGCGGTGAAGGAGCGGTGTATACACCGCTCCTTCGCCACTCCTGCCCATTGAAATCAATGGGACAGCGCGGCTATACTGCCCTGCTAGCGGCCGAATAGTGCCGCTAAAAATTTCCGCCGGCGCCCGCACCGCCCCAGTGTGAAAGGGGCCTATATATATATATATATATATATATATATATATATATATATATATATATATATAGCACCATCAATTTAGGCAGTGCTGTACATATATATTGTACATTGACATCAGTCCCTGCCCTCAAGTAGCTTACAATCTAAGGTCCCTAACTCACATTCATTTATTCACATACTAGGGCCAATTTAGACAGTAGCCAATTAACATACCAGCATGTCTTTAGAGCAGTGGTCATCAACCCCGTCCCCAGGGCCCACTAACAGGCCAGGTTTTTTGAATGACCTTGGGGAGATGCAGACTAGAATACTGCAATCACTGAGCAGCAAATTATATCACCTGTGATGTATTTCAGTTATCTTGCAAACCTGGCCTGTTAGTGGGTCCTGAGGACCGGGTTGATGACCACTGCTTTAGAGTATGGGAGGAAACCAGAGTACCCAGATGAAACCCACACAGGCATCGGGAGAACATGCATACTCCAGGCAGGTAGTGTCATAGTTGGGATTCAAACCAACAATCCTAGTGCTGCTAGGCAGAAGTGCTCACCACTTAGCCACTGTGCTAATCAATCAATGCTGTAACTGCAGTTTACTTGCAACAAAGTTAGCAAAACATAACAGTAGTGCTACCCCCAAAGGGGACCCTGTTAATAGCTGGCTCTTCCCTGGTAGTACAGAGGCTGCCAGTCACCCAAGCACCAGTCCATACACTCTAGCTCCAATTAATCAGTCTAGGGCAGTGATGGCGAACCTTGGCACCCCAGATGTTTTGGAACTACAATTCCCATGATGCTCCACTACACTGCAGAGTGCATGAGCATCATGGAAAATGTAGTTCCAAAACATCTGGGGTGCCAAGGTTCGCCATCACTGGTCTAGGGGATGTCTTTTTTTGTAGTTAACTGCTTTAAGAACTTTAACAGGAGAGAGAGGGCTAGCGCATGGGAAACTCCAAAACTATTAGCACTTAGGGATTAGAGGGCAATTTTCTCCTTGAGTAATAGTGTGTGCTCAAAAGTCTAAGGCCCCAAAGCTAAAGACCATTGGGCAAGTCTTTTTGGCACCTGGCAACCTTGCGCTGATGCACAACTGCCGGTAACCAGTGCAGCTTCCAAAACACTACACAGTCACAGGGATCAATTTAGGGTCTTTTCTCACAAGTCCCCAGGACAGCTGCCACCTTTTAGCTTTCTTCAGTGAGTGAGACGGCATTTCTTCAGACCAGGAACCCTCCTGGAGAGAAGGAACTTGCACTCCAGTGCCTTAGACTATTTATTATCATTTCATCCTCCTTCTGGACACTCCTCTCCAGGGATTGCCTTGAGCATGATAAATGTTCAGGCTGGCTGTAGCTCTGGAAGCTTCTGTGGTCATCTTACAGATTTTCATCTTTAAAATGTCCTTCAGAGAATCCAGGGAAAACACTCCCAAATGGTAGAGGAACACAACTAGAGATGAAGACTGCTACAGTAAAAAATAGCTTATTATAGCCATTAGGCAATCACCTTCGACACACACAGACTTACAAAGTTAAACTTCTCTTTATTCACCTACGGAACGACTGCCAGAGACACACTTTTTACTGGGATGTCATTGCTGTCATGACTCATGACCAGTGATGTAAGTAACTGAGTTAAAATAAACGGAGTTACATAACGTAGTTACTTTAGAGGGTAACGAGAAATCTAACTGATTACTTTCCCCTTATGGAAAACTCAGTTCCCATTACTTGGGCGGCGTTACCTCAATTACTTCTACCGCCACTAGATGGCAGTAGTGTAATTCCTGTGTCCTGCCGAAAAAGTTCCCCTGCCAGATAAGGACCCCCTGTACTGCGCAGGCGCAGCGCTTGCGCAGTACGAAGGACTACGGAGCTTACGAAAATTGCCGAACCTAAACAGCTCTGAGTGAACTCTACACCGCGCAGGCGCAGTTAACATGTAATTGTACGAGGCGATGCCACGCGCTCCCGATGCTCGTGCTACTCTGCAAGGGGCGTCTATCGTGTAACTAGGGGCGGGTCTAGTATTACGGTAACCAAGGGGCGCATTTATTATTATTGTTATATATCGAGCTCTGCCCATTAATTTAACATTCGCCCTCTTCTGTAGCCATCCGCCCCTTACACGATATAATAATAATAGACCCACCCTTTGCTTACACGCTATAACAGATCTGCCCCTTGGTTAGAGTAATAATAGAGCAGCCCCTTGGTTACACCATATATAACAATAATAATAAATGCGCCCCTTGCTTAGGCCCCTTTCACACCGGGGCGTTTTTCATTCGGTACAGCGCTAAAAATAGCGCCTGTTCACCGCATGCAAAAAATCCGGCCCCTTTAACTCCAGTGTGAAAGCCGGTGGGCTTTCACACTGGAGCGGTGCGCTAGCAGGATGACAAAAAAAGTCCTGCTAGCAGCATCTTTGGAGCGGGATAGGAGCTCCTATACCGCTCCTTCCCATTGATTTAAATGGGAAACCGCGGTAAAACCGCGGCAATACCGCCGTAGCGGCGCTCTGCGGGGGGTTTTTAACCCTTTTTCGGCCGCTCGCGGGGGGGGTAAAACCTCACCGCGAGCGGCCGAATACCGCGGTTAAAACGACGGTAAAGCAGCACTAAATATAGCGCTGCTTTACCGTCACCGCGGCTCCCCGCCCCAGTGTGAAAGGGGCCTTACAGTAATACTAGACCCCTTAGTTACACGTATAGAATATTTTTAAAAAAGTCAGTTACTTTGCTGCGTAACTAATTACTTTTCCAATGTAGTAACTGAGTTACTAACGCAATAACTTTTTGGGAGAAGTAATTTGTAACTTAACTAATTACTTTTTTAAAGTAAGATGACCAACACTGCTCATGACATACAAAACGGTCAAAAAATAAAGGCGTTGTAGCTGACAGATGGTGGGAATGCCAGTTCATTCCCATAACTCATGATCAGAGTTCAGTACTATTTCTTTAAAGAGCAGATATTAAAAATGTTAAACAAATAACTGCCATGGATAAATTCTTAGAACGGCATTCAAAATCTCAGAATTTTATCACTACACACTTCAGAAATTAAAATGTAAATTGTAAAGCGATATGGCTGCTATTCAGGAATTATAAGGGCTCTTCCCAGCTACTTTACACTGGATCAGGAACATAAGAGCTCCAAGCACAATAGTCACTGCAACTATCCTCACAGCAGGTGTGCACACAGAATGTGATTCATCGTTCACAATTTCTGCCATCAAGATGGAATTCTGTAAAATTCCACAGGTAAGAGTAGCTTAATGTGCTGGAGGTGAAATTGATTCATATGTATAATGTTATATTTTTTATCTCCTAAATGTAATGGATCTGCAATTGCTTGAAAACAGAAGCTATTAAAAGCAGTAGTTTAGACAAATATATTTACCAATGTGAGAGTAGCAAATGTCTAAGATAACTTGCTATATAGCTAAAGCTTTACAGCTATTGAGTCTTCAAGCAGCATCATGCAATAAGAAATAATATAATATATGTATATAATATATGTATATGACACACATCTACTAGCACCTAATTTTACCACAAAAAAACTGGGAAAACGTATTGACTCGAGTATAAGCCTAGGGTGAGAAATGTGCAGCTACTGTAAGTGGAAAAGAGGGTCAACAATGCCCATTTGCAGCCTCACTGTGCCCATTTGCATGCCTCACTGTGCCCATTTGCATCCATAGGTCCCCCAAACTTCAAACTTGGTAGGTAAGTGTTCCTAGATGCCCCAAAGGGTCCCGAAATGACATTGCTGCAGATGGACACAGTTGACCGACTTTGGGGCCCTGTATCTCGGGGTCACTTGGTGCTAGGAAAATTTGGTGTGCAAACCCAGTGGAAATAGCACTACAACATATCCAAAGATGGGGTCCCTAGCACCCAGTGGACCCGAGATACTGGGCCCCAAAGTCGGTTCGGAAAATGTCAAGCACTTTTCTGCAGCAGAGAATGACATTTTCCGAACCGATGTTGGGGCCTAGTATCTCGTATATGTTGTAGTGCTTGTTCTACTGGGTTTGCACACAAAATTTGGGGTTCCGAGCACCAAGTGGCCCGAGATACAGGGCCCCAAAGTCGGGTCGGAAAATGTCATTCTCTTCTGCAGAAAAGTGCTTGACTCGAGTATAAGCCAAGGGGGGCATTTTCAGCACAAAAAAATGTGCTGAAAAACTGGGCTTATACTCGAGTATATACGGTACTTCCATTTATTTTATCAGTATTAATTTCAGTTATTTATTCAGTTATTTTATTTCTAGTCCACTCCCAGCAAACTATTTAATAACATTTTTAAATATTATGGTAATACCCAATTTTTTATATTTAATTGTGTGAGTGTTCATATGAGTAACCTTATTCACTTAAAGCGGAGCTCCACCCTAAAGTGGAACTTCCGCTTATCGGATTCCTCCCCACCTCCGGTGCCACAATTGGCACCTTTCAGGGGGGAGGGGGGTGCAGATACCTATATAATACAGGTATCTGCACCCACTTCCGGGACTAGCTGCCCTGCCCCTATCCGAGGATGCCCGCCCCTATCCGAGGATGCCCGTTGTGTCTTGGAAAACACACAATTCCCAGGACACAACGGGGACCAATAAAGACGCGTAGCGCAACTCGCGCATGCGCAGTAGGGAACCGGGCAGTGAAGCCGCAAGCTTCACTTCCTGATTCCCTGACAGAGGATGGCGGCGGGGGCAGCCGAGAGACGAGCGATCGCTCGTCATCTTCTGCCGACATCGCTGGAACCTGGAACAGGTAAGTGTCCATTTATTAAAAGTCAGCAGCTGCAGTATTTGTAGCTGCTGACTTTTAAAAAAAAAATTTCAGGTGGACCTCCTCTTTAACTTATCCATCTAACACTATATAATATGTCACGTTCTAATATTTAATATTATACCACTGATTTTCACTTAGCATTTTTTTCCACAACATCTACCTTTATCTCTTTATGCCCCGTACACACGGTCGGAAAATCCGACCACAAAATCCATCAGATTTTTTCCAACGGATTTTGTCCGACACTGGTGTTGCATACACACGGACAAAGTTGTCGGAAAATCCGATCATTTTGAACGTGGTGACATCCGTTGCCTACGACGGGACTACGTAGAGGCTAGTAGCCAATAGCTTGGGTCTTGTAATGTGATCTGAGCATGCGTGGCACTTTGTCCGTCGGAATTCGCTACACACGATCGGAAAAAGTTCGATAGGACTTTGTTGTCGGAAAATTTGAGAGCAGGAGATAAAACTTTGTCCGTCGGAAAATCCGACGGAAAAAGTCCGATGGAGCCTCCACACGGTCGGAATTTCCGACAACATTGTCCGATGGGACATTTTCCGTCGGAAAATCCGACCGTGTGTACGGGGCATTACTCTTTACATCTAGAGGAAAAGAGATTTCATCTCCAAATACGGAAAGGTTTCTTCACAGTAAGAGCTGTGAAAATGTGGAATAGACTCCCTCCAGAGGTGGTTCTGGCCAGCTCAGTAGATTGCTTTAAGAAAGGCCTGGATTATTTCCTAAATGTACATAATATAACTGGGTAACAAAATTTATAGGTAAAGTTCATCTGGGGAAAATCCGATTGCCTCTCGGGGATCAGGAAGGAATTGTCTCCCCTGCTTTAGCAAATTGGAGCATGCTCTGCTGGGGTTTTTCGCCTTCCTCTGGATCAACTGTAGGTATAGAATTGGGTATATGGGATTGTATGTAATTTTTATTTATTTTTTTGTGGTTGAACTGGATGGACTTGTGTCTTTTTTCAACCGGACTAACTATGTAACTATGTATCTATGTCCAATATAATATCGCATCACTCCACTAGATGGCCTCTAATGTGGTTGAGCAAGAGCGCATTTAATGTGGTTGAGCAAGAGCTCATTTACTGCCTATGACCAGCAGAGGGCCTTGTATTTTTTACCACCTCACTCGTCCTATTTTTATTTTCACCTTTTTATTTTCATTTTTACTTGTTTCTCCACATGGATGTACATTTTTAAAAATAATCTTCATTTGGTAGATATCAATGTCAGCCCAGTCCTTATAGACATTGTTTTAACCACTTGCTTACTGGGCCATTTCTGCCCAGACCAATTTTCAGCTTTCAGCGCTGTCACTCTTTGAATGACAATTGCGCGGCCATGCTACAGTTTACCCAAATTACATTTTTAGCATTTCTTTCACACAGATAGAGCTTTCTTTTGGTGGTATTTAATTGCTGCTGGGTTTTTTCTTTTTTGCTAAATAAAACAAAAAGGGACCAAAATTTTTAAAAAATAAACAAAACTGTTTACATAGTTTGTTATAAAATTTTGAAAACAGGTAATTTTTCTCCTTCACTGATTTGCACTGATGGGCACTGATAGGCTACACTGATGGGCACTGATAGGCGGCACTGAAGGTGGCACTGATGAGGCGGCACTAATGGGCACTGAAGGTGGCACTGATGAGGCGGCACTGATAGGTGGCACTGAGAGGTGGCACTGATGGTGGCACTGATGGTTGGCACTGAAGGGCACTGATAGGTGGCACTGATAAGCGGCACTGATAGGTGGCACTGATGGACACTGATGGGCACTGGTAGGTGACACTGATAGGCAGCACTGATCTGTGGCACTAAACTAATTATTTAGACAATGATGGGCATTGATTGGCAGCACTGGTGGGCATTGATGGGTGGCACTGTGGGCACTGGTAGGTGGCACAGTGAGCACTGGCAGGTGACACTGATGGGCACAGCTGCAGCTTTCTGAGTGAGGGGCGGATGTCCCTCTGACAGAAGCCAGTGATCGGCTTTTTTTCCCCTCATGCTGTCAGCGATTAGCGAGCTTCTGTTTACATCACGTGATCAGCCGTCATTGGCTGACAGCTGATCACGTGGTAAGGGGACGGGATTGACCCCTTACTCAGATCTGTGATCAGCCGAGTCTCATAGACTCAGTAAACACAGAGCGCGCCGTGCACGACCCTCAAGGTCGCGCAGACTGCGCTTGATCGGGAGGACGTCCATGAACGCCCTCCCGGCAATTAAGACCCGTGCTGCAGCCGTCTTTCGGCTATAGCGCGGGCGCCAAGTAGTTAAACCAAGATTGTACGCTCCCCGAGTATGCAGCAGGTGTTTATATTGATTCAACCAATCAGACCTGTAGTAAGGGTATAAATGCCCACAATAAATATGGCGGATTGACCACAACCTGATGATGGCTTTGTAACAGGCCGAAACGTTGGAGGTTTCACCACGTCATTGCGTTACTTCCGCCCATACGAAACTACCCGGGAATCGTGCTGAACGCTGAAAACAGCGGCTTTTCCTATCAGGGCCGATTACCCTTAATAATAACCTGCTACACACGCCAGGTGCCAGGACTATAAGGCACTTTTAAATGTGAGTGAATTATTTTAATTTGTGTATTTAATAAACCTGGTTTTACAGCATTGCGCAATGAAGGTTCCCCTTTGTCATTACCATCCATATGTATGAGGTGCATTCATGCATGAGACGTCATTTTTTTTCCAAATCCAAGTTAATTGAATGAATATGTTGAAATTGACAATATCAGAACAGAATAATGACGGTAAAGTAGTACAATATTGTATCAATACAGAAAGAGAAGTACTTTGAATATGTGTGCTCCCGTGTACATTGTAAATCCGTAGTAATATAACTTTCAATGACAAAAAGAAACATAAGCTTGTAACCAGTAATCAGTAGTCAAGGCTCCTTTAGGGCGGAAACCTATTTTTGGGTAACCGAGTGGTGGAAACCTTTACACGGAATCCCCCATTGGAGCATTTGATGTCTGTGTATCGGATCCTTGACCTACTCTTATTATGTAGCCGTGTGGGGCTAGTCACTTTTCTATGTTCCAGGACAACCCTGG